>NW_006498806.1:1580315-1604486 GCF_000471905.2 Amborella trichopoda
ATATATATATATATGGGTGTTGTTTGTACAGAGCCTAGGTTCTAAATAATCAAATTAGAACCTACCTTCAAATAGTATCGGGAAATGTGGTTCAATGATGGAAATCTTTGTGATAGACTTAAAATATATTTTCATCTTTATTTATTAAGTTTAAAACTTCAAAAATAATATCGATCGACGAATCTATGAAAACTTGAAAATTTTGAAAATTGAGAGTCCAAAAACGTGTTACAAAATATGCTATTTTCAAAACTTGAAATCCATTTTGTTCTCATGTTCATCCATCTTGATGTCTAGATGTCCAATTTGATGATATTTGGGCATCAAAACAACCTCTTCTAGTGAAGATTTTGACGTAGGCTCTAATTTGATTGTTTAGAGCCTCGGCTTTATATAACTTTTCCCTATATATTATCTGGCAAGATCATATTAGTCTTTCTTTCAGTACTTTGATTCTTTTGGATTGCTTTAACATTTCATAAAATAGCTCTTTAACATTTCATAAAATATGAATGTTTCGTATTTAAAGTTCATTTCTTTGTTAGACAGAAGATGTGCGATGGAACATGTGGATCTTCATCACCAATAATGAAGGAGGCAAGAAGGTATATTCTAGTGTTTGCAAAATTCTATTGGACATGGGTCCGGAAGCAGTTTAACCGGCCTAACCGGTAAACTGGCCGATTCAACCGTTGTAACCGAGCAAGTCTCGGGCGGTCAAAAAAGTGTTGAAAAACTAAAAAAAAATACAAAAACAAAATCTACTAAAATGTGAAATCATATAAAGATTGATTAAAACAAAACACATTCAAATAAAGTTGAAAATTAATGAAAAAAATAGATTTTAACGAATCAATTTGTGCCTAAGGGTATTTTTAAAATTTTCTAAAGGAAATGGGAAAATATAAAAGTGAGTATTAATGACCAAATTTTTTTTTAATCTTTATCATGATGTAAAGAATATTAAAAAATGCATTACAACTCAAATTCCTTATTTTTGAGAATTTACATACATTTTTTTTTTGAATTTTTTTAAAATACCGGTTGATCACCAAAACTACCCAAATCCGCTCAAAACAAGAACCGACTAGTGGCCGGTTCCGATCTAACCCAGTGGTTAGCGGTTAGAATGTCTAGGTTTTCCAACAGTGGTATATTCCCAATTTATTTTACTAAATATTTTCAATTCTTTATTTATTTTATTTCACTATTTAGTTTTTGAGAAATTTATCAAACATCAAATACGAGATCAACCACTTTATATTTTATTGATGCATTTTGATTTAATTTCAAAATACAAATTAAAATAAGAATAAACATGACATGAAATAGTTGACAAAGAGTAAAATGTTAAAATGTTAGGTGTATTTCCATACATTTATTTTCTTTTATCAAGGTTAGCGTATGTTTTATCATCTCTCATTACAAAAAACAGGAGGTCCCTTTTATTATTGTGACATGTATCCTTTTCTATTCTTCATTTATCTTTTTTATTTTTTAATAGTTTTTTGTACTTATCATTTTTTAGTGGAAAAATTACATACATATCCGTTATAGTTTGCGTTATTACAAAACTACCGAATAGTTTATGTTATTACCTATCTGTCCTTTTTTTCATGTCATAACGAAATTTTTTTAAAAAGGCAATATTACCTTATAAAACTACCGAATAGTTTATGTTATTACCTACCTGTCCATTTTTTTCATGTCATAAATAAATTTTTTTAAAAAGATAATATTCCCCTTTTTTTGTTGTTCAACAACCGAATACAATGGATTTTCGGTGGTTTAACAACCGAAATCAGACCAATTTCGATTTTTGAAAAACCGAAAATTTTAAAATTTTAATTTTTTTTGTGGGTACTCTACGTATTCTCTCTATG
The DNA here is from genome assembly GCF_000471905.2 of Amborella trichopoda. The sequence goes on from NW_006498806.1 coordinate 1,582,199, forward strand.
GGTTGGATTTTTCCTTTTTCATGTTAACCGAATTCAATTGATTTTCAGTTGTCCAACATCCGAAATCCTCTATACCTTTTTTCACCCACGCTTCTCGTCTTTTCCCTTTAAACTCTTTCCCCTTTAAACTCTTTCCGATGTGTATCCAAGTCCCTGTAGAGAGATAATGGATAAACATAAGGAAGAGTTTAAACCCTAAGGTATACAGAGAGAACGGATAAGTATAGGAAGAGTTTAAACCCACCCAATCTAATGTATAGAGAGAGAATGGATAAACATAGGAAGAGTTTAAATCCTAAGGTATAGAGAGAGAATGGATAAGCATAAGAAGAGTTTAAACTCACCCAATCTAAAGTATAGAGAGAGAATGGATAAACATAGGCGAGAGTTTAAAGGGTAAACAAGAGTTTAAACCTACCCAATGTTTATCCATTCTCTCTCTGTACTTTACATTAGATGGGTTTAAACTCTTCCTAACCCTTTAAACTCTCTCCTATGTTTATCCATTCTCTCTCCTATATTTATCTATTATCTTTCTATCCTTTGAGTGGGTTTAAACTCTTCTTTATTTTTATCTATTCTCACTCTTATGTTTATCCATTTTCTCTATACCTTAGGGTTGATTTTGGTTGTTGAAGAATCGAAAAAAATTTCGGTTCTTGAAGAACGAAAAAGGAAAATCCAAAGAATATGCAAAGTACCTACGAAAAAAAATTTGGGTTCTTGAAGAACCGAAATTTGAAAAACCGAAAATGACTTGATTTCTGAAAAAACGAAAATGGCATGATTTCAGTTGTTGAAGAATCGAAAATCCATTGAATTTAGTTGTTCAACAACCGAAAAAGAGTAAAATTACCTTTTTAAAAAAAATTCGTTATGACATGAAAAAAACGGACAGATAGATAATAACATAAACTATTCGGTAGCTTTGTAATAACGTAAACTATAACGTATATGTTCATAATTTTCCCTTTTTTGATTAACACCATTATATTCAAATAAGACAATGTATAGCATTACCCTTTTATAATATCATTTAATATAATATAATTGTTTGTGGTTATTTTTGAGTTTTCATTTGTAAAGCATTTATAGTATATTTACTCTCTCTCTCTTACATGCCCCATCTCTTCCCCAATGAATGTATTATCTCTAAAAAATGGTTATTTATGAGTTTTCATTTAGCATTTATAGTATATTTACTCTCCATCTCTCCTTACGTGCATGCCCCATCTCTTTCCCACAGGATTATCTCTAAAAAAAAATAAGAGAGCAAAAAGAGGGCCTTTTGTATACCTGCGACTAGCCATTGTTCACTTGGGGCTTGGGGCTTGGGTCTAGCCATAGTTCACTTGGGGCTTGAGACTAAGATTAGGATTAGGGTTCTCTTCAACAACTGTAACGACCTCATGACCCATCTCGGTAGCAATTTTAGAGAGGAAAGGAGCGATTGGGCTGGCGGGCGGGGGAAAGTACTCCTTAATGAATGCCAAAGAGGGCAACTATAGCCACCCTCATAGACCGTGTCGCACGTGAATATCAAAGAGGGACAACTCTAAAGTCTAGTCACCTTCATAGGTTAAGAGAATTCATAAAAACCTTAAATCTGAGTATTAAAGATCACAATAAGCCTAATGAACCATAGTCAACTTAGTTCCAATAGAATTGTCCCAAAACTACCTGAAATCTTATCTAATTATGGTAGACCTTAAGAGTTTTTCAACGGTTTAAAAATCGCTTGAATCAAACTTATGGGCTCCAGAAACATTGTTATGTCTAAGTGACAAAACAATCCCTCCTGCATGAGCCTCCATGGGTTGCGCTCTTTCTTCCCATTTTTAAGTCGATTAAAAACACTTATACTTCCCAACAATATGAAATTACCCCTTACTCAAATTGAAACTTTATAGTTAGTTCGAATATTTTCAACCTTAACCCTCACTTAAACATATAAATGCCCCCGCAAAATTAGGAAATTCCATAAATTTAGGATAATAGCCTAGAAATTCCTAGTAAATTAGGAAAATATCCAAAAATCCAGAAAAATACCCAAAATTTGTAAAAAATCATAGGAAGTCCTAAAAGGCTTAGAAAACATTAGATATCCATCTCATTTCTTTAAAACTAATTAGGGAAACTCCATACATAGGATCCTAGGCTTTCTTCAACCCTAGAAACATCAAATCAAGGATATCAACCTAAAATTCAGCAACTACATTAGCCAAAGGCATTCATCAAAAAAGATGGTGGCAAAAAAGCGGTTTGATCCGAGCCCGAAATTCTAGGTTTCAAGTTCCCTAGGTAAGTAGTCTTTTCCCTACTTCTTTTAAAGCACTAATTCTTTAATGGGATTGTATACCATGAGAACATTTATCATTAGTACAAGGATGTCACAATTAAATTTCTAATTGGATGGCTTGGGGTGAGTTATGAAGTTCAAGAAATTTTTTGTTGGGCTTTGAGTTTAGTAACAAGTACACTTATAACCCTTTTGATTTGAAATTTGATGGACAAGAATGGTTGTGACCTTCTTGTACTAAAAGTAAATCGTTTCTTTGTATAATTTTCCTTCTTTAATTTAGTTTATTTATGTAATTTTCAGTTTACTTTCATTCTTAGGAAAATTAGATAGAATTTTCAAGCTTTTTAAGGTCTAGAAAGTAGATTCTATAGCTGGCGCTGCCAATAGATTTAGAGGAAGACTAGATTTGCAAGATTTGCAATGCTTCTAAATCTATAATTTGGCGATCACCACTCTCTTTATTGATCTAAAAATTTAACTCATTTCATAAGAAATTTGAGATGATCTCGCTTAGAGATCGGTCCAAATTCGTGTGTAAATACTTTGTTTAAAACACGATTTTTGCAACAAAAAAAAAAAAAAAAACTTTCAAAATACCTTCTCCTATAACTTTATTTCTTCATTAACTTAATATTATTGAATTTTGGCTTAAAAGAACGAACATTAACAATGGTGGGAGTAAATTAAGAATCTCGGTTTAACAAAAAATTCCATTCTAAATTTCACCAATACCTTCCCTTAAAAAAGGTGTATGAAAAAATATAAGAAATATATTCTTTAAAAAATAAGATACCCAAACAATTGTATATCTCAAAATAATAGGTAGAGTTAGAAGAAGAGTAATCCAATGAAAAAAAAAAAAAATTCTTTAAACCTAGAGCGTCTTTATAAAGAGCCAGAGAGAGATTTAATCATACTAAATATTTGCACAGTTAAGAATGCAGTGTGAGATTCGAATTTGCTTAAGAATTTTGTTGCTTTCATTTGTATAGAGAAGTTTGATTAATTTCATACTTTTACTTTTAATTTTTATTTCATTGGTGTGTACAACATGAGAGCAAGTGTGTGATGTATGTACAAGGGAGCGCTAACTGGTGTGAACAATTTGTGGAGAGAAGTACATTTTCAGTAATAATAGGTCTACTTCAAAAATCGGTGTGGAGCCCATACTTCTTTATCTTAGTTATAAACAACTTAACTAGACACCTACAAGATGAAGTACCGTAGTGTATGTTGTTCGAGGATGACATAATTTTTATTGATGAAACCTGAAGTGGTATCAACAAAAAGTTAGAAATTTGGATGGATGCTCTAGAATCAAAAGGTTTTAAAATTAGCTGAACTAAGATAAAGCATATGGAATACAAGTATAGTAATACTAGGAGTAGATATGAGGATGTAGTTAAAATTGACGACCAAGAAACCAATTTTTAAATATTGGGTCAATAATCTAAGAAAATAGAAAGATTGAGGAAGATATCATGCATAAAATTGGAGCTGGGTAGACAAGGTGGAGATGTATAACTGAAGTTTAATGTGAGCACCGTATACTAATAAAGCTAAAGGGGAAGTTCTATAGAAGAGTTGTGAGATCAGTTTTGTTTTATTGGGCAGAGTGTTGGATTACTAATGTACCCATAAGATGAGTGTAGTTGAGATGGATAGATAGTAAGATAATAAGGGACATAAATCGAAATGAATACATTCAGGAGATCCTAGGTGAGGATCCATAGGCAATGAGATAAGAAAAAGTAGACTTAGGTAGGCTGGTCATGTCCAACACAGACCCAATATGACACCTGTTAGGAGAAGTGAGTTGGCTCAAGTAGAAGGCTAAAAAGGTAAAGGGTATGCCCAAAATGACATAGTTAGAAGCAGTGAAAAAAGATATGGAACTTTTGGCCTCATTGAGAGTATGATCGTTAATAGAGCATAATATTGAACTAGGATTTGTGTAGCCAAGGTAAGGAGTATTCCCAAAAGGACATAGTTAGAAGTAGTGAAAAAAGATACGAGAACATATGGCCTCACTGAAGGTATAGTCCTTGATAGAGTAGAATGATGAACTAGGATTTGTGTAGCTGACCCCAAATAGTTGGTAAAATGTTTGAATGATGATAATGATGATAGTGTGTACAACATAGCATTTTGAATGGACCATTATTTTACATATTTAGGTCTTCGTGTTTTTGTTTTAGTTAATTGTCGCCATAAACTGAGGCTTTTTTTTGTTTTTTGTTTTTTGTTTATTGAACAATAGTCATAGACCTTCGTTGACAGTTCTTGTTATTTACTAATGTAGTTCTTATGTTTAGTATTATTGTTGTTGTTTCATATTATGCTCCCAATAAATTTATTATATATTTTGTGTTATTGCAACAAAGTCAGAATTGTTGTTGGATTTATTGAAAGTTTAGAAAATAAATTGTCGAGTATTACTCTAATGATGCTATGTAAGGCCATAAAATTTTTGTTCAATGGCTTCAATGTATTTATGTGATAACTGCAAATCATAGTCCTATATTATGCCAGCATCACATATTCAATTTTTTCACTTCGATTGTTTTAGCCCAATCCAAAATATTCACAGTTATATAACTTACCTTATTTTTTGACCTATCTTTCATCTAATTTTTTGAAATAAAGCCAATTTATAACTGATATTTTGATTTGTCGATATATTATTATTCAGTGGCTTGCTAACTAGGCTTTAGAATACTAAGTTTTTGAGGTTGGAACAGCATCAACCTTAAAAAAAGGGAAATTTCAAATTGCACTCACTATGCATTTTGAAAAAAAGTAATTTTCTTAAGATTGAATGGAGAGTGCTCAATTTTTTAGGGAGATCTAATTTTTGCCTACACTACCTTCACAGGCTTTGCGCTCATCAGACATGTGGCAGCCACAATCCCAAGAAAAGACCAACTCCTGTTTTTTCATTCTTGACCAACGACCTGTACGATCATTCTATAGGTGGTTGGGTTGGCTCTATAAGGAGGGAGTATGATCATTCCTTTTCGAACCAAGATTCTTTCGTATCATAAAAAACCATTATTGAATTCCCTATGACCACAAACAACGTGTTGCTTATCTTATAGTCAACAACATGTCGTATTCAACTAAACTGATGTTGTTATAGTCGTATGGGAAGAAGATAATTATACTACAAACTTGAGGATCAGAGAAAGCATTCCAAAAGAAAGTTAAGTTCTTCCCAAAGTTGTTAGCGCGATTGATCTGATCCTTTATGATAAGAGGTCCGCCTAACCTAAGAAGTAAATAAAATCACTCTACATAGATGAAAACTAAAGGAGTGAGTCATAAATCCCAGTAAGTAGATCAAGATGTCATGCATTTCTGCCTACACACAGTAACTCATAACCGTACTCAAGATTCATGCAAGTCATACAAACATGGAGCCATGTATGACAATTATATTTAGCAATGTATTGTAAGTGATTTCTTTCATGGTGAAGCAATAACAAATCAAATATCATAGCATTCAAGTATGGGCATTAAAACAAATCAACACAATCAGGCAAGCATATGCATATCAAGCATAAACAATCACAATATCACATATTCCCAAAGTAAAAGCCCTATCCATCAGGCCAAGCCAATCTCATTGCTTCAGACTTCTACCATCACTCGGGAGGGAAAACACCACAAATGGATGTGACCCATTTCGTAATGCCTTCACACACATACACACAGTTCCCAACGTGCTTTGAGGGTTTTGATAGTCGCAGGCCTTGCAAGACACGACCCTCATTTGTTCTCTAGCTGGAGGGCGTTACACCACCAATGGATGACCCATTGCGTAGTGCCATATACATATATTGGGGCGCACGACCCTCCCATGTGACTCACATCCTAACTCCTGTCCTATCACGGGGAGTTAAGGAAAGATCTCAACTGCCAGCACAACTTTTTTACCATATCACATTACACTAGCAACATATGAGCGGTTGCGTAGTGCCTCGTATCTCATTCTTCTCATATCATATTACACTACCAATGGATGACCCATTGCATAATGCTTCACACATTTCTTATCATATCATCTTACACTACCAATGAATGACCCATTGTATAGTACGTCACATATTTCTTATCATATCATCTTGCACTACTAATGGATGACTCATTGCATAGTGCCTTGTACACATTTCCTATCATATCATCTTACACTACCACCGGATGACCTATTGCATAGTGCTTTATACACATTTCTTATCATATCATCTTACGCTACCAATGGATGACCCATCACATAGTGCCTTATGCACATTTCTTATCATATCATTTTACATTACCAATAGATGATCCATTGCGTAGTACCTTATACACATATCATTTCATCATAGAGCTTGATTTCATATTATACCAAAGCATATACATATCATATCAGATCATGTGCATATTATATCATAACAAAACATGTCTTACTATCTGTATCCTTATCAAAACAGAGCTTATCTCGTTATCATGCATTCATGTCAATACTTCATGCATTCATATCATAAGATAGCATATCTCATTATCATGCATTCATATAATAACCTAGCATGCCTTACTACATGTATTCGTATTATAATAGAGCATATCTCATTATTATGCATTCATATCATAACTGAACATGTCTTACTACATCCATTCGTATCATAACAGAGCATATCTCATTATCGTGCATTCATATAATAATTGAGCATGTCTAACTATATGTATTCATATCATAACAAAGCAGATCTCATTATCAGACATTCATATCATAATTGAACACGTCTTACTACATGCATTCGTATCATAACAGAGCAAATCTTATTATCATGTATTCATACCACAACTGATTATGCCTTACTACATACATGCATATCATAACAGAGCATATCTCATTATCATGCATTTATATCATAACTGAGCATGTCTTATTACATGCATTCGTATCATAACAAAGCATATCTCATTATCATGCATTTATATCATAACTGAGCATGTCTTACTACATGCATTCATATCATAACAGAGCATATCTCATTATCATGCATTCATATCATAACTGAGCATGTCTTACTACCTGCATTCATATCATAACAAAGCATATCTCATTATCATGCATTCATTTCACATTAGAAATAGATTAACATGCTCACATATCATAATAGATACAGGTTCATATGAAATATCAACAAGTCCAAAGCATGTTATGCATATAATCATATCATCAGGCTCATTAGCTCAAAGACATCATCAAGTCATTTTTCTAGTTTTTCACAGTGAACACTCTCTACTTATAAAGGCATATCATGAGATAAAATTATCATTTAGACCTGAGACCACTTTTATAACAATTTAGGATCCTGAAAATACAACTTTTGTGAAGGGGATAACCCTAAATTTTGGGTTGATATTTGCCAAAATGTTTGATGTTCTTGGACAAAGTTTCTGTTTTTACCACAGAAAACTTAGGAAGACATACTCCTAGGAAAACATGCATAACATTGAAACCACATAGAATTTAATCACGATTCCAAAACTATTTTCAAAATATATTCATTTATCTTTCATTTAAAAGTGGTTTGACCTCATTCTCATATGTTTTGGTCAGTGAAAAGCTCCACATAAAAATACATAAAATCCCTAGAATTTCATTTCACAAATCTAACATGCTTTAGAAAATAGTAAATAGCTTTTAAATCGAAAGGGATATTAACAAGAAGTCTTTTCCATAATAAATTAGACTCAATGAAATATTTTTATACAAAATTTCATGATCTAAGGAGATATATAGGATCTTCAAACAGTTTCTCAACTGGAATCACAATTTTGGAAAACAAAGCACATTTTAGCAGGATTCCAATAATATACATCCACACCCATATTCATTCTTGAATATCATACTTTGATAAGCTAAGTAAACATGCATTAATTTAAAGCATGAAAACATAAAAACTAGATCCACTTATATGCACCAAAAGAAACTCCAAGGTTCTTCACAATTTTCACCACACATGCCAAGCTCCAAAAGATGGGTTCAAGGTCAATGAACTAAGCTTGGGAGGGGTCTCAAAGTCTTAAGGTCTTACGGTTAGAGAGGGAGAACATGGGTGAGAGAGGGAAGTGAGAAGGGAGAGAGAAAAAATCAATGTGAGAGGTGACAAGGGGGTATAAGTAAGCATGGGTGGGGGTAGCATGCAATTGACAAGTGGCACATAAGAGGCATGCATAAGGAGAGAGAGAGGGGGGCAAGCATGGGAGATATAATCATTGGATGATAGCATGCATGTGCCACATGGCACTCATGCATGACGGAGAAGGCATGTAAGAGGAGAGAGATAGCATGTACCATAATTGTTTGGGGGGCAATCATGTTGTAATCATGTGCATTGGGATGCTTGTACGTGCATTGGGATGCCCCATTGGAAAATTTTGGGGCACAGATGAGGGATTTATGACAGTAGCTCGGATTTTAACGATTTTGGTACCATCAGAAAGCTCGCTATAATATTACAGTATCACTCAAAACATCATACAGAGGTTATACAACAATTCGAAAAGAATATTGAGATTAGCATTAATCAGAAATGATTCAATACGTAACCAGGATCAACGATCGAAAAAGTCCGAACCTTATATCATCCCTTCCTTAAAAAGGATTTAGTCCTCTAAATCATACATCTGTTATTCAAATAAATGGGGGTACTTTTCTCAGATCTTATCTTCTCGTTTTCAAGTCGAGTCTTCCCCCGAATGGTATTGCCACAGGACACGGACCCAAGAGATTTCCTTATTCCACAATATTTGCACCCTTCTATCAGTATTAGAACTGGTTGCTCAATGAAGACCAGGTCTTCTTTGATCGATACAGATTCATATCTCAGAACATGGGACGGGTCTAGCTGTTACTTCCCTACTTGAGTACAACTTCAATTTTAGAAGGGTCAATCGCTACTCCATACTTAGAAACAATGTGCCTAAAGAGGCCACTACAAATCTATCTATAAAGGGTTTTGAATATCCTATTCATCAGGTCCATGAAAATAGCCGGGACATTCGTCATTCCAAATGGTATTTACTAAAAACTCATAGTGACCATATCGGGTTCTGAATGCGAACTTGGGAACATCTCTCTCCTTAACACGCAATTGATGATAACCCGTTCGGAGGTCAATCTTAGAAAACACTTGGGCCCATTGAAGCTGGTCAAAGTGGTCATCATTCATAGGCAGACGGTACTTATTCTTCATTGTTACTTGATTCAACTGCTTATAGTCTATGTAAAGCCTCATGGACCCATCCTTCTTCTTCATAAAAGGACCGGTGCACCCCAAGGCTACACACTAGGTCGGATGATCCCTTCTCCAACAACTCCTGCAATTGCTCTTTCAGCTCCTTCAATTTTGCTGGGGCCATCCTATACGGGGCTTCTCTTCTAACTTGGACTAGACGTTCAGATTGTCTACCGCATAGGCTAAGTACCTGACACACTTTCTAGCCAAAAGACGTTGCGCCCTAAGGGAAGAAATAAAGTGTAGAGGGGAAGCGTCTTTGACACCAACAAAGTGCAACTCATGCTAGGTAAGAGGTCTAAAGGTCACATTCTTATCATAACAGTCAACAGTGGTAAGGTGTGTGGGCAACCACTCCCTTCCCAAAATAACATCAAAATTTTGAATATCTAAAAGTGTCAAGTCTATGGGCAAGACACACCATTGAAACAAAAACCCACACTGTTTGTATACCATATAAGTCTCCATCGACTCCCCCATAGGTGTGCACACTAGTAAAATAAAATCAAGAAGTGTAAGTTCAACATTTAGATGACATGCAAAATAAGGTGAAAAAAAAAAATGAGAAGAACTAGGGTCTATAAAGATTTAGTATCTCTATCACAAACAAAGAGCTTACCTCAGATCACTGACATAGAAGCCTTCATCTCCTGCTCCGTAAGTGCAAACACCCGACTTTGAGTCTTCGGTCTATTCTCCGGCTTTGTCACTGAGTAGTCCTTGATCAGGTGGCCAGGCTTTCTACACCCATAACACGTTCTCAGCTTCTTTTGGCACTCAATTGCCCGAGAAAGTCTTCTAGGCCTTCATGTTGCCCTGATTAATCTTTCCCCTAAAATTTATCTTAATCCCAAAATTATTGGATGGTGGGGGCCTTACTCTCCCTTTCTTCATTAGCTGGAACTCCTCAAAATCATTCTCAGTTTTCATAGCTAGATCCATCAATGGGGAGAACGTCGTAAGGTTGCCTGACATTACTCTCCCTCGGATATCTGGCCTGAGGCCCCTCTCAAACTTGCTCGCTTTATGCGCCTCTGTGTTGATGATATGTAGCGCATACCAGGAGAGCTCCGCAAATTTTGCTGCATATTGTTCTACCGACAGTCTCCCTTGCTGCAGCTCGATAAATTCAACTTCTTTCCTCTCTCAGACAGAGTCAGGGAAATATTTCTCATTGAAAGTCGCCAGGAAGTTCTCCCAGGTGGCCACAATCCCTGTCTCCACCCAAGACTGTTTCACCGAACTCCACCAATGCTCGGCGTCTCCTTCCAGCATAAAGGTTCACAATCTAACTTTTTGCTCATCCGAACAATGTAGAACTTCAAAGATCGTTTCTACTTACTTCCTCTATCTTTCAGCCTTATCTACTCCTCCATGCCCCGAGAATGCGGGAGGGACAAATCTCCTAAATTTCAATCAACCCACTATCTGCCTGGTTTGGGGCATGGGCAGCCGGCGCCAGCATACATTTCTTCATAACTTGAGTCATGACCCCAACCATCCTAAAGAATTCCTCAAAAGCCTCTGTGTTCCCATCACTCGCATTCGAACTGTTGGGACGAGTCCTCAGCATCTTGACCTAAAACAGAAACTCCCAGTTACTAGCCTATCCAAATACTACCCTAAAGATTCCTCTAAGGCTCTCTAGGCCAAGAATCCTATTCTGGCAGCTCTGATACCATAAATAGGCACAGTCACAGCCTCGCCCCTACTCCCTACCCTACCGTACTTGCCGAAGGGCAACAAGGTGCAGGACCACGATCAAGAGAAGTGAATGCCACTCAGGTAGCAGTGTGCTCAACCTTTTGAAAAGATGGAAATCAAAGCCAACCACAAAATAAAAACAAAACACCAAGCATATAACCACAACAAGCTGAACAAATAAGTCCCCAACTATATATAAAAGCTCCAAAATATTACAAAAGAGTCCAAGCCACAAAGGCTCAACAGCATTATATAGCTTCAATACAAAAAAAACTATATCTAAAACATACAATGAAAAAGAAGCTTCAACAAGAAGTATGGGCGCTCCAACCGCCAGCCGCAATCACCAAACCACCCGTCCACAACCCACGGGCTATCACTCTACATAGATGAAAGTTAAAGGAGTGAGCTATAAAGCCCAGTAAGTAGATCAAGGTGCTATGCATTCTTTCCTACACACAGTAACTTATAATCATACTCAAGGTTCATGTAAGTCTTACAAACATGGAGCCATGTATCACAACTATATTTAGCATTGTGTCATGAGTGATTCCTTTCATGGTGGAGCAATAACAAATCAAATTTCATAGCATTCAAGCATGGACATTAAAACAAATCAACACAATCAGGCAAGCATATATATATCAAGCATAAACATTCTTAATATCACCTACTCCCGAAGTAGAAGCCATATCCATCAGGCCAAGCCAATCTCATTGTTTAGGATTTCTACATCACTCAGGAGAGAAAATACCAAAAATGGATGACCTATTTCGTAATGCCTTCACACACACACAATCCTCAGCACACTTTAGGGCTTTTGATAAGCGGAGGCTTTGCAAGACACGACACTCATTTGTTCTCTAGCTGGAGCGCGTTACACCATCAACGGATGACCCGTTTCGTAGCGTCATACACATATATTGAGGGGGCGCGACTCTTCTATGCGACTCACATCCTAACTTCATCCTACCATAGGGAGTCGGGGAAATATCTCAATTGCCAGCATAACTTTCTTATCATATCACATTACACTACCAACTTACAACTCGTTGCGTAGTGCCTCATATCTCATTCTTATCATGTCATATTACACTACTAACAGATGACCCATTGCATAGTGCTTCACATATTTCTTATCATATCATCTTACACTACCAATGGATGACCCATTGCATAGTGCCTTATACACATTTCCTATCCTATCATCTTACACTACCAATGGATGACCCATTGTATAGTGCCTTATACACATATCATTTCATCACAGAGCTTGCTTTCATATCATACCAGAGCATGTATATATCATATCAGAGCATATGTATATCATATCATAACAGAACATGTCTTACTACATGCATCCTTATCATAACAGAGATTATCTCATTATCATGCATTCATATCATTACTAAATGCATTCATATCATAACTAAGCATATCACATTATCATGCATTCATATCATAACTGAGCATGTCTTACTACATGCAGTCGTATCATAACAGAGCATATCTCATTATCATGTATTCATATTATAACTGAGCATGTCTTACTGCATGCATTCTTATCATAAAAGAGCATATCTCATTATGATGCATTCATATTATAACTAAGCATGTCTTACTACATGCATTTGTATCATAACATAGCATATCTCATTATCGTGCATTCATATCATTACTGAGCATGTCTTACTACATGCATTCATATCATAACAGAGCATATCTCATTATCATGCATTCATATCATAACTGAGCATCTCTTACTACATGCATTCATATCATAACAAAGCATATCTCATTATCAGGCATTCATATCATAACTGAGCATGTCTTACTATTCATATCATAACTGAGCATGTCTTACTACATGCATTCATATCATAACAGAGCATATCTCATTATCATGCATTTATATCATAACTGAGCATGTCTTACTACATGCATTCGTATCATAACAAAGCATATCTCATTATCATGCATTCATATCATAACAGAGCATGTCTTACTACATACATTCACATCATAATAGAGCATATCTCATTATCATGCATTCATATCATAACTGAGCATGTCTTACTACCTGCATTCATATCATAACAGAGCATATCTCATTATCATGCATTCATATCATAACTGAGCATGTCTTACTACCTGCATTCATATCATAACAGAGCATATCTCATTATCATGCATTCATTTCACATTAGAAATAGATTAACATGTTCACATATCATAATAGATACAGGTTCATATGAAACATCAACAAGTCTAAAGCATGTTATGCATATAAACATATCATTAGGCTTATTAGCTCAAAGACATCATCATGTCATTTTTTCGGTTTTTCACAGTGAACACAATCCACTTATAAAGGCATATCATGAGATAGAAATATCATTTAGACCTGAGACCACTTTATAAGAATCTAAGCTCATGAAAACACAACTTTCGTGAAGGGGATAACACAAATTTTGCCAAACTATTTGATGTTCTTGAAAAAAGTTCACGTTTTCACCGCAAAAAACCTAAGATGACATACTCGTAGGAAAACATGTATAACTTTCAAACCACATGGAATTTAATCATGATTCCTATACCATTTTCAAAATATATTCATTTATCTTTTATTTAGAAGTGATTTAACCTCATTCTGATATATTTTGGTAAGTAAAAATCTCTATATAAAATACGTAATATCCATGGAATTTCATTTTACAAATCTGACATGCTTTAGAAAATGGTAAATAACTTTTAAACCAAAAGGGATATTAATAAGTGGTCTTTACCATGATAAATTAGACTCAATGAGCTACTTTTACACAAAATTTCATGATCTTAGGAGATATATAGGATTCTCAAACAGTTTCTCAAACCGAAGCCATAGTTTTGGAAAACAGAGCACATTCTAGCAGGATTTCAGTAACATACATCCACACCCATATTCATTCTTGAATTTCATACTTTGATAAGCTAAGTAAACAAGCATCAATCTAAAACATGAAAAAAAACTAGATCCACTTACATGCATTAAAAGAAACTCCAAGGTTCTTCACAATTTTCACTACACATGCCAAGCTCAAAAAGATGAGTTTAAGCTCAATGCACTAAGGCTGGGAAGGGTTTAAAAGTCTTAAGGTCTTAAGGCTAGCGAGGGAGAACATGGGTTAGAGAGGGAAGTGAGACGGGAGAGAGGAAAAATCAATGTGAGATGTGAGAATGAGGTATAAGTAAGCAAGGGTGGGGATAGCATGCAATTAACAAGTGGTACATAAGAGGCATGCATGAGGAGAGAGAGGGGGGGCAAGCATGTGAGACATAATATGGGATGACATCATGCATATGCCACATGGCACTCATGCATGAAGAGAGAGGGCATGTGAGAGGAGAGAGACAGCATGAATCGATGTATGGGGGACAATCATGTTGTAATCATGTGCATTGAGATGCATGTATGTGCATTAAGATGCGCATCGGAAAGTTTTGGATACAGATCAGGGCTTTCTGACGGTAGCTCGGATTTGAATGATTTTTGTACCGTCGGAAAGCTCGCGATCCCAATAATATTACAGTCTCACTCAAAACATCATACAAAGGTAATACAACAAATTGAAAAGAACACTGAGATTAGCATTAATCGGAAACGATTCAATATGTAACTAGGATCAACGGTCGAAAAAGTTTCGAACCTTACAGTAAATCATAACCGCGGTCCTGATATGGGCGAGACCTCGAAGCTTCGAGTGTTATGGGCCAACTGGCCGACCAGGTAACCTTTCTTCCGCATTTTCAATTATTTAGATCATTTTATTAGGTTTAGGTTAGTATTTATTGCTTTTTATTGAGTATTTCATGCACCATTTCAATGAAGGCTCTGCTACTGATCTAAGAGAAGATTTGCTCATGTATGAGTAGATCTAACCTTATATCAAAATTCGATTGTTCACACTATTTATCTTTCATAACAATTGAGTTCCTAGTGTTGAATCGAGTGATCTTCAACTGAAGGTTTGCTCCACTTCGCACTGTGAACAATTAGTCATTCATTTAGATAGATAATAGAAAAAAGAAAATTATGCACATTTCTCCTCACATTTTTGTTATTTAAAAATGACTTTCTAATTTCTTTATGTACATACATACCTTTTTTTTTACAGTTTTTTATTTTTGACTAAATTACCACCACTTCGAATCTTGAAAGTCCAAATTTTAATTTAATAATTTTTACTCATCAACTTACTTTAAAGCTTAAAAGTCTAAAGTTGCTCCAAACATCAAATTCAGACTTTTAAGATCCAAAAATTGATTTGATATAGATTTATATGAAGGAATATAAAAAGAAAAGAATATGAATGCAAAAGCAAAAACTTTAGAGGGGATATTTTGAATACATAAAATTGAAAGAACGACCTATGTGATGTTTTATCGGGGAATACATTTTTATTTTATTTTTTTCGTCCCTTTCTTTTGGCAAAAGACGACTTACAGGTGATCTTTATTATAATAAGATAAATTTCAAAATAAAATCAACATAACAATAAAATCAAGATCTTAACAACTTGATGCCATTGAAACAACTATACATTGTACTTGGGAATAAAAGACAAGATTGCAAGAAACAAAAAGGAAGAGTACCGGAGATTACCTCAACCTGGCTTATTACACCCCATACCGAGTCACCACCATCCGATTGCGCGGAATCAACGGTCTAGCTTCAATCTCGAACCGGAAAAGCAAATTTCGGTCAAACCACATCAATGGAACATGAAACCCTTTGATCACAAACTCAAAGCCCTAGGTGAATTCTCTTAGCAACCTAGTTTGAGAGAGATGGATTCTTTTTTTGCTAAACCCTAAAACCTTTAGCTGTAAATCCATATTTGAGAGATAGGAGAGAAGAACTCCATAACCTAAACCCTTATGTTCTTACACAATGTAAGAGAGAGAGAGAGATCAAACATGAGAGAGAGGTGTGTGCCCCCTTTTGAGATATGAGAGAGAAAGATAAGAATTAGTTACAAGAGATAAGGTGTAGAGATTTTTGGGTAGAGATAATCTTTTTTTATAGGCTTTGAATAAGATTAGGTTTTATTTGGCTTGCCTCTTCTTGTGAGATTGAACATAGACTGTCGATCAAGGGTGACTTGTGGGTTGAGAGATTTGAGCCATTCATTCCATAGATTGGCCATCAACATTATGGAAGGTGCATGAACCATCATCCTCTTTCCTAAACCATTTTCCATCAACATATTTAAATAAAATAAATATCATACATTCTATAAAATTGTACGATCCATGTCACATATTCCATAAGGATATGTCAAATAATATCAAGTAGATAAATACTACCAAATATAAATGATATAAGATCCATATCAATTCACATTGACCATATCTTTTTAAAACAAACTTGCTATAAATTAGATAAAGTCATGGTCAATATATCCCTTCCAATATTTGACAACATGCCACAAATCAAACTAACCTTATCTTAAAAGCAAACAAGAGAATCCAAAGAGGGTGGGGCGTGCCACCCTTTTGTGGCACATGTGGGCTCCCACCCACATGCCACATGGTGGGCCCATGTGCATTATGGGCCCCCATAAAAAAAATATTATTTTAACAATTTAATCTACATTTGAATTTTTTTATAACTTTGTAAGAACAATAATTGTATTTTTATAAGTCCAAAAATCGTAAATAAAATTTCGCGAAATTCATAAAAATTCAAATAATAAAATTAAAATCATTTCAATAATAAAATTAAAATCATTTCAATAATAAAATGAACACAATTAAATTAATATGATGGGAAAATGATCCATATGGTTTTAGGAATCCAATCTATAATAATGGGGTACTTCACCTTCAACTGTGGACTACAGACCACACTAGCTTTATTGAACCGACCCGGTGTTTTCCATGACCTACAGTCCAAACAGGCGCTCATTAGCGGGTCACCAAAGTCAGGTCGATGAATCAAGTGGTCGCAATCCCAGTCTGTGGATTACAGGTCCTCCCCTAGAGAAGAGTCAAGGTCACCACAACCTGGTGCGACCACATCTCTATGACGCATAGGGGTATCTCTCGCATATGACGCATAGGGGTATCTCTCGCACATGCATACGCTTCACCCAAAGGTGGATATTTGGCTTTCCCGAACGATCTATCAATATGCATGCCGTGTGATGGAACATGGATGAGGTTTTGGCCCCCGTCTCAGTAGGCCACCATCATATACAAGGGTAACACAATCCTTCGGCTCACTCATCCAGGCATGCTCTCTAACCTCAGCAAGGGCTAACTCATAAACCCTCATGCCCAGGTACATGGGTTTTTCCTAACAGACTGGCCTAGATCGTTAAGCACAGATCGGTATCAGCAAACCGTCGTTTGCTTAGTATGGTTAACAAGGGACTACACTCCCACTGAGTTTATGTTCTACTGTATCATTTCATTTTACAAGCACTCATAAGGCCTTTAAAGGTCACATAAACCTAACAAAAATTGGCGAGTATGTGTGTAATTTTTTCTACAAAGGAATAATTTCATATGGATTGTAACTGTTTTGTGGAATACTTTTCGTAGCATTTCAAAAATTCTACATAAATTTTACACTACATTATTAAGTCATAATTAAGGAATAGACATATGTTGCCAAAATAAAATATGACCCTATCCCCTAAAATAGAAAAGTTTAGGCTGTGAAGTAAGATATTTTTCTATTTTTCAAAAATAAAAATCCTTTAGTTTTTTAATAGAGAGAGATTTTAGGATACGGTAAAGAAAATCTTTGTATTTTTATGACGACGATGATTGATGATCGATGATCGATGAAACTGAACTAAATGATACTATCAATATGTGAAAGAGTAAAGGTTTTTCAATTATATATGTTGAGGAATTTATCAAAATAAATCTCCCTCTCTCTCATGGTAATTATAAGTGGCAAGATTTATTTTCTTTAATTCCACTCTCTACAGTTAAATGCAAAATATTTATTTTTTGTCACTTCCCTCAATGAATTATCAATCGTGTCTCTCTCTCTCCAAGTAAAAATATAAATAGCCACATTTATTTCCTTTGATTCCACTGTATCTCTACAACTTTACATGCAAATTATTTATTTTTGTCACTTTCTCCCAATGGATTCTCAACGGACTCTCTCTCTCTTCTACATTCTTCCTCTCAACGGAGCTATATATAAGTTGCCTTATCTTTATTTTTCGTGATATCTTTCTTATTAGGTCTTTTTATTTTTTTGAAGTAAATAATATATTAATTAAAAAATAATTATTTGAAATAGATGTGCTTTTTTTCCATTAAAGGCGATTACACTCTCTCTAAATAGGAATGCTTATAACTAAATTTATTTTTATTTTTTATTTATTTTCTTTTATTTTATTATTACTTAGGTAACTTCATGAAAACACATCACATCTTTTTTTAGAGCACGTAATTAGAATATGCATGTAGGTGGATGCTTGAAGGCTTTGTGCTATCTTTTTTCATATTAGAAATTATTTGTGGTGATTAAAATTTATTTATGATGACGTGCTTTGAAGGGGCATTAGTTAATAAATTATGTAATATTAATTATCAATGCTGCAACATTATTTATATATTATAAAATAACTATAATAAATTTATCTTTCTTCCATTTAGACACATACCACTAGGTCGGGCGGGTCCAATAACCTGAACCCTACATGAGTTCCGATTCGGGTCAGATTATAAGAAAATTTATCAAATTACTCATAAGAAATGAACTACTTTTACCTATATGCAGCTATTCCAAACCAACATCATGTGTTTTTCTATGGGCACTTGGAAATCAAATCAAAATATATGGTAAAGTGTTTAATTGTTAATTTTTCATAAGTAATAAGATAATATCCCTTTCTAATATAAATTTATTTGAAATTTATTAAATTACACCTCATTTTTCAACTATTTAACATTTTGCCTTTTTCTATTACTCCTACTCAAAATCATGTATATTTTGAAAGGCTATTTGAAATACAATCAAAACATATAAGTAAATCGTTAAGTAAATAATCTTAAGTGCACTTCAATCAATTTTTGTAATTCATTTATTTATTTCATTTTGTAACTTTTTTGCCATGTTTCAATTCGAAATACCAACCATGAATAAAATAGTAACAATCCAAATGGATGGTCAGTACAATTTGGACGGGTAAATGCAAAGCATAATGCTTTTCCATGGGTTACATACTCTGTGTGTGATTAGGCCTCCCTTACGTGAAAGTAATATTTTCTCTGTCATGCTTTGAATGTGGATGGCCTGCACAATTGCCCTGCTCTCATGTATATTTTTTTTTTCTAATCCAAATATCATTTTAATTTGGATAGGAATAATTATAATGCTTTTTCATTTGAAATTATAATAATGGAGGAGAATTTGAAGTTTCGGACTTTGTTTTTAAAGATTGATTTTAATTTGGATAAGATTTTTGACTTAGAAGAGATCAAACGTAAGTTTGGAAGTTATTTGATATTTAATTATTTTATTTTATTATAAATAATATCCATATTGTTAATAAATTTAATATTTAGTCTAGATAGATGAGGTTTACTCTCCAAAATTAGGTCTATTTGTGTTGAAATTATAGATAAAAAAAATTGATCCATAATAATTTTTGTTTATTTTCTACATTTTTCTGAATTATTCATTTTATTTAATCAAAATCCATGAATCTAAGGTGGAAATGGGTTTACCATGCTTTGGGACATGTTTTGGTTTGAAAACATGATTTTGAAAACATGTCTCACCAAATACTTTTTCTTGAAATATACCTCTCCAAACTCATAACCTGTGTCTTTGAGAGGTTACGCATAATTCAAATTTTGATATTTTTAAAGTAAAAAAAAGCAATCATTTTAAACCAAATATATTTAATTCCTACTTTAATATAGGAAATATTCTCTACTCATCATAATAAGACTGTTCATTATGTATTTCATTAATATTATATGCAAAATGCAATTTCTTAATAACATTTTGTAATTAAATAAGACTTTCTATTCATCCAATATAGTACTAAACATATAACTGGATTCAAATAATACTTCACTGTGCTTGGAGAATTCATAAAAGTTTGAATCCCCTCTGATGCTACTAATATTTACATAAAATATGCTTAAGTAGGTGCATAAATAGAATGTTTGGGAATGCTACTAATATTTACATAAAATATGCTCAAGTGGGTGCATAAATAACATGTTTGGGAATGTAAGAGAAACTAGATCAATATGGAAATTGAGCTCAAATTAACGTTTTCATCAAAAGATAAAGACAAAATTCAGTAGCATTAGGCACATAATCATTGCATATTTCATGGTTAGCGTCTCATATGAGTAAGAAAATGGTGGGTCTTAGAACCAAAAATCTGGAAAAACAACATAATAAATAATAAGCAATATAGGATGCGTTCTTTGCAAAGACCCACTATCCAGTGCATCAGTGGCACCATTAACGGAGCTTAGATTCAAAACCCATTTGCATAATAAGGAAAAGAATATAAAAAACAAAGCTTTCCTCCCTATCTTCTTACAGGCCAAAAGAAACCAGAGATACAGGTCCTAGAAAGAGTGAGGAAATGGGTAGAGAGAGAGAGAGCTTGGAGAGAGAGAGAGAGGGGTTGCTTTTACTCACTAGGGTTTTGGGGGGCTCGTAGTAGAGGGAGTTAGGGGGCAAGGGAGAGCGAAGAAGCCTCTCGCTAGGGTTTTTGATGGAGGTGAAAATCGGAATGTAATTTAGGGTGAAAGTTGCCGCTCACCAAACCCCATGCGCGATTAGAATGTTAAAGCGATTAGTGGAAGGGGAAAAGGTAGTTCTGACTTTACCCCTTTTTTGTTTTCTGTTTTTTTAATGAAATGAAGGCCAAGCCTCTCAAGTACCGGTTGAAATCTTTTTTGAAAAATACATAAAATAATAACATAAAATATGCTATGTTCAAATGTAGGGATAATCATTGGAAGAATTACCTAACTCTGAAGTGTACAAATAACGAATAATACAAATCAAAAGGTTTTTAAACTAGGATCCTTCTTAAATCCATTTCAGATTGCTCTCTCTCTCCCCTCCCCCCAATGAATATTAACTAGCTTTTTGGCTGCAATAGAATCAGGTGACACACATGCTCAATATTGGATAAGTTGTATTGTTAATTATCAATACTTATGGTTTACTGTATTTTAAATTATTTTTGTAAATGGTTTTGTAATCTCAAATATAAAATCTAATCGCATCTTGTAGGAAATTTCAAGTGTAAAATTTAATGGCTTGGTTCAGGAAATTTCAAGTGTAAAATCTAATGGCATGGTTTATTGTATTTTTAACTTTTTTTGTAAATAGTTTTGTAATCTCAAATGTAAAATCTAATCGCATACTGCTGGAAATTTCAAGTGTAAACTCTAATGGCATGTCGTAGGAAATTTCTAGGGTAAAATCTAAGAGCATGTTGAAGGAAATTGGAACATATAACCTAGCTTAAAGAATGTCTCTAGCAACTAAGCAATGTTGTAGGAAATTGGAACATATAACCTAGCTTGAAGAATGTCTTTAGCAACAAAGCAATTTTGATGAGTTGTTGCTTAGGGCTAAGAATTTACCCAATCTAGATCCAAAACTCGAAATTCATATATTATTCGGATCTTGATATGGATCCAAAATTCAGATTCAGATCTAAAATTTAGATCCAAATATAAATTTGGATCGAATCCGAATACGGATAGATCCAACCGTATTTGTTTTAAATAATATATATATATATATATATAAAAGAAATGATTCTATAAGACTTTTTTCTAAGTAGGATTCCAAATGATCATTATTAAAGTTGACACAAATCTCTAAAAAAATCAATTTCACTCTTAAAAGATCGTCATTAAAGTTGAAACAAATCTCTAGAAAAATCAATTTCACATGATTGGGAGAAAATCCTATAAAATCATCATTATATATATATATATA
>NW_006498806.1:1619959-1651940 GCF_000471905.2 Amborella trichopoda
AAATTTTCTAACAATAGGCAAGAAAAATAAATAAATAAACTTATTTCTAAGAATTTACAGCGTTTAAAATTTCTAATATTATAATTTTATTAAAAATATTATTTTTCAAAATAATGAGGTCACTTGCGCATAAAATTTATCGCGCCTAAAATTCATGATAATAAGCAGAAATAATTATGTCATTTCATTTCTAAAAAGAACGGATCATTTTTCAAGATAATGAAGTCACTTACCTAAAATATTTGAGAGGAAACTTCCGATAAAAATTCGGCTAGAAAGAGAGATCTCCAAATTTTCTAAGGTGGGAGTCCTTGCCTCTTGTATTTAAATTCTTAAGATACTATATTATTCTTTTATTAAGTTACACCTCACACATGAAGTGTAACAATTAAATTACACTTTAAAAGCTCAAAGCCCACGTCCTTTAGTGGACGTGGCAAGAGAAAGGCAGCAAAAGCTTTAAACCAAAAGCTTTTGAAAATAGTGATGGTCTCTAAGGACCCTCATGCTCATACGAACATTCACTTATTAAAAGTTTTTTTTTTTTGGAATTTTAGAATTATTACAGTCCATTTTCAAGATTTTTCATGCATTTATATATCTGCTTTGATTTGAACTATTTTTATTTTAAAGCTTTATAATTAGAGATAAAAATAAATTCTTGTGCTATCTTAAGAATTTTCGATACTAGGGTTATATCTTAGGACAAAGTTTGGAGGTGCACTTACTTTGATTGTTTATTTGTGTAAGGTTGCAACTATAAACAAAGTAAAGCCTTACCTAGAATCCTCGTTTGAAAAGCGCATCACAAATTCCCATGATGGTTCTAAAATTAATTTCCAACACCAACTATGAATTCTAAATATCAAAAAATAGTACAGATCTTGTGGATCGTTGAATACTTATTTTTTAAAGCAAAACAGACGGTCTAGATAAATGTTTAGGGCTTGAAATCCTATATTTTTTTTCACAACCACAACAATTAAGGCCAAGATGATAGATTTGAAGGTTTTGATACTAAAACTATAATTTTCGATAATTCCTGGGTGAGATTTACTTATTTTTATTGAAAAATGGTTTGATAGGGCAATAGACTGAAAATGGTTTGATCGGGTTACAATTTGAAAATGGTTTGATAGGGCTACAACCCTATCAAAATAACTAAAGCCTCACCTCATAACTCATAAAAAATTACAATTCAAGTGTTAGAAAACCTTTACATTGATCATCTTGACTTGAACATTATAGTTGTGAAAAAAAAAAAAAATGATTTCAAGCTCTAAAACTAGTGTTATTAAAACAAATTTCTAGATCATCCCTTTTGCCCTAAAAAATAAGTGTACATAGTTCCAAAAAATCTATACTATTTTTTGAGCTTTGAATTTTATTATTTGTATTGCAAAATGATTTTGGAGCCATCATGTAAATTTCTGTTGCCAAAAATATTTTCCTGATGAAGATTTGATATAAGGCTTTATTTTGGGGTTTAGAGTAAAATGGATGGTCTAGATGATTTGTTGTAATATACACTATTTTTAGAATTTGAAATCCTAATTCTTTTACACAATCATAATGTCCAAGCTGAGATAATCGATTTAAAGGTTTTTCAACAATTGAATTACAATTTTTGATGAGTTATGAGGTGAAGCTTTACTTATTTTGACAGGGCTGCAACCTTGGCAAAACTATTTTCCTTATCTAAATATTGTGGATCGCTGAATTCTCATCAAGTACAGATCTTGTGGTTCGCTTGAAAATGGTTTGGAGGTGCACTGACTTGAAAATGGTTTGATAGGGCTACAACCATATCAAAATAAATAAAGCCTCACCTCATAACTCATCAAAAATTACAGTTCAAATGTTAGAAACCTTTACATTGATTATCTTGACTTGAACATTATAGTTGTAAAAAAAAAAAAAAAAATTTACAAGCTCCAAAACTAGTGTTATTAAAACAAATTTTCTAGACCGTCCCTTTTGCCCTAAAAAATAAGTGTCCATAGTTCCAAAAAATATATACTATTTTTTAAGCTTTAAATTTTATTATTTGAATTGAAAAATGATTTTAGAGCCATTATGTAAATTTTTGTTATCAAAAATATTTTTCGGATGTAGATTTGATATGAGGCTTGATTTTGTTTTCGTAAAGCCTAGGCCTTACTCATCAAGTTTAATTGTGATTGGGTTGCACCGCCGTCAAAACAAAAATTTCCTCTAGACCACGTGTAAATCTCATAATACCTTTGCAGATATTGAAGAAACAAGAGGTAGATCACACAGTTACGTGATAGGGAAATTGTTTCAAACGGGCTGGATCGTATTTCTACAGTATACGGTCAAGACGTATAAGGCATCCAACTTAAAGATGGACGCAAAAAAGATGGTTCATCTAGGTGTCACTAACGGTCTAAATGTTTTTTTAATATATTATTATTTATATTTTAAAATTTTATTTTTCCCCGTATTCATGATCTCTATATTCAAGATTATATATTCTCAGCATCAAATTATATTTGAAGAATATATTTATTGTCAAGCCCGCATGTCTACAATATGCGGACTGGCCGCATAGAAACCGTGGCCCCGTGTGATAAGTTTAAATCGAGTCATGTCCACGTCAGCGCTTATCTCTTTTTATTAGTCAACTTTCGTTACAGTCAAGCAACCTTCTTAAGAGGCTTTCTGTTGCTAATTTAGCTACTTAGGGTTTAATTTTCGAGAGATCTGAGTTTAACCGTGGCGTGATTGAGTAACGTATATTAGGTAGATCTCTACTTGAAATCATTACACTCCCTTTCTTTGCTTGAATTTGAAGGTTGTTCTTTGCATGATTGTTAGGTGCAATCGTGGTTTCTCAGTTTCTGAATCGTGTATTTAAGGCATCGAAGATTGGTGATTTGTTATAGGGTTTCAGTGTTAGGGTTTGCGTTTTTGTGCTGAGAATTGGAGTAAGTTTGTGGCTTGATTTCGATGTTGATGTGGTTTATGATCTTTTTTCTTCATCTTTTTTTGAGAAATTTTAGTTTCTTTTTTACTTGAATTTGAGGTTTATGTGGTTTCTGCTCTGCATTCATGTTCTTTTTTCCTTTTCTTGAAGATCTTTATTGAGTTTGTTGATTGTTTCTTTTTCTTGAGAATCTTCATTGAGTTTGTTGATTTGATTGAAGGTTTGATATCGGTTGATCTGAATTCTAGATTCTGTTGTTTTTTCCTGTCTTTTTCATTTGATTGGTTGATCTATGAAGTGTTCAGAAAATCTTGATCTTGATTCAAGAAATTTTCTTGATTTTGGTGTTGCGATGGATTTTTCTCATTTGAGTAGATTTTTTTTTGGGAATAATTTATTTGAATTTGAGGATGTATGTGGTTTCTGATCTGGATTCCTGTTTTTTTTTTTCTCTTATTTAGAATCTTTATTGAGTTTATTGATTGGATTGGAGGTTTGATATGCGTTGTTGATTTGATTAGAGGTTTGATATGGGTTCTGATCTGAATTCTAGGTTCTTTCGTTTTTCCAATCTTTTTAATTTGAGTTGTTTATCTATGGAGTGTTCAGGAAATCTAGATCGTGATTCCAGAAATTTTCTTGATCTTGTGTTGTGATTTTGAGTTTGATTTTTTGTGGGTTAATTTATTCGAGTAAGGGTTTTTGAGTATTGCGAATTTATTAATTGCAGTTGTGTAGCAATGGCGGCTTCCAATGGAGACATGACTTCAACCCATTCAGCACCAAAGCCTCCCCCTTCTCCATCTCCTCTACGCAGTTCCAGATTTAGTCAGGTAAATATTATTATTTTTTAGATATCAGTAACTGTTCTCTTAGATTGATTTTATATTCATTTTTTATGTATATTTACATTTCATTACCATTCATTCTCGTAGGATGCGTGTTTGCTTTGACAGATTTTTTAAGATTCTTTCATTGTCTCTAGGATCGCTTCATTTTTACTTCTTCTGGTCATTCGTTTTCTATAGATGCTTTTTTTTCTCTGCTTTAATTTAAGAAATTAAAGGAAAGAGTTATATTTGTCCTCGTTTTAATAATTCTTGAAGATATACGGTGTCTATCATGTTTTAGAATCAAAATTCATATGGTATATCATTTTGGAAATTTTAAGTATAGTTGACAAGGTCCTGTTTTCAAGCGCTTGCTTTCTGGTGTCTTTGGCCTATATCTATTTACTGCAATATATATTTCAGGTCCCTTGGTGTCAGATTTCTGAAGCTCTGTTGTTTGAGTCGCATATACATTTTAAATGGTAAATATCCATGAGTGGATGGATGTGGTAAAGATCCATGAGTGGATGGATCTTCAGAAGAATTTCATGTAAAAGTAGATAAATTTAAAGACATCTAGGTTATCATTTTTAAGGAAATTACCAAATGGGAGTCTATACTAAATATCCTTAAATATCCTTATTAAATCCCTCCTGAAGTTTCTTATCACCTTTTGTATGCATGTCAAATTACTTGGACTAGTCACAGGATTTACAATTTCCTCAAGTTAGTACATATGAGATATTACAGATGCCTGGAATTTTCTGCGCAAAAGAAGTTGCTGTAAAAATAATAACTGAAATATGCTTGCCCTAATGAATTAGAAGAACTTGGTTATAGGATAATGATGGTTTACTAGTGAAGAGATATATATTGTGATATTGTCTAATATCCAGAAACGGGTATGTGCTGCCCTGGAGTTTGACAAAGTTAGGAGATAAGCTGCGTAATGTTGTCAGAACGATCTTCTACAAAAATTTATAGTGTATTGAGCAAGTGATTGAGTGAAAGTTTTAGAGCCCAAAGTTTATTGAGTCCTTAATCTATTGCACCTATTTTGTCATTAAAAGAAAATTATAAAAATAATTTTTGGTCCGTGTCATGTTGTGATTTGTGATGAATAGCTTATTCAAGACAATATTTATTGACATACGTTATTGGGAATTCCTTGGAAACGGGCTGCTGTTAGTGCCATGGATAGTATCTATCAATCTGTGTCCTGCTTTTAGCGAGCTATACGTTAGTATAACAGCAAAACTTACAAAATCGATCCTATTCTCAAACTCGGACACCATGTGGTATTGTGGTGTGATTGAACTTTGGAACTCTGTGCTAGAACTAGGACCTCATAAATTTAGCATAAGCAAAAGAATCCGGTACATTAGATAATATTATATTTATATAGCATTAATTATTCGTTGTATGGCCCCCTTGGAACTTAAGATTGAAACCTGTAGTTTAAAAAGACTTGCTCAGATAGTATCGGCCAAATCTTACCGAGACTGTGGACTCGAATCCCCATGTGACTTGCTGTTTTGGAAACTGTGCATAAAACAGAAAAAAGGAGAAGAAAATTATTCTATGTTCACGTAGAGTGAGCTTAGTCTTTACATGTTGGACTGGTTGCTGATTTTTTGGTCTCCCAGAATTGCATGTCCCTGTGGAACTGATATCCTTTAAATGTTTAATTTCTTTAGTTATAGACATTGTCAGAGTCAGTGTATGACATTTTCATATTCAGTTCCCTTTGTCTTCCCTTTATCATTTAAAATAGCATTTTCATATGATCACTTGATATTGTATGTGGATGACGCAAAACACTGTGTTACTTCAGTTGCTACTTGCTAGACTTCGTTAAGGGGAAATTTTGCCCACGAACACACTGCAATTGTATATTTAATTGTTTTTATTAATTTTTAAATTTTAAGCTCATAAATCAATAGGCCTGTGCTTTATGCCATGTCTTATATTGGTTTCTTCCAACCTCATTCAAGTCTTTTCTTTTTAGAGATGCATGCCATTAATGTTGAAAGCTTCATTTAGTGGATGTGGATTAGTGGTTGCTTTTGAAGAAGCATGTATTGTTGGTTCACACGTCAAAAAAAGAAAAAAACATGTCTTGTTGGTTAATTAGTTTATTACTAATATAAAGCTGATTTTTCTATTTGTTATAGCCGAAGCTACGAATTTTAGTGACGGGTGGAGCTGGTTTCATTGGCTCTCACTTAGTGGACAGACTAATGGAAAATGACAAAAACGAGGTAATTAATTCCTTATGCTTCTTGATAAAATGCTTCTCTCTTTTGTTGCCTGCAAGAATTTAAAGATGGGTTTTTGAATTTGTGTTTTACTTGATTTTTACGCTTGACATCACTGGTTGTGTTTTAGGTTATAGTGGTTGATAACTTTTTCACCGGTTCAAAGGACAACCTGAGGAAATGGATTGGACATCCAAATTTCGAGCTTATTCGCCATGGTATGTCCTTTGTTCTTCTTTTTTGTTTTCAATTGTTTCGAGGTCATAAGGAGGGATCCCTTATTGACATTTCAAAGTTGTGTGATCTTGCTTAAAACATTTTAATTTTTCATTCTGTCTTGTTATGAGCTATTCACATCTTGGAAACTCTAATTGACCATGCGTCACTCTGCTTTTCTGCATGCAGATGTGACAGAACCTCTATTGGTTGAGGTTGATCAAATATATCACCTGGCATGCCCAGCTTCTCCGATTTTTTACAAGTATAACCCCGTAAAGGTGAGGCCTTTTCACACCTGAAAATGTTGGATGTATCATGTATGCTATTTTCTATGGCTTGGAGAAAATAGTTCATTGGGTTATTAGTTTATTTCCCTACATGAGTGGGGGTGAGTGGGGGTGATTGAGGGTGGAGCCAAGCAAAACAAGGCTGGTATCCATGTCCATCATTTTCCATATTTGAATGGACTCTGAAGACCCAATGGACTATGGTTTTCATGGTAATGGGATACATCAAACTGGCATGTCCAGTGACTCATGTGTGGTATTTGAAACGTCTTCCTAGTTATATCGCGAATCTTTCAGATAGACCTCTTAAAGAATTAGAAGGCCTGGTATACTGCGATGTGTGATTTGATCAAAATTACAATTCTACAGGTTCAGAATGAAAAACTGTGTCCTTGTCACATATTGGAGATATGTTAAATCCTTCTGATTTCTTATATTTCCTTTCCCATCTATTTGATATAGCACCTTGCTCTTTTATCACTGTCTTAAAAGAATATAAGGCAAAATTATTTCAGATACCTATAGGAACCAGCAACACTGGACGTGTGTGGAGTTTTTTTGTTTCGTTTGTTTATTAGCTCTTTTATCCCATTTGATGTATATATCACCTAGTGACGAATATGTTTGTAACAGACAATAAAGACAAATGTTATCGGCACTCTGAATATGCTGGGGCTTGCTAAGCGAGTAGGAGCAAGGTTAGATGATCTAACTTCTCTTTTCATTTAGTTATTGCTTATTGTGGTTTCTAATAGGATGAATTTTTTTTCGAAGCAGAATCTTGCTGACATCAACATCAGAGGTCTATGGGGATCCTCTTGAACATCCTCAGAAGGAAGAATATTGGGGCAATGTCAACCCAATTGGTATGTTTAGTGCCTTCATTGGCTAATCGTTCATGAAATATGTTTACTTCTTTTAGTAAGTTTACGAATTTACCACATTGACGGTTTGCATATTTCTTGAAATTTTATTGTTTACCATGAATTCTTGCATCATAACACAGGGGTTAGAAGTTGCTATGATGAAGGGAAGCGTGTCGCTGAGACTCTGATGTTTGATTATCATAGGCAGCATGGCATTGGTAAACTTTTTATTTTCTTCAATTGTTTTATGTTAGTTTGATTATTTCAATATAACTAGTATTAAAATGTGAGTTTTTTGTTTAATAGAGATTCGGATTGCTAGAATCTTCAACACTTACGGACCTCGCATGAACATTGATGATGGTCGTGTTGTCAGCAATTTTATAGCACAGGCACTCAGGTAAATTTGAAAATGGCTTGTTTATATGGAAGAAAGTACTTACTTTTCTTTGGGTATTTATCAGTTAAAGCCCTGGAATTTAGGGAATTTGGTAATGAATTATTAATTTGGCATCTCAAGGATTAATGGCACTTTCACTTTTAATTAGGGAACACAAACATAGGAAGCTTGTGTTTGAAGGCAAAGTTTGACTTTTGTTAAGGCTCTGAGTTTTAGCGAGTTATATGAACTTGTCGGTTATTGTCATTATGGTGGATTGCAAAACAATTACATGGGGTTTGAGTTCTTTTATTGACATTTATAATGGGTGATCTGTGTTCTTGAAATGAACTGGTTGAACCTTATAGCATGGCCCATCTTAAATGTAGGTTATAGACTATATATAGATTAACTTTCTATGAGGTCTTTTTTACGTAATCTGTCCTGGTTATTTTCTGAAATTTTGTGCATAAGTTGCACTTGAAGAAGAAGCAGAACTGGTTTATTGGTGAGACCGTTTTGTTATATGAACTTGTCGGTTTTGACGTGGATTTTTGTGCTGTGGATTTTCTAGGAATGAGCCTTTGACAGTCCAGTCCCCAGGAACACAGACCCGCAGCTTCTGCTATGTTTCTGACATGGTAGGTAGTTGGTTTTCTTTTTTTTTTAATTTATCAGCACAATCTCATTTTTGTGGAGGCCTATGAGCTACTATTTGTCCATGTCAGTGGTTTTACTTTATATTTTCTTAGTCCAGTATCATATTTGGGCAATAAAACTAACTGTTATTGTTGTCTCCTTTTTTTTGTTTAATATTGAAGGTTGATGGCCTTATTCGACTAATGGAAGGTGATCACACTGGACCTATTAACATTGGAAATCCTGGTAAATTTCTCAGAACATTTTCAATCGATTATAAATATTCTGTGACTATATGGCTTGATTTTGATGCACAGTTGTTCCCATTATCAGTGAATTATGCCTACACCACGCACTTTAATCCAAGTATCTTTTTCCTGAGATTATGTACATGACCACCCTGATGTAAATTACTTATAATGCAGGTGAATTTACAATGATGGAGCTTGCTGAAACAGTGAAAGAGGTCAGTTTGGTGCCCACCCCCGGCCTCCTCTCTCTCTCTCTCTCTGCCCCCATGTGTGTGTGGGCAATCTGAGAAACCAGTCAGCATGATTTATTATTATTATATTATTTTTTATTGATCTTGTTCATTATTTTCAACTTACGTGGCCATTTATCCTTCACTATTTAGCCCAGCAGCCAATATCTAAAAATGGACGAAAGAAAGAATTTTCAAAGAGACTAAATTGAACTGTATTTTATTGCAGCTGATTGATTCTTCAATCCTGGTTAAGATTGTGGACAACACACCAGATGACCCTCGCCAGAGGAAGCCTGACATTACGAAGGCAAATAATCTCTTGGGATGGGAGCCGAAAGTCAAGTTACGTGAAGGTCTCCCTCTTATGGAAGAAGATTTCAGACAGAGGCTTGGGGTTCCAAAGAAGTAAAACACCCACTCATTTTTTCATATGCATCCTTGACGATTTTATATGGGCACCACAAGGCGGCAACTCAGGAGGAACTGAACTTTTATTTAGGTTGGGTTTTTATTATAGTTTTGGCTTCTGGGAGCCCCAATAAGTTGTTCTTTTGTTGAGGAGCAGGTCTCAGCGTTTCATCATTCTGATGCTGAGAACTGTTATTTTAAAGTATCAATCAACCATCGGTTTTATTTAAAGTATCTAAATTAATAAAAGGCTAGAGCCAATTCTGGTTTCCTTTTCACAATTTCAAATTGTTGTCACTCTCTGGGATGTTTGCTTTTATATTCTAGTTGCTCTGTTTTTGATGAATTTAGTGGAATTAGGAGCCATGCATAGTCATACAGAGGCCAAAACAAATGTTTGTGCTTTCATAAATGGCTTTATGCACTTGGCTGATTCGAATCTAAGGAATGAGCATGATAGTGAGCGTGAAGCTTGTTAGATCCATTCTCATTAGTTTCTCTAAGTCCAATAATCTAAGAAATTTGGCATGATAGTGAGCATGAAGTTTGATAGATCCAACTATTTCTGCTTTCAACTTGATAAAAACCCTATTAATTACATGCATAATAGAAGCATTATAGATGTTGATCCAAAGGGCCAGCTTCTGTTTGTATGTCAAAAAACTCAATCCAAATTGCAAAGCTTGTCCATCAAAAACCCTGCAACAAATCAAGATTGCCATTATCAGAAATCAAATAGGTTTCTTTAATTTTAAGGAAGAGATTGCTCTGTATTTGGTTTCCTATCATGAGAACAATTTTAAAATTGGGAAAAATTATATAACGCATCAACTTTATACTATAGAAGAAAGATGCACATTAAAAACCGACTGAAAAAGGTTGTTCCATGCTAGAAAACTCCTCAATTTATACTGTGAGATATGTAGATATTAAAAAAAAAAAAGATTTCAAAGTCACAAAAATAATGTATTTTGTCCATTTTCAAGATTTTCAAATGTTTGTCTACTCAACTAACCGCATTTTTTAAGCTTTAAATTCCATGATAAAGGATGAAAATGGATTTTCAAATGATTGGGGAGATTTCCAGCTCCCAAATTGTACCTTCCCCCAAAGTTTGGACTTGCGCATTATTTTGATTATTTAAGATTGAGATATTGCACAATTTAAAGTTTCACGAACAAATGAATATTCTCTAATGTGAGGTTTTTCTCATGCTTTCTACTTCGATTGTTTTTGGGGATGCATGCAAATCAACTCTCTCGCTCAATTTAGAGAGAGAGAAGCAATACATAGTTACAAAGAGAGAGAGAGAGAAGCAATACATAGTTACTATTTTCAAAACAAAGATGATAGTGCTTAGGGAGAGAAAACAAACAAATTTACCTTGGTTTTTGGAGCAATGGAAAGTATTCCGATACCTGACCAAAATCCAGTGAGCTTCTTGTGAGGACGATGAAGTTCTTGTATGGTCCAATATCGAAGTCTCTATCAAAAGGACCATGAGGATCATGTGTGGTTGACTCTTGAGAGAGAAACAATGGTGCTGTGCAATTGAAGGAGCTCTTGGGAATGAACCTCCGAGAACTCATGCATGAAAGCATTAGCTAAGGGACTTCTAAACTTCTATACCTGTTCAACTTGAGGAAGATAGAGATCAGGCACTTCAAAAGCTCTTCAGAGAGCTTGTTGGGCTTCTTACGGTTGTATCTTAATCTATTTGAAAAAACGGGTAGGCATGTCTTCTCTATTGAATTACTTAAAATAAATAAATAAATATTGAAGTTAAAATATTTTTAATCCTGATGGAGTACATTTCCATTTACTCATTAGCTTAAAATCCAATTTAAGAGTATTTTTAGACCCAAAGTTTAGGGATATAACATCGTAAACCTAGTGACTATCTTTCAAATTGCACTATATACGAGCATGAAAAAATAAATATATTGAGATTGAATAGAACCACCCAAATTTTAGAAGATGAAATCTAAATGTTAAAGAACTTTTTTTTTTTTCTTTTTTGAAGTAATCAATTTTCTTTTTTTTTAGAAATGATCATTTGATATGTCAATTTTTTTGGTAAAAAAAGTCTTACCAATTGGCTCTTTGGGCCGATAGAGTAAGTATGTAATATGCTCCCATGGGACATAGTATACACGCTAGAACGATCCATAACATCGAAACTACACAGTCCTAATTATCTACAGCCATCTATTCAATCCATGGATGGTGACGGAGAGAGCGCATGGGCTATGTCATGTTTTGGTGGGGCACTCTCTCTCTTGATCGTTGTCTATTTTCCAACTGGACGATCATGGAACTTCTAACCAAAGAAATTTGTACTAATGATTTTCCATGACCACATGGATCACAATGTAGTAATTTGGGAGCAATCACTGAATGGAGTAGAATCAAACCTTCAATGAAATTCTTCTCTCACCTTAAGATCTTAGAGAGATAAAGACAGAAGAGACATAGCTTGCGTGTGCCACTCTTTGGAAGAGAGAGAGAGGTGTGTGCCACCCTTTTGAAGGGAAAATGGAAGAGTGAACGCATGTATATAAAATAAAACTCATAAGGTATTTATAACTTTTCAACCCTCAAGTATGGACTACAAAGAAATGTATGATTCTAGCCCAACATCCACCATCATGCGATCAAGATGTGTGATATGGATTTAAATACCTTTATCGTCATTTGATTCACTCTAATTTCTCTTGTTATTAAAAAACTCATGCTCTTTACATTTAATAAAGTTAAAACCAAGATGAAGGGTGTTCATTTATGGTCATTTATCAAAAATTTCAGCAAAAAACAGATCTTAAAAGTTCCCTCCATTTCTAAGAGTATGTGGGGCTAGTAAAATCATGTCACATAAGCTAGGTGGTTAATTGCACATTGACCATATGCCCTTAGGATTATGCTTGTAATTACAAACCCTATACCTTTTATAGAAAGAAAAAGTTTATATAAGGATGCAACCTTATAATGTAGAACCACGAATACCCCTAAAAATCCATCGGAAAAGGTAGTTTTAATGTTGAAAAACCCTTTGATCGATCATCTCGACATCGAAATATATGACTATGAAAAATAAAAAGATTTTAAGTCTCATAAGTAGCGCATTTTACAACAAATTTTCTATACCGTCTATTTGCAAGATTTTCATATGTTTATAGATCTACTTGATTTTAACCATTTTTTATATTTAAAATTTTATAATTAGATATAAAAATAGATTTTGAGATAATCTTAATAACACTTTACATCAAAATTATATACAATGATAAAATTTGAAGGGCACCTTACCTCTACACCTACGGAGGCGTCCGTATGCCAACTGCACACGATAAAGAATCCTCCACACGGGCACATATCACTTGCTTTATGTATTAAACATGTGTCAAAAATAATTTTTCAAAATCTCAATATTTTAAAAAATTCCATAATACCACACACTTCAACTTAAATGAACAACTGAATAAAGGATATGAGGGTCCCCAAGTGCGGTTGACGTCACCCCCATGTCATCTCCATATATAGCAATACATTTTATGGAAAATGTATAGCCACACTGGGAGAAGAGCTTGACCAGGATTCTTTAGTAAGAACACTTATCTTTTCTATTCAATTCTCAAGATGGTCTTGCGCTATGAGAGAACAAACAATAAGGCACATATCAGTCACCAGTAATACTGGAGCAACGGCTTGAACATGACGAGGATGGCCATCGCCCAGGGTCCATAATCCAAGAAATGATAGAAGAACAACCTACTCCACAAAGCATTCCAATCATAATTGAGGATCCTATCCCACAACAAGGTCAAGATACTACCATTGTAGACAATAAAATGTGAGCAAAGGATCCAATTAATTTGCTCTTCCAAGAAAAAGAATTAGATGAGGCGCACATGAAAGATAATGGACCAAATCCACATTAGGTCCAAGCTATCCATCTAGGACAAGATAGGTCTGCACATAAGCCCACACAAGACCCTGAGGCTAGTGATCCTCGAAACCACAATGACTTAGACTGGGATCTAAAACCGAAGAAAGGAAAGAAGAACAAACTTTGCAAAGAATTCAAGTCGTGGTTGAAGACATGAATCTACAAAAGGTCTAACAGATCCCCATCCTAGACAGTGGCGCAGGGGCAAATAATCCAAAATCTATGTCAAATTCATAATGATGTAAGTATCCTTAGCCCGAGTTTCGAAACTCAAGAAAAGATAGAAAAACAGAGCAATTCATGGAGAACCTCGATTTTAATTGAAGATACAGGCCCAAAAAAGATTCAAAACAGCCCTATGATACATATCTCCACAAAAATAGAGTGTGTGATCATGTCAATATTTCATAAAAATACAATGGGCAACCCACATATCTGGGGCAATAGATTAAACTCAAAGGAATCAGATACATATCCCTCTAGTGTCCAACTAAGGGAAGACAATAAGTCCAAATGAATAATTGTTCCCTCAAGAATCGGTGGAAAAAAGCAGATCGGGCATGAACACCACTCCGTTAACTAGGGCACCCCATATTCGAGAAGATCTACTCCTTGAAATAGAAAGTGTTGAAGAAGATCCAAAATGGGCAGTTCCATCGACTAGTTCATTAGGGATCATCCCATTCGATGAAAATATAATAGAGGCAGTCCCATCTAATACGCTGATAGGTGAAGGAGACTCTTCTATATTGGTAACTCTACTAAACTACTTGATAGGGACACCTTCATCTGATGATGATATCACAGTAGGGGCGATTGGTGAGGCCCACAGCTTATCTAAAAACTCCCAACTTGCCACAGGGGTATCAACTTATCAAGAGAAACATGAAGTTGCCACCGAAAAATAATATAAAAAAAGGGCAGGGTGATCATTTGCTCACCACTTTCAATAGCGAGGCATTCACGTCTTGCTTAAGCACCCTACTACACAGCATCAGCCTAAGGAGTCATAAAAAGTAAAAAAAAAAAAAGACTCATTTAAAGGAAATAAACTAAATGACCTTAACCAACGACCAAGAGAATGAATGACTAAGACGCTGAAAGTGACTCCGTGTCTAAAGATCAAAGGTTCAAGTAATGTAATTCAAATAGAAAATTCAACATGAATTAAACAATCTTTGTCTATTAAGTGTTGGATATCCACCAGAGATAAGGAAAATCCAAAGACAATCAAGATTAGAACCTCCCTATCACTCAAAGGAAGGAAGAATGGTCGAGTTCTCATCTGTTTCTAAGGCGAAGTGCCATAATAAGAAAAAGCATAGCTGGCTCATCCTCTCCTTCTCCTCTTTCTTTCTTATTCTTCAAAAAAAGATAAAAGAAAAAAATATATATATGTAAAAAATAAAGAGAAAAATTACAATAAAAAATTCATCGAGCTGAAAATCTAAAAAAAACCCCGAGTATTGGAAAAAATGCCACTAAGCTGAACATCCTAAAACGAGCTCGGGGCAATAGAAAAGAAGTTGTCTCTCTCTCTTCGTCTCTTCTTCAAAATCCCTTCTCTTTAAAGCATCTTCCTCTCATCTCTTTTATTCAAAACGGTGCCAAAAAAAATGTTATAGTTAAAATGAAGGATCTCAACCATTTACACTTCAAATGCATAGTGGTAGAAGAATGAAATTGGAAATCTTAGTAGATTCCAAGCACTAGGGGGTAATAACGCACACTCTCCAAGACTTGTTTGTCTAAAACCCTAAAAAAGAGCTCTAATTTGGGTTGCCACACGAGGACTAGGATCTAAAGGTAAAAGAATACTTAATGATTCCTTGTTATGAAGGTTTTAGAAAAGACTCGGCAAGCTCATAAGGTCCACCAAAGAGGTCACAAGTGGTTAAACTATAATACCCATATTTTCAAGAACTCATTTCTTTAAAAATCTCTTTTAAAAATATTTTTCTTTAATTTTTTTTTTAAAAAAATGCTCTATAGTAGCATGAGCCTAAACCGCTAACCAAAATGTTCTTTTGAAAATCTCTCGAAATTTCAATTTACTTGTTTTGTAAAA
The DNA here is from genome assembly GCF_000471905.2 of Amborella trichopoda. The sequence goes on from NW_006498806.1 coordinate 1,635,291, forward strand.
GCAGGTCGAAATGGAAGCCAACAGGCCTCAAACTAAGCCTAGATTCATTCCAAAATACCCCCATGGCCCAAAATTTCAACCCAACATAATGCTTAGATAGAGAAAAAACAATTCCCATACTATAGTCTACAACTTGTGGAGCGATAAAAGAAGGCAAATTATAAAAGAACCCTATAAAATCGGAACCCAATCAGTCTGAAACTCCCCAGCAAATTGCTAAAAAACAATTACTTTAAAATTTGGTGCCAATCCCACACCATTTGATACTAATTACTAAATAGGTGTAGCATACTATTGAAAAATGAAAATGAAGCACTGTTCATTATTGGGTAAAAATTACTGCAAAATTGCCCAAATTGGTGATTTTTCAGATCTGACATCACCCAAACCCCATAAGGAAATTATCCAGGCATTGGATATGCTTTCTCACGACGAGGGCTCTCCGGCAATTTGTATAATGTGGGGATTTTGACATCAGATGATTTTTAAAAGTCAGAAGTTGAGGTCTGTCTATTTGGGAAGAGTTTTTTAATGGGTTTTGATCGTATATGGATTCGTCTTTCTACTCATAATCTGCATAACAAAAACCCCGAAGAAAGTTTCTCATCATTCTCTCAATAACTTTCACAAGAGAACGTTGCATATGCATGGAGACATTTGGTCAATATGCAAATTCACTGAGAAAGATTTAACTATAGTTAACCACCCCCGCAAGGATGAAAATTTAGTTCGTTGCTAAATATTCTAAAGTTCGGTTTGGTAGGCCTTTACTCCCTCGATAGTGACCTCCAAACCTAAATATTCTAAAGTTCAGTTGGGCAAGCCTTTACTCTCTCGAGAGTGACATCTCAACCTTAATGGTCTTATTAAAGATTTCATCCTTCTCAAGGAGCATATAATGTCTATTTACACCCTCATGTGAAACTCAATCTAGGAGTATTTTAGGACCCCAAACTTTAAGATGTAACCTCTTTAACCCATATGCTATACTTAATAAAAAGCATTTCGAAATTTCATTCCCTAAGAGCTTGAAAAAAAACAATGCCTCAAGATCAAATAGCAACCCCCAAAGTTTTGAAGGCTGAGATCCTAGTATTACCAGACTCAATTTTTTTTTTTTTTTATAGTATAATCATGTAATGACTTTCTAACCAGTTCCCAAAGTTTTGGATAAAAAGGATCTTCTAAACAAGTCTTTTGCCTGAAGGAGCAATCGTACAATACGCACCCACAGGACCGTAGTATACTCGTTGATTAAGTAATACAGGTTATCTTCCATTTTACGCCAAATAGTAGCCCTTGGTCATTACAAAATTGCATCACCAACCGTATAACAAATGATAGAAAACTTGGCACCTTCAAAGCAAATGGGGTGTGCACTGAAGCTCCATACACTGAACAAAGAGACGGTATACCCCAGCCCTACATTGGTCATATCAGGCACTTGAGATGAACTTAAAGCAGTATAGTGCCCCAAAACCATATTCAATCAAAGGTTGTATACAATTAGACCAATTTATTAGCCATTAGATATGAATTTAATAGATAAAAAAGTCACAATATTCAAGAAATTTGTTAAAAAAATAACACATCTTCAACTACCCGGTTTCAAATCTAAATCCGATGATGATTGGGACTTTTCTAAGTAAAAAATAGGAAAAGTTTATATCAAGCCGAGGCTCTAAACAATCAAATTTAAACCCAACTCAAAAATTTCACTAGAAGAGGTTGTTTTGATGCCTCAATATCCGCAAATTGATCATCTGACATCAAGATGCATCGACGAGAAAAAAATAGATTTCAAGTTTTGAAAATAATACATCTTGTCATGAATTTTGGACCGTCATCCATTTTCAAGATTTTCAAATTTTCATAGAACTACTCAATCTATTTTTGAAGCTTTAAATGTCATAATTAAAGATAATATATTTTAAGGCTATAACAAAAATTTAGAGTATTGAAACCACATTTTTTAACATTATTTGAAGGTGCGCTTTACTTTGATTGTTTAGATCCTCGGGCCTATACAAACAGCACCCATAAAAAAATATAAAATATATATGATCTCATTATATACATTTCCATTCAAAAAAACACTGCAAAAGAATTTGAATGTGAGGTGTTATATTGAGAGGGTTACCGGTTTGGTACCCTCGAGTCTCGTGTACATGGTACCTGCCTTGTGTGCCTAAACACACCCCCATAATCCACAGCTGATGTTGGACTCACGTGACCCTACCAAGGTGTTGACTAGAGACCCACCTTCCAAATTTTATCCAAACAATGTCTTTTCTAATAATTCCATAAAATTTTATCCCTAAAGTTGGGAGACAACAACAAACAAATGGGAGTCATTCACAACTTGGTCCCACTGTACAGCTTGCATTGTCTCGCGGAGGGAGGGAGAGAGGGGGCGTGTGCCTCTAACAGCTGTATCATGAAGAGAGATGGGACACCGGAAAAATAAGTGCTGCATATTTATATTATCATATCCATATCTATTTCAATTCCAAATAGTTGAGAAAAAGCTCTAACAATGATGATGATGAGATCCCAAATAATTGAAAAAAAACTCTAACAATGATGATGATGATGATGATATACATATCAACTTCCTGCAAGCTCAGTTTTTTGCCGCCCTCTCCATTCTTCATAATTGGTAATTGGGCCATCAGGCTCCCTTGCAACAGTCGAGGATCAACTCTCGATCTCATAACTCCACTGGGATAAGCCAATAACCAAACAAGGACATTAGCTCATCCAGCACAGAGGTTTCAACAGCTATGAACCACAACCGCCTCTACGGCTCTGCCAATTAAGAAATAAAATTGAAGCAGCAATGCAACTTGCACAAAGTTGAAGTTAGACTGAGAATACAGTAAAAAACTTCAGATTAAGCAATCTTGCCTACCACCATATCATGAGCCAATGGTAAAGGATAAAATAATGGGAGCAAGTTGTCAAAAGAGCAAAACGAAATAGAAAGGATCTTATCTAAATCAGATGGATGTTGTCATAGAATAAACAATCTTATTGCCATTTTCTTGTCCTTATCTAAATCATTGACTATGATAATAATTCAAATCCATGTTGACACTGAATACTCACCCTATGCAGAATTTATCACAATTGAAGAGACAAAAGTAAAACTTGCAAAATGATGGGTGCCAAATCACCACAACAATGGCCTCAACTTTCAACAACGGATCACACTAGACATATGCGGAGAATATGTTAGTGCAAAAGAAATACCTTCTTATTAACAGTTGAATTTGTATTTCAGGACACACGACTAGCTACGTTTACTTCCAAATTTGTCTGAGAGTATGGCTTGCTAGATTCCAGTAGTCATGACATTGAAAAAAGACCATGGTAATTTAGCAGATACCAATCCAATTATATTTTAGTTTTCACGAATCTGATGCATATACGAATACAAAAACACAATTCCGAAAATGGAAAGCCACAGACCCTCCTCTCCCGTTCTCACACTCATGTATCCCTTTTGCCAAGAAAACAATAAATGAAAAACACAACAGAAATAAAAGAAGAGGTGAATTATGACAAAAATTTAAGCTTACAAGGGCCAAATATACAGAATATTACACAGAGAATAATCAAGCAGCCATGAATTAAAGGAACACATATAAATGGCGACAATAACCAGTAAAATTTCAAATCACATTGTAGACACATCAATTTATCACTCTTAGATGGCATGTGACTAGGAGTTATCTTTACTGTTATTTATAGCTAAGAGAAGTTCACAACTGTTGGATAAAACCCACCTTAGGTCTGCAATGGGGCTGCAAGATTTGATCATCCTCCCTTCTTACCAACCCATCAAAGCTCTCCTAACTCGGTCAGCTATCTGATGTCTGGTTTGACCACTTCCGAGAGAGAATTCCTGGCAGTCATCCAAGAGAAACTTGTAGACTTCCCACTAACGATCAGAAAGAGCTTGCCTCCCAATTTCAGCCTACATGAAAAGAACAACGGAGATTATCAAAGTTTAACTTCAACTTCAAAACCATAAAGTAGCAATTCAATAAATGGGGCAGCATTAGGGAAAGGATGGAAAGGGGATTTTACAATGACCTTTTTCTATTAATATTTGTACTTTCATTGCTTTGTTATAAATACTTAATACTCTTAAAAATCTTAAAACAATCACCAATTTCTATTGTTACCTTTGCTCATTTATTGGGAACTTGGCTCCTTTTGTTGGGAAAAATAAAAAATAGGTACCATGGACCTTCATTATTCATTGTCTTAACTACTATATTTTAACCATTGATACATTCCCCAAAGATTTGTAGTTGAAATCCAGGGGGAATCCCAAACACTCGAGCCAATTTCCTCCAAAAAAGATTATCTTATGCAGAGACCTAGTAACTAAAATTTTACCATCCAACATTCAAAATTGTGATAATTGGATATCTTAGATTGATATAACCATTTCTATGAATACCATAACTCCCAAAAAAAAAGGGGGGAGGGGGGGGACACAAAAGCATAATAGAACAAGTCCTTACAGAAAATTACAAATCCCAAGCATTTTCAAAGCAAAGGTAACATCATAGAAAACCCGAGGTCTTCCCTTCCCAGATAACTCTACTGGATTGGCCACCAAGAGCTCAGGATCAGGACCCCGACTAATAATCATAATCCGCAAGGGATGAAGCATCTCCATCCTCAAGAGAGAACATAAGGCTTTCTGCTTCTCAGGATCCACAATCTTCTTCCCATCAATTGCAAGACAAACAGATCCACCTCACAGCGACCTTTCCCGTTTGAATTAAAACGACTATATGAAATCTAAACAACAGAATAAACCAATAAAAACTAGGTATTCATATGAAAGGAAATAAGTTCAAAAATCACCAAATAGTAAATCTATTCTTAATCAAAACATTCCCGTGACAGGATTTTAGACGGATGGTACCTGGATATTGTAATCTTTTAGAGTTCTCATGATGTCATAGAGAAGCCCCTTTTGATCGATTGTGGTAATTTGAAGCAATGTATGAGCTGGGCTTAAGGAATTGTCCATTGTCATAGAGACCGTCTTCTGCCGCAGACTATCAGGGAGTAAAGCTAGTTGATGGGCCTCACTTTCTAATAACTCAGAGCCAAATAACTCTTCAGCTACTGTGGGGGGAAGAAATGAAGATCCCCGATGATAGATCTCATACTCTGGACCGGCCAATTGAATCTCACAGCTGATACAGGACTCACCAAGAACAGCATTTAGGCGTTCGCAGGCGTCTTCTGTCTCTTTTTGGTGTGCAGAAGCTCTCTACAAAATCCATTGACAAAGTTTAGCTCCCACTAATTTTTCTGTCAAATTAAGTGCTAGTTCATTAGAAAAATCCTCATAACCAAGAAAGACCAAATGACCAATAAGACCCTAAATGTAATCCAATAGGTAACAGTTAATCTGTAATCTTCTACTCACATAATCACTTAAATAAGTATACTGACTATTCTGATGAATATCTGCATCTAACCATATATGAACAAGTAAAGAGAAGTTCCAAGAGAAGAGAAATGGTTAGATATACAAGTCTGAGAGTCTGGAGAACACATGACTGCTAAAATGCAAATGTCAGATTCATACAAGTTATCTAATACCCTATGAACCAACCAACCCGAACACCCCCCGAACCCTTTTCTCTCTTTTTTTGTCTCCTTCTCCTTCAAAATAACAACCCTTTCTTCCCCTTCAAACTCTACCCAAGGTTAAGTATGCGGAATTTGCTGACGAGAAGCTAATCGTACTTGGAAGTCATAGCCTTATCAAGCAAATTGCGTATCTGCTAGCCTATGAGAAGGTGTGGAGACGCAGGAAGTCAATTAGTAAGCCTCTCTGAAGTTAGATGGTGGTTGATCTCAATATGCCAACATTGAGTTATTTGGTCTAAGACTAAGGCCCTACAAGAGTATGGGAGAAGAGAAATGCATGTCATTTCCCTGAAGATAATGAAGCCAAATTCTAAAATTCGGAGAATGCATTTCATTATACCAATGTTTGTATTGAACTTGACTATCTTGTCTCATAGACTTCCAAAAATGAGAGGTGCCAATAAAAAGCAAGACAATGTACGGCAGATGAAATGTTGAAACAAAGAATATGTGAGAATGAAATGCTTCCCTGTGAGTGAATAATAGTGCCCTTGGGTCTTATTTGCAAGAAAGGATAAATTCTCCCAAAAATTCCAGAAATAGACAAACATATTCAAGCATATACATAATCTAAGACAAACAGTATTGAAGGACCAGAGAAGCTACAATTGCCTCAAGCTAGTGTACTGTGGACCAGATTGAGTCAACGGCACAACGTCTCCAAAATCCAGCATCACATTTAGACAAGAACTCAGAGAATTACACAATAACTTGTTCTTGATTGTATGCATGATTATAGTTGTTGGAAACGTCTGTGATTTTGAATCATTTCTGGAATCGAAATAGCGGAATCGCGTGTATCAAAAGTATCGGAATCTAGGAATCGTTGTCCGTACGATTCGAATTTCAGAAAAATGATTGTCACTATTTCAGAATCGCGATTCAAAAAGTTAGGAATCGTGTTTCCTATTTGCATGAATCGATGCCCCTTCATGTTGGAATCACGTTTTATACCTATATGGAATCACACATGACCCCACTTGTTTTGGTGATTGCTGGAATCGTGATTCCTAAAATTCTATAATCATTGCCCCCATCAACTTGGAATCAACATTCTCATCATTTCGAAATCGTGATTCTCCTCATATTAGAATCAAGATTCTCCCCTTACTAGAATCGCGAACCAATTCCCTCTGCTATATGGGAGAAGTATTCAGAAAATATATAAATTTACCCATTACTACAAGATCGAATTTTGGTCTGTATATACTCAGTCCAAGACTCCAAGTACTAATGTCAACCTTTATGATATCTTTGTGGACAATCCCATACAATGGACTCGATCTACCGATAATCCTATTATGCCTACAAGGTCTGGAGCTAGTCAACGGCATACAAGGATTGAGAACAAGGGCAAACTCCCTTTATCTCATTTTCTTAAATCATAAAATAAGTACATGACATAGTAATTTGTATTTGCTAAATGTAGTTTTGAGTCTTTTGACTTTTGAAAATTGAGTTATTCAATTTTTAGTCAATTTCTCTAATATTTAATGATTAATTTAACCTAAAACACCACACATGGCACTTCGCTCATATTCTTATTATCTTCTTATTTTACTTAAAGAAAAGCATTTTTATCCTCTCATTCAACTTGAAGAAATGACTGTGTCGATCATATATTAAACATTATTACATTAGTAATTTAGTACCCAAACCATTTACCAAACATTATTAAATTTGAAGTAACATATTTTTTTGTATTAGTTATTCTTGGTAAGAGTTCGTAAAAAGTAACATGGAATGAAGGATGGAAATTAGTAAATGAGAAAATAAAAAATTTAACATGTTACTTATATTTTAAATTTTGATTTTATTGCAGTGTGCAACACCTTCATATTCTCTCACGCTCTCATACATGTCGCGCTCACTCATGATTGAACACACATCGAAGGGTTTCTGCTCTCCCCATGCTCACATATTACTCATATTTTAAATTTTGATTTTATTGCCGTGTGCAACAATTTCAAATTTTCTCACGTTCTCATATATGTCGCGCTCACTCATGATTGAGCACACATCAAAGGGTTTCTTCTCTCCCTATGCTTACATTGCTTCCTGCCAACATGGATTTGCAATTCCTTAATACTTTGAATAAACATTTAGCATTAGTAGAATCGTATTATTGTATAGCAAGGAATCACGATGTATGCCATATGGAATTTCAAACAACATGGATTCGCAATTCCAAAAAAATTGGAATCAACGTTTCTCACAAGTAAAATCGCATTCTTATGTAGCTAAGAATCATAAAGTCCTCGATATGGAATCTTGATTACGGCAATCCATGAATCGAGATTTCTAAACTAAGTGGAATCTCATTCCGCAAAACATGGAAACGTGATTCCTTTATTTTAGAATCAACTTTCACCTGGGAAACACCAAATCGAGATTCCGAAATAGAATCGTTACCTCATAAGCGATTCAGGTAACTATATGAATGATTAATGATGTCATAGCATTCGTGCATGTCAAGAGACTCAAGACAATGAGCATTCAAGAATACCAATTAAACATATCATGATTTAAATTTGGAGTATTCCTACTTCAATCTTCAATAGACAATGTAGCCAATCCCATAAAGTCTGATTTTAAAATAAATAGAAAACCAACTCACAAATTGGATATGCTAATTTCCTATTATTTATGTCATTTTCCATTTATTTCCATTCTTTCAAACCTTTTGTCTCTGATGTATTCACTTCAATAAAAAAATTTCGTTTTATGCAATGTTTAGCTTCCCAAGATCAAGAACGTGAACAACTCCAAAAAACACATACAAGTACAGAACAAATTGTAGTAGAGGAGGTAATCATAGGGGTAATTCCAGAGTAATGATAGAGAAATAAACAATAAGCAGTGACACCGACAACAACCATACTAAGTACCAGTATACACTAAGGAAGCAAACAAGTTTTACCAAATTATATTAGAAAGATAAGTAAACCAAGAGGCGCAAAGCTCTAACCTGCCATCTGTCACAAAGAAGAGATCAACAACTATCCCATCTGGAGTCGTTGATACCTTCACTCTATGAACTGTAAGCTCAAGTTCACAAAGAACATGAGTAACGTCTGCCCAAAAAGAAAAATTAAAATGAACATATTCATTATTTTATTAGGTTTTAAAAAAAAAACAACTCAATTGCCATATTTTATCAGTTTGAAAAGAATTAAAGAGAGACAGACAGAGAGAAAGAGGAAAAGAAAAAAACAAGAGAGGGAAACAACGAAGAAAAAGGAATATGCATTACCATGTAACAATCCCGACCTGTCCAAACAACATAACTTCAACAAGAACATGGAAGAAGGCTTTGGTGGGGTGTACAGTTCATTGTAATACGAAATAGGATGAGGACATGCATATAAAAGCCTCTTGTGGATGCTAGACCACTTTACGTCTCTCAAAGGACCAGAGCTATGAAGAACCCACAACACTATGTAGCACCATCTACCATCTGTGGAAACATCTGTGAAAAATAGTAAAAGAGAACAATAAATGAACTACTGAACTTGAAGGGGAGCTAAACCTGGAACTACTACTAATGAAACAAAAAACCCCAAAACCTAAGCATTCTAAATCAGAATATCCAAATTTCTGAACCAGAATATCCAAATTTACAAAGGAAAATCCAAAAATAAATATGAAAAAAAAATTAAAAAGCCACCATGGATACCAATTTCAAAGGAAAATTCAGGGATCAATGCCGTCTGAGAGCAAGAATATATTTTCAACAGTAGAAGAAAGCATTTCTTATTATAAAAACTTCACAATTGAAAAATGAGACACAACCAGCAAGAAGCAAATCAACTCATAAAAAGATATAGGTAGATATAAATAAAAGTGTAAAAAAAGTGAGAACTTTTAGCACATAATAAGATAATAAGAGAGTATATTCTTCATTATCCAAGAAAGTAAATAAAAAGTGTTGCACAGTTGCTTTCTCTGAAACAAAGCAACCTTCCCAGATTCATGAGGCATAGTTTTCGTTGAAAAGGAAAATTAATCTAGAAGTTGCAAATTGGAGCAATATTGAGACCCTAAATCACTTATCATGACAAAACTAAATAATAAAGCTATCCAATAAAAACAAAGTATCCCATAATTTACTAGTAGCTTTCAAAGAATTGATAGGGTAAATAATCTCGCTTTGTTGAAAATGGAAAAAGGCAAACCTTTTGTGTGTGCAAGAGAGAGATAGAGATAGAGAGAGATAGAGGATTTGTTACGTTGACCATCAAATCGCAGAGAGATTAGGTAAAAAAACCAGTATATCCATAGAAACGACATCAATACCTTCAATATAACCCTAAAATTTCACATACAGGAACAATATAAGCCCTAAAAATTGGCCAAAACCAACAACATTGCCATAAAACCTACCTCCTCTAACAATGCTAGGGCCAAATTCGAGCACAATTCGACAGAGATCACAACCAAAACCAGTTTGATTAGGACAATTTACAGTGATCACACTCGACTCATCCGGCCTTTGGCTTGGCTGTATAAGCACCAGGTCATCGTTGGGAACTTCCATTGTAGCGAAAAAGCGCCAAAACCGTAGAAACTAACACTGGACTTCGAGTCGGGGGAAATTTCAAGGCAGGTCAATAGGAAGATTCAGAGCCATGAAAACATCGAAATCGAGCTTTACGCACTCCCGGTTCTTCCATCAATGCAAAACAGACTCTCTCACTCTCAGTTTCCAATGGTTCTCACGCCAAGGGCAAGAGCTCTCTTGGGGTGAGACCACCACCTTCTCTCTCTCTCTGGTTAGGCTGTCGGCCAAGTAGCTTCCAGGTTTCTATTTTTGTATGCTGCCGTTTCTGGAGACGGTCACGTCATCAATTAGGTACACCTCAGCACTATCGGATAGGTCCACATCGCCACTCTTAATTGGGTGGAGCAGAAACTAACCAAAAATCCAGGGAATTAATTATAAAAAATTTATTTTGCCAAGAAAGAAAGGTAAGAAGGAAAATACTGAGGGAAAAGACCCCAAGACATCACGTTCTACTCAGTTAACCCCAACCTAATTTGTTTTCACTTTTTTCTCTAAACTATACTCTCTAAGTAAATATCCCCAACTAAAATAAAAGTAAAAAAATATTTAAAATACCCTCTTTTATTTTTACCTTACCCACAGCTCTTTCTCCTCTATCCCATCAAAATACAGTGGGCTCGGCACCATGTAAATGCGGTTCGGCAGTAGGGCTCCAGTACTGTGTAAAGTGCGGTCCGACAACATCTCGTATAGGATTTCAAGGCTCCGACACTATGTAAAGGTGGTGTGGCAATACTCAATTTCGGATCGGTAGTTGTCGTAAGGCGGTCTAGCACTTATGTGCTCCAACAATGTGCTACTAGGTCCAAAAGCCAACGTGAAATCTGACCAAAATGATTTTTGTGTTCAAGAAAAGGTCATTTTTGTCTAAAAAATGAACTTTTTTTCTTGGGGGTATTTGCATAGAAAGTTTATTTTGGGGAAAAAAGTGAAAGAAAGAGTTAAATTGGGGCAAATTGTATAGAAAGTATTTTTCCAAGTAAAGATATGATGAGCATGTGACCATGGAAGACTAGAAAAATTGATAGCCTGGTTGCAGGTCAGGTTGATCCGTGACTCGACTTTATGGACCACGACAGCGCTAGAAAAATCGATAGCCAAGCTACGGGTTGGGTTGATATGTGACTCGACTTTATGGACCATGACAAGGTTCATGAAAAGTTAAAAAATAAGTTGTTCAAAAGTCGGATCGGAGATTCAAGTTACCTGATCTGATTTGGGCGATTCTCGATTGGTGTATAGATGACAAAGGAATAATAAAAAAGGAGACCCAAGGAGACCACTAGGTTTTTTGATTTGGAATTGCTCACATCTCGATCCCTACCTGACTTGGTTGATTCAAAGCTAGGTGATTTAAAAATGGGGTGCACTTTGTATAAGGTCGGCTCCTTAAACAATCAAAGTAAGGCACCCCTCCAACTAGTCACGAAAAGTTGTTGTTTTAGTATTAGAAATTCATGTAATTATCTGAAAATCCATTTTCATCTCTAACTATCATATTTAAAAATGGTGTGGATATAGTAGATTTATGAACACTTGGAAATCACAAAGCTGGACGGTCCAAATATTAAATTACAAAAATACTATTTCTAAGACTTGAAATCCGTTTTTTATTCACCATGAAACAACTTAAGATCGAGATGATAATTTAAGGATTTTTTAGCATTGAAATAGTATTTTTTGGAGAATTTTTTTTTTGGTGCACCTTGCTTCTATGGTATAATGTTAACGCTTTATATGAACATTATTCCTTTAAAATTACTGGTTATAAAACATTTGCAATGTAAAAATCAACAATAGACGCAATGGGGCTGTCCGATAAGACCTGTGGGGTTAAATATTGGTTATAACCCTTGGGGTTTGGATAAGAGAATTTAGTTTGGCTTTAGATTAGTGTGCACAACTAAATTTGGGAATTTGGGTTGACTTAATAACAGATTGAATCTGACTTGCTTTAAACTTAGTTATCTTAATAAGATTTAGGGTACAATCAGATTTCAATCCAAAGATAATCCAACTTCATAAAGAGATCAAAATTTTCTATGGATCGTCGGCAGCGTTGGCTATAAATCGCATCGAAATCGAAATAAAACAAGAAATAACTATATTGTACTAGATAAATAAAGCAATAAATAAAATAAAGATAAAATATACAATAAAGCAAAATGAAATAAAGTAACTTGCCAACCCGACACTTAACAGTCGTATCCTCGATAAGATCACAATTAATGATTGAAATTGAATCCTTCCTTCTTCAAAGAAATGCCTCCTACAACTTCTAGGTTTGATACGAAAGGAACGTTCCTATGAAACTAAGGTTTAAGCCATGAAAATGAAATGAAATGCTTATAATTTAACAGTTGTAAATGATCATGGGTAAGTAAGGGGTTATCTTAAAACTAGGGTTAGGGCTTAGAAGTGTCTATCCTAAGATTCGAAGGTTTAACCTAATCACCAATTTCTAACCCTTAAAAATGTCTAAGAAAGTGTCTATTTATAGGTAAAAATGCATCCAAAATGGGAAGGCGGTAAACTTAGACCAATCTTGAGCTGACAAGTGGCAACGACTGTGGCATTGAATGTACTTTTTCCAACGATGCAGCCTGCACCGTTGACAACTAATCAGATTTAGTTGATACAGATCTTTACATTTCTCTCCCGAAATCTCCGATTTGTTGGATCTTATGATATTGTCAATCAAATTCACTGTAATCCTTATTTTGGATGGTTGGGTTTCCCAAGCTAAGAAAATGTCTATTTGTAGTAAAAATGCATCCAAAATGGGAAGGCAATAAGCTTGGACCAATCATGAGCTGACAAGTGGCAACGACGCAAATCTGTGGCATTGAATGTACTTTTTCCAGCAATGCACCCTGTGCCGCTGACAACAAATCAGATCCAGTTGATGCAGATATTCTTAGGATTTGTGTATTTGCCGTTTCTTACCCGATATCTTCGATTTGTTGGATTTTATGATATCGTCACTCCAATTCACTGTAAAACTTGTTTATTTTGGATGATTTGGTTTCCCAAGCTACATATTTCAAGATTTAAAGAATATTTAGAGGATATTATAGTATGAACAATGCTAAATATTTTGGGGGATATTATAGTCTGGACCATGCTCAGGCTAACTATAGGCTAGGGAAAACTATGGTGGACTGAACTAGTGGGCGGTTAAATGGATTGAATTAGGCACTATTTCCTATGGTTTGAGGTTAATCTTCTATACTTAGGATTCAAACATTCAAGAATAAAGTCAATTTCAAACTAGATGTCTACAATTGCCCTTCTTTAGGGCACCATGTTATTTGAAAAACGAGCGGCAGCAAAGAAGTATGCACCTCAAACTAATGGAAGCTTGAAAGCTGAGAACTCCTAGGCAAAGGATGGTGATCTTATCAGGCCCGCTGGCACATTCATGATTGTCATCCTATCCCAGTTACATGACTAGGAATTTTATGCATCTAAGCTTATAAAGTTGAGCATTCTTTGGGATGTTTTTGACACTGTATATGTTGGGATTATTGACTGGGTTCCATCGTGCCATTGATTCTAAGTTTTGAAGTTGAATGAAAAATGATGGAAATGATCTTAATTTTCTCCCTAGATTATGTTTTCCCTTGGCTTTTCCTAATGTGGAGTAGGATTTGGCTTTCCTGGGAAATTCTAAGGTTTGGTTTTCTAAAGTTCTTGGAAGTCTTTATTATCGAGCAATGCTTGATTCCAGCTCCCTTTTATAAAACATTTTTTAGAAATTTTTTGAAATAGGTAGAAATTTTAGAAATAGACACTAGTGTTGGGTTACGATTTAAACCAAAGCGATTAAAATGTTCATAAATCACAAACACATAATTGCAAAACCATCCAAACTATAATTGCTCTCGCATTTGGTGTTTAAAAATTAAAATTCAGGAACTGACAATTTAATTTACCCAAAACAAGAAATGACAATTAAGAATGAGAAATTAAGAAATAACAAAATTAAAAATTGAAAAATAAGAAAATAAGAATATTGAAATTACCAAAAACTTGAAATTAAGAATTAAAAGAAAAAAGGAATTTTTAAAAGAATTAGATTTTTAGTAAAAAAAGAATGACACAGTTAGCCGTTTAACTCATGCGATTAAGCATCCCATTGAGCAATTTAGTGTCATGTAGTGATGGACAACGACGTTTAGTTTAGTCTTTTGTTAAGGACAACCCAATGAAATACACTTAACCTTTTACATTATATGAGGTTAGACGTGATACACCCGACTTTTTACATCATACATGCCTAGATAATTTTGAGTTCAAAACATAGATACACCCAACTTTTTACGTCATAGGAGTAGAAGTTTCAAATAAGATGTAAAAATGAACAACAATTTAGGCTCATCCGTGGAGTTGGCTAACATAAATAATTTTTGAAATAATTTTGGGATGATGATGAAATGATGAAGATGTATTGATCATAACTCAAAATGATGGTGAAATCTATTAATTTTGAATGATGAATTTTTGCATATTGGTTAGTAGTTTAAGCCCTTGCAACCACGGAGTAGTTGGCATTATTTTGAAAATTTTAGAGAATTTATAAGTTTTGAAACATAATTATGGCTTAAAACTGAAGCTTCAAAAATGAAATTAAATGATGATGAAGATTTAAGTTGAATTTTGAAAATAAAACTCAATAGTCGTTCAGTTTAAGCTCATGCCACCATGGTGCATGTGAAATATTTTTAGAATTTCTTTGGAGTCAAATTTGAAAATTATAAAAAAAAATTAGAAGAAGTGGTATTAAATGAAGCTTCTAGAAATTTCTGGTATGTTATTTTGAAATTATTTTATTGAAAAAGTGAAAATATTTGTAAACATTTTTAATTAGATGCAAATTTATGATGATTTAGAATAAGATTTTAAAATTTAGGAAACCATGGGAGGTGAATATTAGAGAATCAAGGATCAGAAGAAATTCAGGAACGTATGAGTTTTGAAAAATGACTCTTCCTTCCAAAAGAGGGCCTTCTATAGGGGGCTTCTTCTATGTTTTTATTTGGGAGTCGTGGAATACGCAAGTAGAAAAGTAGTTATGGACTAGAAATGGGAGTTGTAGTCGTCATATAAATATAGAACGTTTTGGAAGTGTCAATGGTAAAGCTTTGTACCATTACATGGAATGTTAGGTACTGGTATTATTGCGAAAAGTGGTTTTCTGGTGTCTATGGTGTAAACCTCACATGCAACACGCATCTTCTATGAAATTAGAAAATAATGGGTCAAAAAGGAAATTTACTTCGTTCGAAGCAATCTGTTTACAAGCATTTTCCTTTATTAAAATACACTTCTGAACCCTCACTGGATTTATTATCAAAATATCCACTTTATTTACTAGCATTGTATTTTGGAGTTTGTTGTCCATGTAATCCCCACATTTGGGTTGCTTGGTGAATTTAACGTTCATATGCCTCACTAAAGGTATGACATTTGATTGAGCAGAATGGCAAATGATGATTCGAACAGTTAATCTCAAATAGTTGGGAAAAGGCTTTGATGATAATGATGAGTAGGAAGAGGATAAGTTTTGAACAATGAGGTTTTTACCCAAAAAAATTCTGAATAGTCGAGCACAAAGATGGGCTCTGCATTGGTAGACGCAACAAATGTTTCTATTATTTTTGTGTCGCAGTATGCATTACAAATTTCTTGCATTTGCCAAACTTTAAAAAGTTTATATTTTATGATTAGAAGGCTAGTTTGTTATGACTATTCTTTAAAAATAGGAGAATCTAATAAAAATATCAAAAAATAATTTGTAAAAAATAAATTGATCAAATTACCCTTAAACTTTTAAACGCATTTCGATTAATTTATTTGTTGTGAACTATTGTTTTAATATTTATATTAGGTGCACCTTGATAAGAAGAATTGACGCTTAAAATTTTATGTGATTCAGATTTATAGAAAAATATTAAAATTATATTATGAAATGAGGTCGTAACCGTTAGTTTGGTAATCTGGGCCGTTGGACTTACATTGTAGCTGTCAGCTAGTGGGTTGTTTCCAACTTTTAAACTGGTTTGCATGAGGTTGCAATCTTAAACAATTAAATTAAGGTACACCTCCAAATTTTATTATAAATGCATTTTTGGCATCGAAAATTTTAGGATGGCTTAAGAATCTAAACTCTATAAATGGTTCAAATCAAGTAGATCTATAAACACATGAAAATCTTGAGAATGGAAGGTTCAGAAAATTTGTTGCAAGATATATTTTTTTGGGACCCAAAATCATTTTTTTTATTACTTTTTTTTTTTATATTCATACATCTCGATTTCAAACTGATTAATTAGACCGTTTTCCAACATCAAAATAACTTTTTATGATGGATGTTTGAGGAGCACTTCAATGCTATATTT
>NW_006498806.1:1662981-1705837 GCF_000471905.2 Amborella trichopoda
CGCGAGCGGTAGTATATATATATATATATATATATATATATATAATATCAAGCTCTTACAAGAAGTATTAGCGATCTAAACTACGGGACTACGGGGACATCTAATCCATTTGAACCAAAAGGAAAAATAGAAGAAAAAAAGGAGGGCATTCAATCCATTCCATTCAAGTAATTTATTTCTCGTCAATGTATGATATTACCCCATATGTAGATAAGGATCCCTACTCAAACCACCATGAACACTGGAAAAGAATCTACATGATATCATCCTCTCTCATCTCTCTCTCACTAATGTTGCCTAGTGTTGTTAAAGATCAGCTCAAAAGCATAATTCCAACATTTGTAACATGAAATTAGTCAACAATAAAAGCTACAAACCTCTCTCTCTCTCTCTCTCTTTTGTTTTAGAGAAGAGGGGTCATACCTTTAATTTCTAAAATTCTCTTTTTTTTGTCAAAATCTAAAGCTAATTTCTATCCTAGAGCATAATCCTTACCTAAATTCCAAACCTATGTTCCAAGTCTCATTTGAAATCAATATAGAAAGAAGAAAGGGTTCCAATATAAATTCCACATTGTTCATATTTTTATAGAAAGAAGCAAATATGGAAAGTCCTGTGGAGGGAAAATATCCTTGCCAAGTTAGATGATTATCTTGTTGACGAAAGGAATAGAGTTAGATATTGTCATCGTAAGCAATGAGTATCATGAAATACCTAATTAGAAGAAGGAAAAGTGTTTGGTGAGTCAACCGACTCACAATATTTTTTTTGNGGTCTCCTTACAAAATATATCTCAGAGATGTATTTTCAATTCAAAATTTTAGAGTTCAAGAATCTCAATCATGCCCATGATCTAAATTTTGAATTTTTCTTTTTCAAAAAATATAGATATTATTTTTTGAATTCCTTTCTTCACTGTCCATTTTAACTTTTAGTAGATATAACATTTATTGACATCCATCTTAGAGAGAGATATTAGATAGACAAGGGACCGCACTAGTAATAGGTGAGTCGGTTGACTCACCAAAACCGTGTCCTTTTAAAAATATTTAATTGCCACCTTCAGCACCATTTGAGAGCCTATATCTATGGAATAATATTGAGAATATTTGCACTTAGACTAAATCATAAAGCAATATGAATATCAAAATAAACAACTAAGGACCATCATAAGCTCAAGGAAATTCCATGAACAACAAAAAAATCGTTAGAGGCAATACATCACGGAAAAAAACTCAAAAAAAATTAATATTGTAATAATTAAAACAAAAAAAGAGGGAAATAATATGAATGATAGTAATATGAACAAATTTCTTCTTTTTTTTTGTAAGCACATAGATTCAAAGTTAAAAAAAAAACACTCCAAAAATACTTTTTTTTGTTTGGGTAATTCAATGGAGAAGATAGGCCCCTATCCTTTTTTTCAAGTAGATTGAGAGTTAGCTTTTTGAAAGTAATAGCGGGGTGATATTAGTCATGGGAATGGTACTTCATATACATACTTGAGTGATGACATCGAAGATTTGGGGCTTTCCATAGTGAACATTGCTTCGCGGCTTGCTGTAGGAGGCAATGATAGGTGTAGTTTGAATGCCCTAACTTCGGCTCACCATTGGTTCTTTCAAAGGGGTTTGAATGCTAGTTCGAACCGCTAATTGTCTAATATACCAAAATTTTGGTCTGAGGTTGCAAACACTGGATTGTCTTTAAAAGCAGTTCCATACTATAAATATCAAACTCATAATTACGTGAATACATTTAGCCCCGATATTTTCAATATTGGTCATACTTTTAAGAGAGACAAGAGTCTATCCGATATTTCAAATACCAAACAACCTACATCTAATTTTGATGTTTGAAATATAAAACGAACATATACCCCAAATAAAATAAAAACATGTAAATTCAGTCTAATATTATAAATACTGCACTTTGGAAAAAAAAAAAAGAAGAGAGAGTGGGATGTTTTAAAAAAGCACCAGTTTGTAAATATCAAGAACAATGTACCTCCACAGCGATTCTCCATAAAACGGAACCAATCCATAATTATCATATTAAAAATATTAAGATATAAATATGGTAAAAACGTAATTTTTCCCCAAAAAGATCCTCCAGGACCATCTCATAGATATTTCAGGGCAATGGATGCGCATAGCTTTGGGTGTTTTGTGAACAACAATTTTCAGATATTTTCCAAGAAAATAAATATTTAGAGATATTTGAGGGCCAAATATGTCACAAAGCTTTTGGGCGTTTTTGCCATTTTAGAATTATCCAAGGGCATTTTAATCAATTTCGTTCCTTTATATGAAGACCGTAACCGATAGGCTCGCTCTCTTTGGTCGCGCGATCCTGGTTTCTTCAAGGTGTAGCCGTCACTTCTTTTCGGCGGTGGTTTGGGATACGGCTTTTTGCAGGTTTGTGCCGGAAAATTCATTTTTTTTCATTTTCCGGTCAGTTTACGACCATCTTAGAATGGAAATTTCATTCGAATGGCTTATCAAGAAGGATTGTTCTGAAAGCCCTAGAAAACAGTACAGATTTGAGTCGAATAGGTTTTCAATGGTAAAATAGGTATTCGAACCATGAAACGATTTAATATGTGTTTACTGTGGCTTCTGGGAGCTAAAATCTGGGGTTTTATGTTGGAAATGGGTAAAGAGGGGCTTAGAGGATTGAAAACCTAAAAAAGATGATGGGGAACGGTGATTTAGTTTCTTTGTCAGGGGTTGTTTTATTATGACAGTTGTTGGATTAGGGTTTTATTGTGAGTTTGATTCTTAAAGGGGATGATTGATATTGATGTGGGTCTTTTTCTTGGTCAGGTTAACGAGTGTGTGTTGATATGCATATGATATCCGTTACTTAGGGGCTTTTTTCAGGGTGATAATGGTATTATGTTCATATGTGACTATCATAAATTTGAGGACATGAGTAATTTTGGAGCAGTGGAGGCCTTTATTCGATTGAGGCATGTCTACATCTGATGTTAGAACATGGGGTTAATCTCGCACTGAAACATTTTGGGGAAAGGTTTTTATTGCTACTGCTATTGCTGTTTTTAGGGTTTCTTGTTCTTGGATAGTGTTGTTGGAGTTAGGCTTTCTTTTAAATTGTTGTTGCTGTTAGGTTGAGTGGTCTGTAAAGCAGTGGAACATTGCGGAACAAACCGGGTGATTTTGGGTGGCTTTGACTTTCTAGTTTCTACATTATTCTTGAAATTTTCGTCTTGACTCTATTGTGGGGTTGGGAGTTTCCACATTGACAAATGCTGTTGGGTGGGAGAGTTTTCATATTCACCAAATTGTTGGGTTGGGAGGTTTGCTGATTGCTTCTATAGTTGGTGTATTAGAATTTCATCTTATTTTTTCTTTGAATGTTGTTGAGAATAGAAACCGGTTTGTGTTGCAGTGGAGTGTCAAAGTGGTGGTTGGTTGGTTATATGGGTGGGGTTGGGCTGTTGTATTTGGAGATGATGATGATGATGATGGATTGGACTCATGGGTTGTGGTTTGGGTTTACGTTGTTGGTGTGGACAGGGAGAAGGAAAAGTTGGTTGGTGGTTTCATCGAGTGTGTGTTCTTTGAAGGAGTATGAGTCCGGATAGCAGCAGCCCTCCAAGGTCGCGACGTTTCCGTAGCAGTGAGAGAATGTCTTACCGTGATGCACCTTACAGGAGGGATCGACGAGGTTCTCGGTGAGCCAGCCTTTTTTATATTAATTCATTGATTATTTTTATTGCAACATGATTACCTTTATTATTGTGATTATTGTCACTGGTATCACATGGCTATACAATATTGTTGTTTAGTTCACTTGTTCTCATGCAGGCCTAATCAAATTTGTTCATGAGATATTTGGTTCAATTCATGCATTTTTCGTTTGCTTCTTTCTGTGAGAACTTTTGTGTCAACTGAGTAGTTTTCTTGGGAACTCCGTACCATATGCATGCACTTACAGTGACTCTTCAACAAGATCATTACTTTTCATGGATTTGTGTGTTTTGGTGCCTTTTAACATCTGGTGGATGTAGTAGATATTTGGTTCTTAGGGATTTGGTATGGAATTTGTTCCCTTTTGCCTTTCTGTTTCTAATTATTCCAATTTTTTTTGTTGTCTTGGATATTCTTGTTCTCTTATTAACATGGAGTCAATAATTGAATTGCTTTCTTATCCTTCGCTCCATGTAGCTTTTCAAAAAACCAGGTGAGTTTTTTCTATATTATAAGTGGATAAGCAAAGTATCAAATTTTTTTTGGACATTGCTAACATGGCTCCTATTTCCAAATATAATGGGAGTGAAAGATCCACCTTTAATTTTTTGGATCTGCCTATGTTTGGTGCCTTAGGGCAATCGCTAAGACAACTTTATATCAGAGTGACATCATATGTTTCAATTGTCTCAGAAATCAGAAGCTACTTCCGTCTCTTTAGTCAATTTTTATGAAGCTGATTGTTTTGGCCATTTGTTCTACTTGTATTTGGTTACTACGGTGCCATAGTTTGTGTTTTTGTCTACAATCATTACTTCTTGCGTCAAAGACAATTGACACATTGTTTTAGATGAGTTAAAGATGCTTCTTAGCAGATAGCATTATCAGGGGTGTCTTTCTAAAATCTTGTAAATGGAAAACATTAGTAGACGGGAGAGATGGAATTGAAATAGTGTCATGTATGGATTCTCATGCTTCTAGGCTAAGATCTATTACCCTCTTGGTTTGCATCTGGGGTGCCGACGTCTTAAAACTTTTGCAGTTTTTCATTTGAAAGAAGGTATTACCACTTTTTTCATACTGAGTAGTCATTACATGTTTTTTATTCTGTATTTGTTTTTCTCATAAAAAATTAGTGGGCATTATATCTCTTCTTTATTAAAAAATAAGGCAGATTCTTGATTTTTAATGCCATGCCCCTTACTTTACTTTGTGGTTCATGTATTAAGAGAGAGGAAGACTGTTTTATTTGGCCTGGTTTCTGATTTTTATTCACTTTTGGATGTGTAGTTTATTTTGGAAGAGAGCTGCCCACAAGTAGAATTCACTCCATCATTCCTCCCTGCCTCCTAATTCTATTGTGCTTCTGCCTTAGGTTTATAAGAACATACTCTTTTCTTATTCTGTGATATTTTCATATTGTAGTTTTCTCCTTTCTTATTCCAGCCTATTCTTTCCGAAGTTTGTATTTTGTATTGTTGATAGTGATGCCCCCAGAATGTCATTAAATAGCGTTGAGTTGAGTGCCCATTGAACTTCCTGGTACTACAAAGATTTTGGGATTTGAATAGTTTGGTTATTATCTGGCTGTCATATTGAGGGGAAGTGAATATCCGAGGTGGATAGTCTAAGTGTTCAACTAATTTGACTGTGTGCTCCCACTTCTGTAATTATTACTGTCTTAGCAATACAATGTTAACAGTTCTCAAAAAAAAGAAAATTTTTTACTGTGTGTGACAGGGAGATTCCAAGTGTGGGATATTTTTGTGTATTTTATGAGGCTATAGGGTTAAGTTATATTTGATCTGGATAAAGCTTTTATTATTTACCAAAATAAGTGATGAAGTCCTTTTCCTTTTGCTTTTACTGTGATATATATGAGTTCAAAAGATCATTTGAATCTTTGAATTTTTCTGATTCCATTTTTGTTTTGATATCATGTATTCTGTTATTAAAACATTCTTTACCGATGCTGATCTCTTCCTATATTTAATTCCTTTATGATGTCTCTATCGTTGATTATGTTTTCCAGTAACTTTTTGCCTTTTATTTTACTCTCAATTACTAGTAGATTGAGGAAAAATGATGTTTTTTTTTTTGGCACACATCTGCTTACCTCTCCCATCTTTTAATATTGTATGAATCAGTATTTGAAGAGTCGCTGACCCGACTCAGATTTAGTCGAGTTACTCGGTCTTGGCAGGGTGCCTAGGTGAGTTTTGGTGTACAAACTGGCTTTTATAAAAATGATATTATTTGGATATAAATTACTAAATCACTAGTAAATGATGTATAAAAATATTTCTATATAATTTGTATGTCCTTTGTGATTTTTTGTTAATTTTTTGTTATCTGCTATATGTTTCTATATTTGTCTTTTTTGGATTTCTATTTAGATTGTTTCAAGGTATAAATGAAAATTTCCAAATTTGATCTTCTATGTGCTTTTCTCCATCTTGTACATGCTTTTTACAACTTTTGCTTTTTGCTTCGTAGCAATTTTTTGGTATTTTATTTTGCAATTTTCAGTTCTTTTTGGGCTTGTATGTGACTTGGGAAAGTCCACTCGGACTAGGCTGAGTTACTTGGCTCGGGCAGGGGCCGAGTCCCAAGCCTGAGCCAAGTTTTTTAGCATTGGTGTGGATGGCATTCTCTCTTGCACAGTAAGAATGAATGTGCTGTATGTATTGGATATTTTTCCTCTACCTTTTATTTGAGCTGCGTGATTAGATGCTGGTATATGTGTCACTTCTGCGCAGATCAAATTTTGAGTTGATTGTTACCCAATTTTTACAATTTATGTTTGGTTACTGGTTTTCAGGGTTTTCAGTTCACTATGTTACAGATCTTGTGCGTATTATGCTATGAATTGAGGCACATTGTATATATTCATGTATACAAGTTATGCTCTTAGAAGATTGCAGTACTCACATTCCTTTTTTCTAGATTTCTTTTCTAGAAGGGAGAGTGGAATGGCAATAGTGTGGAATATTTGCCATGCCTTAGTTAACCTTCTTAAATTTAATTCTTGGAGTACCTTCTATGGTTTAAGATGGTTCGTCTTAATTGTTGGCCAAGCTCTTGTTTTCCTCTTGGTTTGCATCCAATGGTACCCACATTTTAATTCTTGCACATTAAGAATGAATGTGCTGTATTTATTGGAGATTTTCTGTCTACCTTTTGTTTGAGCTGCATGATTAGATGCTGGTATATGTGTCACTTCTGGGCAGATGTTGATTGTTGCCCAATTTTTACTATTTATGTTTGGTTAGTGGTTTTCAGTTCACTATTTTTCAGATCTTGTGTGTATTATTATGCCTTGGGTTAAGGTACATTGTATATATTCATGTATACAAGTTATGCTTCTTAGAAGATTGCAGTGCTCACGTTCCTTTTTTCTATATTTCTTTCAAAATAAGTATTTCTAGAAGGGAGAGTGGAATGACAATAGTGTGGAATATTTGCCATGCCTTAGTTAACCTTCTTAAATTTAATTCTTGGGGTACCTTATATGGTTTAAGATGGTTCATCTTAATTGTTGGCCAAGCTCATGTATACAAGTTATACTTCTTAGAAGATTGCAGTGCTCATGTTCCTTTTTTCTATATTTCTTTCAAAAGAAGTATTTCTAGAAGGGAGAGTGGAATGGCAATAGTGTGGAATATTTGCCATGCCTTAGTTAACCTTCTTAAATTTAATTCTTGGGGTACCTTATATGGTTTAAGATGGTTTGTCTTAATTGTTGGCCAAGCTCTTGTTTTCCTCTTGGTTTGCATCCAATGGTACCCACATTTTAATTCTGTGTGTATTGGAGATTTTCCGTCTACCTTTTATTTGATCTGCGTGATTAGATGCTGGTATATGTGTCACTTCTGCGCAGATCAAATTTTGAGTTGATTGTTTCCCATTTTTACTATTTATGTTTGGTTAGTGGTTTTCAGTTCACTATTTTGCAGATCTTGTGTATATTATGCTATGGGTGGGGGCACATTGTATATATTCATGTAAACAAGTTATGCTTCTTAAAAGATTGAAGTACTGATGTTCCTCTTTTCTATATTTCTTTCAAAAGAAATATTTCTAGAAGGGAAAGTGGAATGGCAATAGTGCGGAATATTTGCCATGCCTTAGTTAACCTTCTTAAATTTAATTGTTGTGGTAACTTTTATAGTTTAAGATGGTTTGTCTTAATTGTTGGCCAATCTCTTGATTTCCTCTTGGTTTGCATCCAATGGTGCCAACATGTTAATTACTTATTTTAACGCAATTTCATTTTAATGACTTATTTTAACACAATTTCAAATTGTTTATCCCAGTTTTAGTTTGGAGTTTGGACAAATTAATTTGAGATGATCAAGTATGTCTGAAGTTTGAACACATGGCCATGTTGTCTATGTTTATGGAATTTCTGTTTTTTGTTCAACTCTGTTTTATGGAAACAACTGATTTGCTTATCAAAGGGTATGTCTTTGGATGCCTTTGTTTCGTTGTGGGTATATCCAAAGGTTTGTTTTTTCAGTTATAGATTGTACTCGTTTATTTTAAATTGTTCACGTTCTTGATTGTATCAGTATCTTACTCATCCCTAAACCAAGCTTTGAGCCTCTTCTCAGTATGCTCGTGGCATTACTGGGGAGTGTATTTTTTATTTACGTTCTGCTAAAATCAATAGATCATGTCAAGAAGGGAGAGTGGGAAGGCAGTAGTGTGGAATATATGCCATCCCTTAGTTAACCTTCTTAAATTGATTTTTTTGGTACCTTCAATGGTTCATCTTAATTGTAGGCCTGGATCTCTTTACTCTCTGGGCTTGCATCTGTTGGTGCCCACATATTAAGTTGGATGGTTTTTTAACCAGATTATTATAACTCATTTTTCTTAGTTTCATGCTATACCTATTTAATAAAACTGATATTCAAATGATGACTACACTTATGGGGAGGACCAAACTGTTTTCATGTTTCTATGAACTCCCAAAAGCCCATATTTTTGGTAAGGAAAATTGTTTCATACTGGCTGGAGCGCATTTCTAGATATGCGTTCCAGAAAGTGTAAAACATCCATCTTAAAGATGGATGCAAGTAGGTGTTCCATCTGAAAACAATGGAAACTAACGGTCCAAATGTTTTCTTATTAGAATTATTATTTTTAGTCTTTAAAATTTATTTATTTTTTCATATTCTTAATCTCTATGTTAAAGATTACATGTCCTTAAAAATTAAGTCTTAAAATCCATCTCAAAAATAAATTTATTAGGAGGCCCGCATTTCTACATATGCGGGCTTGACCTCATAGAAACCGGGTCCTTTTGATAATGCTTATATAACTTTGGTATTTCCTGATAAAATGGTGTTAGGAAATTGTGTGCATGTTAGGCAGTGGCTCTGCTGATCATCAAAGCATAATCAAGATGCACATTTTCAGTTCAATTACTTGTTTTGGTCTCACTGTTCCCATCTCTTGATTTCATGCTAGTTTTTTTGGCAAGTTTTAAGTTGCTTCTTGGCCGATTTTCTGATTATTGATCTTCTTCTAAAGGGGAGAAAATGCTGAGGAATGCAATTTGTCTCTCAGTGCCTGATAGTTTGTCCAACTATGGTGATTTATGTATTTTAACAGCGAGTTTAAAAGGAACTACCTGAACCAAATAATATGGATCTTTTAGGACTAAAAATATATGAACAATTCCCAGCTTGTTTATTTGTATGCGAAAAGGATGCATAACTTCTTGTCAGATAATGAAATTTTCATCAGCATAGGAGGGAACATGTTGCAATATGCGTTTTGCCTACATAAGATAGGTCTAGTGATTTGTGATTTTTTTAATAACGGGTGAGCATGTGGCAGAATGGCCCACAACTCTGGCTTAGACTCTCTCTCTCTCTCTTTGTGTTCTTTTTAGACTGGTTCTCATGCATTTCTAATCTTTTGATGTTCTTTGAATGTATTAGGGATAACCTGTGTAAAAATTGCAAGCGACCTGGCCATTTTGCAAGAGATTGCTCCAATTTGGCTGTCTGTAATAACTGTGGCCTTCCTGGGTAAGATCCTTAACCTCTTTTACTGGTGAATCTCTTATATGCACACACATCTGATCACACAGTGTACCTCTTCTTACTCATTACCTTGTTGTTTGTCTATCACACATGCATGCATTTCCATATCTCGTTGTGCACTGCATTAATTTTCCAATGTCTATTCATCTCTCCCACTGTCTGCTTCAGCATGCTTTCACAAATACACTCACACATGCTTAATTGTGCTACCACGCACACCTCAGTTTGAGCTTTGTTAGCATCCTGAAAATCTTATGCATGTAAATAATTTGTAATCTATTACATAGTTTTACTTATATAAAGCCAGATAGGTACTCTGTTGGCTCAAACACACACTCTGGAGTGTGCTATCATACATACCGTTAGTTGTATCATCAGTTCTCATGATTGTACGATACTCTGTTATTTGTCACAGTTAATTTTTCAATGGACTTCTTTTTATTGATTGCTATGCACTAATGAGTCTCCTGCATAAAGCTTGGGTGTTTATAATGCCGACTCTGATTGTATTGGTCAAATCATCTATGCTTTATGCAGGCTCTGTTAAATAACAAAAAGGGCCTGAACAAAAAAAGGAGTCCCCAGTGGTATGTTAATGTTTGAAATGGTTGAAAGCTGTAGATGAAGTTTGCCGTATGGAAATTATGAGGCATATTCCATGTACATGCACAGGTTGTTCATTCACCATCGCATCTAGGTATATAGTCAAGAAATTCACACGAACACACATGCATGAACACATAACTATATTACAAAAATGCTTCTCCTTGTCACAAATTCACCATGATGACTGTCTTACCGTACCTCATTCTCATGTTATTATTTCTAAACCCAATTGATGATTACTCTCACACTAGACTCTACGATGGCACAGAATGGAAGGACCAGTCTCATGCACGTCCATGTATCTTTGCATGACAGATGTATATGATCCACAAACCCGCATGCACATTGGCAAAACACATACCATGTAGAGAAGTATAAGTGCACCACCCATGAATATCAACAAAAAATGCATATTCTTCTATATCTCATACAAATTTACTGTTGTCTCATGGTATTACTTTTTGGAACCTTTTGATGATTATCCTCAGATATACCAACACAGAAAATAAGGGAAAATATCATTCAAGGTCAGAACCCCTTACAAATTCATAATGGGGGGTCAAAATATCCCAATTAACATTAGAGGGTTTGCTTTTAATTTTTCATTTCACTTAGGTCCTTCCTCAAAAAGTATTCTAAACAATATCCACATTGCCTTTGTTCAGGATGGAAACTTCAATTAGGGTAATTTCAGTAATTCGATCCCCCTTGAACAAGCAAGGCTACTCCATCATTTGATTGGGGCCTCTTTGGTGGGTATAATCCCTACAAATCTCTTAGTTCTACAGGGTTCTGAATGCTGAATGGGGGCAATATGGGCATTTGATAGAATATCTATCATAGGGGTATACCGGTATGGGTACCTGAGTGAAATGCAAATCGAAAAGTAAATCCTTTAGTGTACCTTCTTAATGGTTTTGTAAGGAGTTGTGACCCCCTAAATGATATTTTCCTAAAGAAGAAAAAAAAGACAGCTCTTGAACTTTGTTAAAAGAAAAGGGCGACTCTCTTACATGAACATGCATCTTGACATGTTGGATATGGAGGTACTATGAATAGAAGATGTGTCATGCATGATGCTCGCTAATATGTATGTGACCATGCTTTGTTCCCTAACATTCAGTCATATTGCATCCGAGTGCACCACCAAGACGCTATGCTGGAACTGCCGCGAACCTGGGCATGTTGCGAGTGAGTGCTCAAATGAGCCCATTTGTCACACGTGCGGCAAGGTTGGCCACCTTGCGCGGGAGTGCTCCGGCCCTGGCCTCCCCTCAGGTGATACCCGCTTATGCAACAATTGCTACAAGCAAGGCCACATTGCTGCCGATTGCACCAATGAGAAGGCTTGCAACAACTGTCGGAAGACAGGCCACTTGGCTCGCGATTGCCCTAATGACCCCGTGTGCAATGTCTGCAACGTGGCTGGCCATGTGGCAAGGCAGTGCCCTAAGGCAGGGTTAAATGATGGTGGGGGTTTTCGTGATGGTGGGGCTTTTCGTGATGTGATCTGTCGCACTTGTAACCAGCCCGGCCATATCAGTAGAGATTGTGTTGGTGTTGTCATATGCAACAATTGCGGAGGGCGTGGGCACATGGCATACGAGTGCCCTTCAGGAAGGTACATGGATCGTGGGATGCGGAGGTACTAATGATTAGAGCTATGCTCTTCCCTTTTTTTCTTTTTATTTTTTTTCTCGGTATACTAGCTATTCTTCTTTCCCTTTCTTTTCATTACCTTATACTCCTATGAAATTACTCTGCGCTGGTGGAAACTTTTAGATTGAGGATGTGGGTGTCTTTTTCTATTTTTTGTGTTGTTTTCTGTTTTTTACTCCCCCAACATCTGGTGGAAGTTTTTGTGAATTTGGAATGTGGATTTGGATTTTTGTAATTTGGTGGTTTTGACTCGCCCTTGAAATTTATACTGAAGGTTATAGAGTGGCAATCTGAATTGATAATGTGGTGTGCCTCGTTAAACCTGTGGTCAAAGCTTTTTAAGGTGGACAGGGTGGGAATAATGTGATAAACTGTCGTTTGAAAATAACGGCTGTTATACATTCAATTGGGAGTCATATCTCGTTCTAGCTTTCTGTTAGGTATTGAGAATATGTGATGCTTTCTTTGCTGCTATTGGCTTATCACTTAAGGTGACAATCACACTCAGAAAAGTTAGGGGTGTGGTACTAAGTTTGATATAAAAATGAGAATTGAGATTGTCGTAGGTGTTTATGGGAAATCATGCGGTTAGAGTTTTGCTATAAAGTTCGATAAATGAGAAGTGAGACTTTGACTTTAGGTTTTAAGCTGTGTTTAAGTAGCAATGTTTGAGGGTAATTTGTTTCTCGGAGTTGTGTGGCAACTGGCAAGCACTATATTGTAAATTTTATTTTCATTTGAGTGGTAAGAATGCTCTAGTATGGAAGCACGCGTTTGGTGTTGATTTGCTGATTTTTTTTTATTTTAAGAAAAATATCTGGTACCCCCTAAAGCCTTATTAGTTTGATGTTCCAACCCCTATAATTCTTTTTTTGTTAGGCAGCATTAGAAGGTCACAAAGTTTTTCTTCCAGCCCTCTCCTAACCTACCTATCACCCGACTGTTTGATTCTTAATTTTGTTACAAATTTCACTATCAATGGCTGTTATCTTCTATTTTAGTGCACCTTTGGCCTTTGCCTTGCTCCTCTCTTCTTTGAAACCGCAACAATATTTTTTGTTGTGGCAAGCGGATTACATTGATTTACAAGAAATATGAAGATGAGAAAGAAGAAGAATTTGAAAAAAGAATGCAGAAGAAAATGCAGACGTAGAGGAATTGAAACAGACAAATGTGAAGGAGAATTTGAAAAAAGAACGCACAAGAGAATGAAGACGTAGAAAACTAAGACTTAGAACTCTAAGGCTCGAACTTAGAGTGAGGTTTTGATTTTTTGATGGTTTTATTTTAAATCAAAATTTTTTAGTAAGGTCTTGTTCCACAATTTTATTATAATTTTAGTTTTGATTAAAGTCGAGATACAAAGCTACTTTTATGTTTTGGTGTAGGTCCAGAGGCTTCCAATCTAATTTTTGAAGAGTTATAGAATTTTTTAAAATTGATTTTTGTCCACCATTTAGGATATTTTGGAAAATATGTCACTAGGTAAGACTTGTTTAGTTTTTTCATAGAGACAGCCTCTTTTGATTTTTTCGAAAAAGGGATCACCTGTTTAATGATCAAGGAGTTGTGAAATCTCAAAAAAAGAATTTATCTTGTCAAAAGAAAAATCTTCATTCCAGTCCATATGTTTAAAGAATAAAAATATTTTCTCTTTGAGCTTTTCAAAATTACAACTCTTATTGATTATTAAGTCAGAGAGTGAACTCATGTGTTTACGAAATTGGGTTTTGTTTTATAAGATATGGTTTTTCCATATCTGATCTAATTTTTCATAAATATTAAAAAGGATATCAGAGTTTATAAAAAAACTAGGAACTTGTTTAGTTTCTACAGGGAAGTTTTGATGAAAATCTTTTTGTAATTCTAAAACTTCTTTGTAAGAATTTTTTTTTGAATTTTGGGTTTGAGCAAATTGATTATTTACTCGAAATCATTCGTTGTCCTCTTGGTTTAGGAGTGAGCGCTTTTCTTTGTCGACTGATCCTTGTTTAAGATAAGACTAATTCTTGTTTACTATTTCCTCTGTCGATGGATCTTTGTTTAGGATTTTGTCTTCGTTTGTTGACGGATCTTTAGTTAGGATTTCGTCTTTATCTGTCCATCTTCCCTGCTAAAAAAGTCAGTTAGGATATTGTTAGCACCTTTGATAAATTAAACAGTAAAAGTATACATTTGCAAAAGGTTCATCCATTTTATGCAACGAGGGTTTTTCTCCTGCTTTTTATTGGACATGAAGTCTTTGACTGCTTTATTATATGTTTTGATAATAAATTTTTTGGCGTAAGGTATATGTGAAAGCTTTTTACTTCACGTATAACTGTCAGTAATTCTTTTTCGTAGATCATGTAATTCTATTTGTTTGGTTTAAACTTTACGGAATTGTATCCACATACAAGCTCTTTTGCTTCAATGTTAGCCTTTAAGACGGCTCCCCAATTTTCATCTGAGGTGTCGGTCTCAAGGATTGGTTTATCTTTTTGTTTAGAAAAATAAATTGAAGGAATATTTTTTCAATTTTGCTTTGATACGTTTGACAGTCTGTATCTTCTGTATCTAAGAGCAATTCTTAATCCTCTTTTAATTTTTCCAAAAGAGGTCTCTCGTTTTTAGAAAGGTTTGGAATAAAATTTCTCCCATAATTAAGGATACCTAAGAAGCCTTGTAGATGTTTTTTTATCTACAAGCTCATTTGAAAAATTCCTAATTTTAGAAATGATGTGTTCCTGAAGTCTTATACCTGTTTGGTCTTAAGACGATGCCTAAAAATTTGATCGAGGTTTTCTCAATCTCGATTTTCTTGGGATTTAAAATGATTCCATAATCAAGAAATTTTCTATAAATCATTTTGAGATGATTTTGGTGTTCCTCTAGGGTCTTAGAAAATACTAAAATGTCATCTATGTATACAACACAAAAATCTTTTAAATCTTTTAAATCTAAAAAAATATCATCCATTCATCTCTGAAATATCTGCAGTGCATTGCAGGAGTCCAACTGCCATTACTTTCCATTGATATTGGTTGTATGGAACACTGAAAGCAGTTAGTGGTCTGGATTCTTCTGCTAGCATGATTTGCCTGAATCTTGACTTGCAGTCAAACTTACTAAAATATTTTGCTCCTTTGGTTTGATGTGGTCTGGATTCTTCTGCTAGCATGACTTGTCAGAATCTTGACTTGCAGTCAAACTTACTAAAATATTTTTCTCCTTTACTTTGACATCATTTCTGGGTATAAAATACCATCAAACTCAATATTTTGGTTAAGCCTTTGATAGTTGATTACCATCTTGGCTTTACCTCGTTTTTAGTCAATATAGTTTCTTACCATCAAGGCAGGACCAGAATGATGATTTGTTGTTGGTTCAATCAAGCCTTTTTCTAGTAATTTTTTTAACTGAATAGCAAATTCATGAATATCTTTTTTGAGATAGACCATGGGTTTTACTCTGATGATCATGTTTAGATAAGAGAGTTTGAGGCTACAATAATTTTGAATTTTTGGACCATAATTTGAAAGGATTTTCAGAGAAATTTGGTTCAAGTGTTTTGTAAATCCAATAGGTAACGTCTAGCTCTTTCAAAAAGCTATTTTTTATTTTCTGAAATTTTTGTATGGTTTCTCCCTGCTTTTGAGGTAAGAATCCAAATTGACATCTATACTTATGCTTTATAAATATAGGTATATCAACTTTATTTCATTTTTGAGTTAAAGTTATTTTATCTAAAAAGATTTCAATTGGGTAATGGTTTTGGAAAAAGTTATTTTCGAAAATAAAATCTCCATGCATAAATGGAAAACAAAGTATCTTTGGGATGTAAAATTTTTTATTTTCCAGCCAGATAGCAATTTTTTGGCTTTATACTCTATAAGAGTATTGTTCCCATCGATGCCGGTTGCATGTAATGGGCTTTTCATTCGTTCCCATTTTTCTCCCAAAACAAACAAATATTTTTTCCTTTTTTGGTTGTGTGAGAAGATTATTTCTTCCCCATCTTGAAATTCGATTTTTGAAAATAAAACAGTTTTTTGAAGTTCTTCTTTTTCTTCATTTTTTGTATTATTGGTGTTTCCAGTTTCAAAAGTGCTTGACAGTCTAGGGAAAATTGGTATCGTGATGTTTTTTAGACCGATTGGTTTTCTGCCTAAAGATAAGTCTTGTGGTGTAGGACTTCTTGGTGCATGACTGTTTGGTATTGTTTGACTCAGACTTTTGGTTAGAGTTCTTTGGTCAGAAAAATAATTGTTTTTCTCAGATGCTTGAAAAGTTACTGGTTGTCATTTTTTTCAAAAAAACTATCAATCAACCAATTTCTGGGAATTTCTAAATCCTTCCAGTTGATTAACTGGGGTTGGATTTTGTTGTCAAAATTTCTTGGTTTGAAAATTTCAACAAATTTGTTATCAATATTTTTTGTTGTTGCAAGCGGATTACATTGATTTACAAAGAATAGACAAATATGTCTATTCTTTAAGAGCAAATCCCCTTCTATTTCTTGAGTTCAAGCTCTTTTAAAGGTTTCAAAATGAAGCCAGTAGAAAAATGGGAACTGGACCAGACCTGCACTCATTACGGGTCAGTTAAAATGGACCTTGACTTGACTTGCACGGTCCAAGTTTTGGACACATACCCAGACCCGGGTTGGGTCTACTCTATGGGTCACGGGTCGGGTTGGGGTCTATTGCTAGGCCTTAGATAAAGGTACAATGAGATTTGGGGAAAAAAGCCAATTCAAAATTGTCGAATTTTCAAAGTTCGAAAATTGGGTTAATATTTGGATTTGGTAAATCCCCAAAATCGAAGTTTTGGAAAAAAAAAATTTAAAAATGCATAGTGGGTGCACATGTAATAACGGGAATATTTTAGGTAGAATGTAAATAACAAAAATAAAAAAGGATACAAGTGTAATTTTCTCAAGGTTTTATATATATATATATATATATATATATATATTTTAACAAATCTTCCAAGATTTTATTAATAACTAAAGAAAATAAATTACACTAGAGGAGATAACAAGAGAATGCAGGGAAGCACCCCCTTTAGCCAAGGAGTCAACCAACGAATTAGTTTCCCAATAAACATGAGAGAATGAAACTGTCAAAGGGTCTACCAAATCCATGACCTGCAACCAAAGGGAACAAAATTCCCAAGCAACTCGCTGATCCTTTTTGCACTATTTAATAACATTCAAAGAGTGCCCTTCAATCCAACAGTTTCTACCAAGATTCTTCTCAATCATAATTTTCACCCCACTCAAAAGAGCACTTAATTCAGCAAAATCCACAGTTTTAACCCCTAGAGAACCAATATAGGAAAAGATAATGTAACCAAACAATATCTCAACACACCACCAATCCCAACAATACCCGGGTTACATGAGGAACTACCATCGAAGTTGAGCTTCACGCATCCATTAGAAGGTGCAGTCCAAAAACTTCATGGTCTACTTCTAACACATCCGAGAAAAAAAAGACTATTGAGATTTGCCGTAACATCAACCTTGGGGATACCACATCCCTCTTTTGTCACAGACAACCAAGACCAAATCGAATGTTTGGTGGTAATTAATAGTCTCACAAAAGGCAAGGAACTACCCTCAAAGGCCTTTTTATTTCTCTCCTTCCAAACTTCCATAGAATGACACCTTTTGATATTTTCCAAATAGTTTTGCCAATCGCGGGCTAATGGGAGATAGAAAATTGTGAGACTAGCCCTTCAACAGATTGAGGAAGCACCAAATTAATCCAAGAATCCCAAAAAGCCAGTACAAAATTCTTACAGTGAAAGAGCAATGAATGAGAAGGTGTGCACCAAATTCCCCATCAGCTTTATATAGTAAACAAACATTCGGCAAAATTTTCCCCCTTCTGATCAGGTTATCAATGGTTAATATCTTATTCAATGATGCCCAAATAAAGGCTTGAACTTTATGTGGAATGGCCATTTCCAAATTTGGGCAATCTGATGACAGGACTATCTCCACCGATCATGAAAGAGGAGGATGTAACACGATTTAATAGAGAACACCCCATCACCCTCGATCTCCCAAATAATTTCGTCCTTTGCATTCACTGAGATATAGACTCTATCCAATTGCTTCATTAAAGCACACAATTGGGATAAAAGGACATTGCTCAAAC
Organism: Amborella trichopoda; assembly: GCF_000471905.2. The sequence goes on from NW_006498806.1 coordinate 1,681,162, forward strand.
GAGCATATGTCAGAGAAATGTTCCATGACGTAAGATGACCCCTTCATTCTAAAGCTTCACTAACTTTCAGATTAGGTTGGGTTACTATCCCATATAACTCAAGAAAAACCGATTTCAATGTGTAATCCCCCAACCATTTATGATGCCAAAAAGAAACTTGGCTACCACAACCTATATTCCATCTGGAGTAGCCCGACACAATTGACATTCAACTATAAATTGCCTTCCAAACCTGAGACACCTCTTTTCCTCGTCTATTTCGAAGCCAAACATTAAATCTATCAATCCCGTACTTTACCAAAAGAATTTTGAACCAAAGGTGATTTTCAAATGCAAATTGCGCCACCACCATTTGCACATAAGTGTCTGGTTAACCATTCTTATCCTTCTTATGCCCAAACCCCCTTCTTTCTTTGGAGTACAAACTCTATCCCATCTTAGCAAATGAAATTTCCTCTTATAGATAATGGAACCCTAAAGAAAATCCCGCATCATTTTTTCTAATTTATTTGCAACCGAAACGTGCATATTAATCAGTGACATTTGATAAACTGGGAGATTAGTTAAGCACGATCTCAACAGAGTCACCCTTCCACCCAGCGACAAATATTTGTGCTTCCAAATATCCAATTTGACTTGAACTCTTTCAAGCACAATATCCCAAACTGCAATAAAAAGTTTCGAATTAGAAATGGGAAGACCAAGATAAGTAAGAGGGAACAAACCTACCTTATAGCCCATCAAGTTTGCCAACTCCACTATCACTTCCTCAGAGCAGTTAATACCAACCATGAAAGACTTATGAAAATTAACTTTAAGGCCAAGAATAACTTCACAAGTTTCTAGGAATTTTGCAATATTTGACAATTAGACAGCCTCCCCCTCACAGAAAATTAGGGCGTCATCAACATATTGTAAATGGGAGATAAGAATATCAGAGTTAGGAATCTGAAACCCTATAAAATGACCCAAATTTTCCACCCTGCTTAACATCAAACTGAAACATTATGCGTAGATTGTAAAAAAAAAAACGGAGAGAGAAGATCCACTTGACGCAATCCTCTAGAGGCATTGAAGAAGCAATGGAACTACCCTTAAATAAAACTAAAAAATGTGCAGATGAGAGACACCCAAAAATCCAATTCCTCTATTTTCACCAAAGCCCATAGCCCTTAGAATTTCTAGTAGAACACCCCATTCCACTCGATCACATGCTTTCTCCATATCCACCTGAATTAGAATACCCGACTTCTTACTGAAAATTCTAGAATGAATACATTCTTGGGCAACAAGTACATTGTCCGTAATTTGGCGATCTTGTAAAGGCTGACTGAGTACTAGAGATGAGAAAAGGGAGGACAATTATCAGCCTTTCTACCAAAACTTTTGCGGTAATCTTGTATAGACTGGTCAATAGGCTAATTGGTCTGATATCTGAGAGGTTAGAAATCATGGACTTCTTAGGTATAAGAGTTAGGAAAGTGGAATTCACCCTTTTAAAAAGATGCCTCATAATCATAGAACTTTTCACAAACTCCAATAATTCCATTTTCACCACATTCCAAATTTTATGAAAAAATGCCATAGGGAAACCATCAGGTTCTGACGCATTATCTCAAGGTAATGCAAAGACTGCCTTCTGTAACTCCTTACTAGTAACCTCCCTTTCCAACTGATTTTTTATCTATAATGACATAATTTTGAAAGGGACTCTATTCAAAGAAGGGGTAACATTTACTTCTTTCATAAACACCTTTTTGAAATGATTAATCACTGCATCCTCTACTACATCATTCTCAGAGTCAATACTAGGAATCGATAATCTAAAGAGGTCATTTTGTCTTCTTCTCGCACTGGCAATTGCGTGAAAAATTTTTGTATTAAGATCTCATTCTTTTAGCCATTTAATTCTAGACCTTTGCCTCCAATAAATCTCTTATGATTTTCGCAACTCCTCTAACTCCATACATTTGAAGTTACACTCCAAGACACACTGTTCGAATAACGCACCAGCTTCCTCGGTGCTCAGATCTAATGTTTCAGTATCTGTAGCACTCCATCAATTTTGGCTTTAATGTCAAATTTGTTATCTCGTTTCCAGGCAATCAATTTATGCTTGATGTTTAGCAACTTACTGTGCAGTTGAAAGTCCAAGGTACCTTCCACCACAGTATTCACCCATGTACCTCTAGTTAGGTCAACTACCTCTTTCTCCTCCAGCCATCCCAGATCTAGCTTGAATGGTTTCAGGCCCCCTTTTAACATTCCCATGTTAAGCAATATAGGGTCCGACGAAAATCTTGGAAGAGCCCTAACAGAAGATGAGGAAGAAACTCTTCCAACCATTCCATCGAAATAAGAAATCTATCCAATTTAGCCATGGCCATATTAGAAATACTATTATTAGATCAAGTAAATTTAACACCAATAATAGGGGGATCCATAAAGGAATTATTCTCAATAAACATATTAAAGAATCTCATAGAGGTTTTAATAGGATTACCATCTAGGCATTCATCCAGCCAACGAATTAAATTAAAATCCCCACCAACTATCACAGGATAGGCAAAGAATGAATGATAGAGCTCAATTCAGAAAGAAAAACTTCTTTCAAAGCCAAAATAGAGGGTCCATACACATTCACAAAACCCCAATTCAACCCCATTATTGGACCTCGGATGCCCAACAGCAAAAAAGTATCCCTGATAATGGTGTCAGAATTCTGAATAACTGTAGGATCCCAGAGGACCTACAGGCCACTAGAAGCCCCTCAAGCATCAATACCAGAAAAGCCAACAACACCAGAACCCCAAATCTCCCACCCCTGAGACATTGGGGCTAGGGAGCTTTGTTTTTTGCAAAACCAAAATCACAGGTTTGAATTTAAATACCAAAAAGAAAATATCCCTTTCCTACAGGGGTTACCCAAACCCCTAACATTCTAGGAAATGAAATTCATAATAGAGGGGGGGGTTTGAGGAAGAACCTGGTCCATCAGGACCAAAGCCAAAGAACATGTCATCCATCATCATAGTAGCATCCTGTTATTCCTCATTGGAAGATAAACTTGAAGCCGAATCCACCTCCACGACCGAGTTATCACGAAACACAATCGCAGCCGACGAACCACCTTTGAAGATACCCCTAGCTTGGAGCCTTGCCGAAGAGTGAGTACCCTTCACAGAAGCTTTAACAGTAGCCTTCATCTTCTTACCACTACCAATGGCTGTCACAGGAGTCTTAGAAATAGAGGTTGGTTCAAGATTAGAGGGACCATTACCTTTAGCAGTCCCCTTTTTATTGACAACTATGACCCTAGCCCGACGCCGCTCCTTTATTTCTTCCATCACCACTCTTAAAGGCACATCATCCATGCCCATATCATTGAGCAATTTTTCCACCACCAGTGAATCATCAGGGGCCATAGGTTCATTCACTACCGACTAACCAGGGCAAGGTCCTGAAAAAAGGGACGGCTGGAGCTCCACGTCCTGAGATACCACCTCTAGGGGAACTGCCTTCGCAGATTCTGAGACTACAAAATCTCCACCCTCTAAATCCTCACTCACAAAGGGCTCATCCTCTAGGAGAGGTGGAATTTCAATAATTGCCTTCTTCTTCTATGACCACAATCGCCAAAGGATCAATCAGTAGTGGGTCAAACTAAGTCCTGGACTTCTTCCTCAGACCTTTAGCAGCAGTTATGCGAAAGTAAAGAGGGTACATATTTTATTTCAAGAATATTGCTAAGATCAAGGCCGAAAACCTCTGCTGAACACACCATGCCGAGAACTTTTGTTGAGCAAGAAGACACAGCAGAGCAACGAAGGTCGTTAAGGAGAACACCAATTGACTCTTCAGTTCTATCTCTTTTCAAAGAAGGGGCAAAGAGAAAGGGTTTTGTGCACCAGAAGGATTGAAAAGAGAAGGAGTAACCGCCACATTTAACCAACGTTCTATATAGAAATCATGGTTATCAACCCCATCAATTTTGGTACTTTCTCCCGCAGCCAAAAACACCTTTTTAGTATCTTTTCCTTGAAAATGATTAGTTGCACTTGCCAGACCACCATCAGAAAGAAAGACCACATCACATTTGCAACGGTTACCCAAAATAGCCTCCTCACAATGCTCCTTTCTGATATTCACATCCCTTAAAACCATACCCGGCTGATTTTGAAACAGTTCCAAAAATCCCTTCGAAGATTCTGAAAATCTTCAAACTGGAATCCATCGTTTGGTGGTTTTGGGAGTTTCAAATTTTTTAATTTCGAAATTTGAAATTTCCAACCCCCCTAAAATTACTTCGCTACAAATTGCGGCTAGTGTTACCGGAATAATTTTCTATCATCTTTTTCGGCTGCACCTGCTGCCCATAGTTTCTTTTCCCCAAAGAAGAGGTCACCACAAAAACAATTAACGAACATGAGCTATCATCATCTGTAGTTGATATCTCAAAAAACTTCTTCATTAATACATAACATAATCTTCCCTGGCAAAGGCACATCAGAACAAATCGCAACTTTAACTTGCACAAATTGATAATTGGGGTTAAGAAAGGAGTCCCAATCTAGATCTCGATAAATGCCAAAACGACGTGCAATTTTTTTTTAATAATAGCCAGATTCCACGAAGACAATGGAAGGCTCCATAGTTTAATCCAAACTATCTTCTTATGTAGAAAAGAAGCATGATCCGCTGCCTTCCAAAGATCTAACGAGAGAAGGCTACCTCTGACTCTACATAATCTATTAGACAGACCTTTATTGACTTCCTCATTCGAGCGTAGCTTCAAAACAATTTTATTGGGACCAATAATCTTAACATTAGGCCGATGGGACGGCTCTCATCCTCTTTGAGCCCATTCTAAAAGGCTAAAAAATCTACAATCGGAGGCGAAAACGAGCCAGTCACAAAGAACTCAGTTTTAATCTCAAGCATCTCCCAATCCGCACAATCAACTACAATCACCTAAGAAAAGGTGTCCAAAGATCCATCAAACCTCCCATTCACAACACCCTCCTTCCGTCCTTCCAAAGCTTTCCTCCAGTCCATCTTCGCAAGGCGACCTTAAAGCTCACCTCTACATTTTCTTGCATATACCATCTCAAACAAGCAAAAATTGCTCAAATTTATGAAACTTTAACCCTCTCTCTCTTCATCTCTTAGGCGATCAAAACCCTAGAAATTGCTCCCTCTGTTCCCTCTTCATCTCTTAGGCAACTATAAACTACTTTTTATAAATCAATTTACCCATGATTCAGTCGTAATTATCCTTCACATTATCATCATCATCGTCTTCTTCTTGTTGCTACTCTTTTTTTTGCTGGGGTGTCTGGTGCTATGTGCATAAAAAATTAGCTTGCAGATGGAGGAATGAACTCTATATTTGGAACTATATCATGCATAGCACGGTATCTTTTGTCAAGGTTTTATAGTTGAAGTATGTTGTGATTTAACCATTTGATAAATATACTAGAATTAGTCCTAAGTTTATTTAGAATCTAAGAAAGAGTTCCCGAATTATTTAAACACTCAAAAAAAAAAAAAAAAAAAAAAAAAAAAAAAAAAAAGGGGAACCTATGTATTTACTGAAAAGGAGCTAAGGACATGTTTTACGTACGGACCGGGTTTTTTTTACAATTATAACAATATGGCCTAAAATTAGCCTGTTATTACTTGGCAATATGGATCAACTATTTTTTTATTTTTTATCAAGTTTGCCCTTGGTCCATTGTTTGAACATCGAACCTTTTTATTTACCCTCTAAAACTTGCTCTCTTCTTTCTCTCTCTTCTCTCGTCTGTCTCACCTATAGTCAGTCATCTCTCTCTCTTCGTGGTTCAATCTCACTCTCTTCTATCTCGGGCCTCTCTCTCTCTGTCAAAGCCCTACTCCCATTACATATCGATCTCACTCTGTCTTTTATAGAATATTGGAAAAGAAAGAAAGAAAAATCTTTGTAACAATTAGAAAGCATAATGGTACAAGGAAGCTGATCAGTACTAAAGCCACAACACCTTTCCACAACCCATCTCTCGCTCTCTCTCTGAAACTTTTATTTGATTATCTCTCTCCAAAACGTACCTGTTTTTTGTACTATGAGAAGTTTGCCTACTATCTCGAGTGCTCTCTCTAAGAAATTTGCATTTATTTATTGTACTTTCTCTCTCTCTAATTAACGTGTCAAATCCGGTACTCTAATATCCATATTCATTTTGGTGGCATCCTTTCATGTTCGTTTTGGTAGTCTCTCTCTATAGGGCAACCTTTCTATGCTTTCCCTACACTATAAAGCTTATATACTTCTCCTTATCCAACCATCCATTCTGAATCGAGGGCTAAGATTGCCCCAATCACAATGCCATGTTTCTACACTATTTTATTTTTATTTTTTTTTATAAATTATTTTGACACCAAATTTTGGACGTCCAATCTTCTATTAAACTCGCACTAACGAAAAACATGTAAAAACTATTTCCAATAAAATAAAATGACTAAAATACCCCTAAACATTTTAAGGGGTATTTTGGTCATTGTATTTCATCGAAAATTTATTTTTAATATTTTTTACAAGTACACCCTAATGAGAAGATGACAAGTACTAAATTTTATATTCATACAATTTGTATAAAAAACTAAAAATAAAATACTTTGAGACGTCGAATCTAAGATCTAACGATGAGTGGCTCTCTTGCTCAAAGTTGGACAGCTGGATGGTAGGGAAAGGATATATCTTCTATCATGTAGGGGAAGTATAGAAACATTTCCCTCTCTATAACCCTTAGCATTTAGAAGTTATTTATTCCCTTTTCGTTGCGAAAAAATGGTGCAAATCCTTGCACCTTCGATGCAATGCCTAATGGGATCCGCAAAAATTTCCATAAAAGCTGGACCTGTGACTTCAAAAATATGGAATTCCCTTCTACTAAACCAGAAAAAAATAGCTTCGTATAATTTTTTCTAAAAAAACCTCAATCTTTTTCCCCAAAAAATCTCAAATCTATAAGAGAGAGTGAGATCTACAAGTAATGGAAGTAAAGCTGAGCGAGAGAGGCCTGAGATGAGAGAGACATAAGAGAGAAGAGAGAGAAAGAAGAGAGCAAGTTTTTGATGGGGTAAAGTAAAAACGATCCGATGTTCCAAGGGGCAAACTTGACCCAAAAAAAAAAATGATAGATCCGTCATTCCAGGTATTAGCAGGTTACTTTTGGGCTATAATGTTATAACGGTAAAAAAACCCCGTCCGTATGTAAATTTCCCTTTATATTAAGGGTGCAGTTTGCATTCAGTTGCATTGTAGTGATAGAGGTAAGGTGTACCTTCAAATTTATCATGGTACATAATTTTGATGTAAAATGTTTTTAGAGTTATCTCAAAATCTATTTTTATATTTAATTATAAAATTTTAAATTTCAAAAATGGTTAAATCAAGAAGATCTATAACATATGAAAACCTTGAAAATGGACAGTGTAGATAACATGTTGTAAAATGCACTATTTTTTATATTTAAATATTTTTATTTTTCATGGTCATACATCTCGATGTCGAGATAATCAATCAAAGGATTTTTTAACATTAAAACTACCTTTTTCGATGGATTTTTTAGGTGCATCCGTAGTTCTACATTATAAGGTATCCTTATATAAACTTTTTCCTTATATTAATCCCTAAATTTTGGATATTTGGATTAGGTTTTACAAAAGAACTCTGTATGTAATTATTTCTAACCTATTTACCCATAAACTGGGTAAAGTATTTGTTGAAAAAAGAAGTTCCTTCTTAAATTAAATTTCTTATTATATATTTACCAATTGAATTACCTGCGATAAAGTTGGTTGTAAGAAGAGAAATTAAGGTAGATTGAGAGGTAATCTTCTCTAAACTGCCACTTTCAAATAACCCATTAATATGTATCTTTTTCTACTATCTTTTATGGTAAGAATCTCATCATCATCTAAACCTTATCCCAATTATTTAGGTCAATTAAATCCAATTCATAAGTTTATAATTCCTATCAAGATTGCGTTTTATAATTACTTGTCATATGAACTCTTTGTTAAATGTCATGTTGCCCTTCCCTTCGTTCTAACATAACATTCTGCTTGCTGTACAATTTTCATTCAAAGTGATTATCTTGTTGCATGGCAAAAGCCACCAAATAATCATTTCTAACTGAATTTTGGTAGATACCATATTTATCAACATCAAATCAGCCAATTTGGAATGTAGATGTGTTTTGACAAATTTCACTCTATAAAATTTATACAATTTCTATTCCAATAAACAAAACTCACTGAGAAAGCATCCCACAACAACATATAAGCGTTTAATTACATACTAGTGGAGTTAAGTGCGTTGCACATATAACAATAATGAGAGAAATTAAAAAGAAAAATAATAAAAATTAAATAATATGAAAAATTCAAAATGTGCAATAAGACAACAAATTACTATTAAATAGTATAAAAAATTGATTGAGATTGCAATAACCATGAAAATGGGACTAAGATGCAAAATAAAGAGAATGCGTACAGGGTTTGGATTTTCGATGAGTCTATCTCTAGCCTCGAGCAATCAAAATTGAGAAAAGTACAGGAAAATAAGAGAAAATACTCACCCTCTTCTTTTGGCATTCTCATGAGATAAAAATAGTTTTTCTCCATGTGGATTCCACCGTTAGATATGACATAGGAAAAAATGTAGTCCATGAGACACCATTGCACCGTGGTTCATTGTGTCACATTTCTTGTCCACGGCACCCATTATTGGGAGGTCCCGGAAATTCTTTAGAGAGAGAGTCACAACAACTTCCTAGAGAGAGAATCACAACTCCTTGGAGAGAGTCAAAAGTGCACATTCTTTATGTGAAGAGTCTCAAGTTTATCTAAAGAGATTCTGTGTTTATTAAACATATGAATATACATATTTGTCTTTTATAGACAAATTGCATATGACAATAATAACAATAAATATATTATACCCAGACTTCTGATAAATACAAGATATTGTATCTACCTTTCTTAAATATGCAGAGTACAATATATACCTTCCAGATTAACTAGGTACACAATATATACTTTCTTTTCACACCCTTCTCAAACTCAAGATGCTATAAGAGAGAACAACTGAAGTTTGAATACTAAGCGTGGAAATGAGCAGTTGGATATTCAGGTGTATATCATGCCCAATAGATGTTGTGGTTGTCATACTCAGATTATTTGATCAACAAGCATAGAAGTGACAAATCAACAAGCCCTAAGAATATGAGGTCTAAAAAATTGAGGGCTATATCAGAGTAGGTTCGATCAATCAGACAAAAATTTCAAACAAAGCAGTCGAGATAACTAATAGAACAGAATGACATTGGAAGAGCCAACAGAACTCGGTATGGATTTGAGACAAATTCAACAGCTCGCATACCAGAACAGACATGATCAAGTAATAGGACAATAGACTCGATCATAAAAACAAACAACGCGAAGATGACCTCAGAAATCTATTTTCTTTTTTTGACAAACTTTTAGAGAGGTTTACTAACAGATCTGGCTTGGACGGGAATTAGGAGAATGATTGATTTTTTAAAGAGGTTGTTCTTTAGAAGGTCAGAACAGTTTTTTTTTTCTTTTTCTTATTTATTTTTAACAAAGAAAATTGGCCTGCACAATTTATAAATGTGGTCCGTACAATTTTCGCAATTTACTGACACAAACTTAAAAGAAGACTTTTTTCATTAGGTCGAGCAAGAAATAATATTAATTACCAACAGTTGCTAGACCAAATGACCAAAGTGGACAATAAAAAACAATATGGATCACCAACTCTTTTTCAAGGCAAACCTCAATTTACTTTTAGTGACAAAAAAAAAAAACGAATATGCAAAAGGTGCAAACAAAATATACTATTTAGACGATGTAAAAAGAAAGCCCGAGAGATAAAGGAAAGCAAGAGAGAGGAGCAAATAGAGATAGAGAATCAGAGAAGAATGGCAGGAAAATTAAAAAAAAAAGGTCGGAAAACCTGATGCACAGAAGGCATACCAGAAATTGTATACAATCCCAAAGAGAAAAATATGTTAGAGAGTCGAAAACGACTCAGCAGAGAGACAGATCCGATAGTCAAAATACGACTCAACAGAGAGTCAAAATATGACTCGACATAAGTTGCACCAACTGGGTGAGCAACAGACTCATTTTAAAAATCGACGACAATGCTTCAAGGACGAGGAATTGACACAACTAAGATGAATCTGGCTCTGATACCATATGAAGAGTCTCATGTTTCTTTAAAGAGACCTAGTGTCGATTAAACATACGAATATCAAATTTGCCTTTTATAGACAAATTACAGATGACAGTAATAAAAATAAATCCCATATTATACCTAGACTTACCATAAATACAAGATATTGTATCTACTTTTACTAAATGTATAGATTACAATATAGAAAAATGTTATTGTTAGCTCATAGGCTGATGGAATAATCTAAACTTAACGGCCCAGATTGAATATGGGTTGATCCAATGATCACAATTGTTTTAGGTAATTAAATTTTAATTTATTTTTTTACAAATCTAAATCACTTGAAATTTGGAATGTCTATTCTTCAAGAAAAATAGAATCTAATAAAAATATCAAAAAAGTAATTCGTATAAAATAAATTGACTAAAATACCCCTGTAAAGTTTCAAGAGTATTTTGGTCAATTTATTTATACAAATTATATTTTTAATATTTTTATTAGGTGTGTCTTGATGAGAAGAGTTGATGTTTCAAATTTATATTATTTTAATTTATAAAAAAAATATTAAAATTATTTTACCAAAATACCATCCTGACCGTCAGATCGACCTATATTCAATCTGGATCATTGGGCTTATACTTTTTCATTAGCTAATGAGCTGACCCTAACATGTTCCTACAATATATACCTTCCATATTAACCAGGTATATAATATATACTTTTATTTCACACTCTATACTAGTGTTATGCATGTGTGTCGCACGTGATATCATATAGTTATAATTGAATAAATTTTATACTATCAGATATTCGTGATCGTCAGATCGACCCAGATTCAATCTAGGCCATTGGACCCATTTTTTTCAGTGAACTAGTGGGCTCACCCAAGCTTTTTCCTATATATATATCCTTATACGATTATAATAGAATAAGTAATATTTAACTGAAATATTGATAATTGATTGATAATACTATGTAATTATTTAATAATAAATTATTGAATAAACAATAAATTATATAATTTATTATTAGGACACGGTTTCTATGTGACCAGCCTGCATATTGTAGAAATGCAGGCTTGGCAATAAATATATTTTTTAAATATAATTTAATCATAATTTTTAGAGAATATATAATCTTTAACATGGAGATAATGAACATGACAAATAAATAAATTAAAAATTAGAAATAATAATTATATTAAAAAAACATTTGGATCGTTAGTTACACTTGTTTTTAGATGGACCACCTATTTGCATCCATTTTTAAGATGGATGATTTATACCTCTGGACTGCATATTGTAGAAATACGGTCCAGCCAGCATGAAATAATTTTATTTATTATTATTGATGAGTGATACTATTCAATTAATGTATAAAATTATCATTATATAACTATACCTTTAATAGAAGGGAAAAGTTTATATAGAGCCTAGGCTCGAAACGATCAAATTAGAGCCTACCTAAAAAATTTTACTAGAAGAGATCGTTTTGATGTCCAAATGTCCTCAAATTGATCATCTTGACCTCAAGATGCATGGACTTGAGAAAAAAATGGATTTTAAGTTTTGGAAATAGTCCATCTTGTAATGCATTTTTGGACCATCAAGTTTTAAGTTATTTAAGTTTTCATAGATCTGCTCAATCTACACTATTTTTTAAGCTTTAAATTTTATAATTAAAGGTGAAAATATATTTTAAGGCTAGTCAAAGATTTCCAGTATTGAAACCACATTTATCGACACTATTTGAAGGTGGGCTCTAATTTGATTGTTTAGAGCCGAGGCTCTATACAAACCACACCCTTAATAGAATATGAACAGTTAAATGTGAATTTACAAAAATGGGACTTCAAAAAGAAAGAGTAGTATACGTAATGTTTCCCGTAAATCCGTTAGCAAATAATAGAAATATCATAATAACTCAAAACACAACCCTTAATTTTTTTACTATAATAATTCCAAGCACACCCCTTATTTTTTATTCTAAATCTAGTACCTTATTATATAAAAATCTAAAATTGCTAAAAAATCTACATACAAAAAATTTAAATTGATTTTTTTTTCGATTATTAGCTATATTTATCCAACTATTCATGCCATTTAAAAATAAATAAATAAATTGGTGGGCTGCTTTTTCCAAATAAAAGTTCATGTTACATATTATTCAAGCCCAACAATATACTTCATTTTGAATCACATAAAAAATAAATTTACTACTTCAATAAATTAAAAGTACTATTAGGTTAAATGGCAAATGACAAAAATAAATGCAATACCTATCATTTTGACATTCTTCAAAATTTGTCTATGTCAATATCGGTATGATTAACATTTTTTTTTTTTGTCTAAAGTCCCAAATCCTAGTGAATTTGACAAATGCCCTTAATTTACATATTTATCACTATACGATCGTAATAGAATAACTAATATTTAAGTGAAATATTCATAATTAATTGATAGTACTATGTAGTTATTTTGTAGTACTATGTCATTATTTAATAATCCATTATTAAAAAAGTAAATTATATAATTTATTATTATTGACGATTGGTACTACTTAATTAATTTATGTAATTATCTGTATACAACTATATCCTTAATATGGAGGACCATGCTTCATGTAGCTAACCCCAACTATCGAATTCATAATTTGATGGGTGAAAAAAATAAAATAAATAAATATTACTAATTACATGTAAATTTACAAAAATGGGACTACAAAAGAAAGAGTCATATACCTAATGTTTGCCTTGCAAATCACATTAGCAAATAATAGAAATATCATTATAAATAAATAAAAAACCCTTATTATTTTCCTATAACAATTCCAAGCAAAACCCATAGTTTTTATTTTAAATTTAATACCCTAGTATATAGGAATCCAAAATTGCTAAAAAGTCTACATGAAAAAAGAGTCAAGATTGACTTCTCACTCTATTATTAGCCACATTTACCCAATAATTCATGCCAACCAAAAAAAAAAATAGTGAGCCCCTTTTTCGAAGTAAAATGTCAATGTCACAAATTATTCAAGCCTAACAATATACTTTTTCATTTTGAATTACATAAAAAATAAATTTATAAATTCAATAAATAAAAGTACTATTATGTTAAATGACAAATGACATAAATAAATGCAATACCTCTCCTTTTGACACTCTCCAAAAATTGCCCGTGTCAAGATCGTTATGATTTAGTTATTTTTTTTTGTCTAAAATCACAAATCCTGACAAAAATAATTCGGCAAAATCAGATTAAGGTGAAATAGTAAAGAAATTAGGGGAGAGAGAAAGAGAGAGATTCACCTACTTCTTTGTGATTTGGGTTTTGGACGAACATGAGAGAGAATGGAGTTGCTTGCTCCATTACAAAATCTCTCAATGGGAAAAGGTGGAAACTTGCAGAGAGATGAATGGTGGGGTTGCCAGTGATCTTTCAAAAGGTTTGATCTCAAGCAATGTAGCCTCATGCACTTCTTGTTGGGTGAGTGTGGTCATTAAAGACCTTATGAGTGCTTCTAATAAAATATTTTGATATAATAGAACAAGAACTCAGTGGGAGTGTGGTCCCTCATGGACTATATTAAGAAAATAATATTTGTTGATACCGGACTGAGCTTGACGAGCTAAGCCAGTTAGTTGGAAAAAACCTATGTTACCTGGGTATAGAAAACTATCCGATAAGGATTCTAATAGGTCATCCATTGATGAGGTCGGAGTATGCCCAGATGAGTGAGTCGAGGGACTGTGTGCCGCTTGTGCGTGATGGTGGCCTTCAAAGACAGAGGTTAAAGCTTCATCCATGTAACATCACACGGCAATGATAGTTGTTTCGAGAAGCGAACCACCTTTCAGGATGAAACTTATGCACGTGCGAGAGATACCCTTATGCACCATAAGAGCTGTGGTTGCATCAGGTCTAGGTGACGTTGGAACATCTTTAGGGGAGAACCTGTAAACTAGGACTACAACCCCTTGGCTCAACTGCCAGACTTTGGTGATTCACTAATGAGCCCTTGTATAGACTATGGGTCATGAGAAACACTGGATCGGTTTGATAAAGCAAGTGTGGTCAATAGTCCGCAGTTGAAGGTGAAGTGCCCCATGTTTATTGATTCAATTCCTTGACCATATGGATCCTTTACCCATCTAATGAATTTAATTATGTTTTTTTATGGTATATATTATTTTATAATTATTATTTAAATTTTTATAAATCTCTGGATATTTTATTTATCAAATTTGGATTTATAAAAAAATATATATTGATTTTATAGTGATTTAAATATTCAAATAAATTTTGATAATTATTTTATTGAATTTTAAATATTTAAAATTTGTATGGAGGCCCATTATACACATGGGCGCACCATGGTTTAGTTGGTGGGGCCCATGAGATCCCCTCATGGGTGGCACGCCCCACCCTTTTTGAATGCTTACTAAATCCCATTGTTTTATGATAAAACAACTTTTGATATGAAGAGTAAGTAGCTATGTGTTTTGGAAAGAAATTGACTTGTGGAAGATTTGAATGGATTTTTGGAAAGCATGATAAGTGTTGTGCATTATTTTGGAATGTACAATGTTATATTTAGAATTAAGTTATTTAATTTTTTATTGAGGGGAAAATGATTTAGGTAAGGGGGATAAGGATTCTAGCACCTTTCATAATGTTGATGGCCCATCTATGAAATTGAGGGCTCAAATCTCTCACCTCACAAGTTACACAAGATCAATGATTCATATTCAATCTCACAAAAAGAGACAAGCCATGGAAAACCCTAATCCTATTTTTACTCTATAAATAGAGGACCTCTACCCATGAAATCTCTACACCAAAAATCTCTCTTCTCTATCTCTAAATATCTGTCTCTTGATAGCAATAGGGGGCACGCCCCAACCATAGAGTTCTCTCTCTCTCTAGCTTATCCTAAGGGGCACGCTCCACCTCTTGAGTTCTATCTCTCTTTCTCTCTCTCTCATCTTGCTTTAAACCTAAAGGGTTGGGTAGTATTAAGAAGATGATATCCTAGACTAGGTCTTGAGGGTTTAGAACCTAAAGTCTAAAGTTTCGTGATGAAGAGGAGTTCATAGTTCTATTGAAGGGCTTGGTCTAAACTTGCTTTCTCGGTTGAGATTGAAGATTAATCGTTGATCCCATGCCATCGGATGGTGGTGATTCGATGTGGGGTGTAATAAGCCCAATTGAGGTAATCTTCGGCATATCTTTTTTTTTTTTGCATATTTAATTATATTATCTTTATATTCTCAAGCATATGAAGTAGTGATTATTTTTTTGTTTAAAGAAAATTAGTTTAGTGACATTAAGGTTTTAAGATATTGATTTTATTTTATTTTGCAGCATGAGTTATTGTAATAAGACTAATTGTAAATGATCTTTGCCAAAATAAAAAGGGTGAAAAATAAGAAAATAAAAATATATATACCCCGACAAGATTACATTGGTCTTTCTTTCACTTCTCTCACCACTTCAGTTTTCGGAGAGAGAGATTAATCATTTGACATTTAACAATTGCATTGCACAATATCTCTATCAATGTCCATTCTAAATCAATGCAAAACTTGGTGCACATAGATGCTAGGGCATTCTACACTTCTTAATAGATGCTAGGGCATTCTACACTTCTTAAAACATGAATACTTGATGCCACTTACACTTTATTTCTTCCAATTTTCGCATATCATAGCTATAACAGTTGCACTCTTCATTTGCCTATGGCAAGACCGGAAAGAAAAATACTATTATAGGATGTGTACGACCAAAGGAGAGACTAATCCCTTTTGGAAAGCAATAGTAAGTCACATGCACGGTTGTGGGATCCATTGGGAGAGAGATTTTACTATCCTGTTCCAGTGCAGCAGAGTCAGATCCCACAGAGTTGGAACTTTCAATACAGGAGCCAGATAAAACAACCAAAAAGCTTATTTGCCTACAGTAAAATAGAGAAATTGTTGTTGAAGTCAATGCTTTTGAAGTTCACCATCATTAAAAAAATAAAAAGCACTAAAGTCAAACAAAGTAAGACCAAAGAACCCACACAGTTGGAACTTTAAGTCACAGGAGACAACGATAGCAAACAAAAAGCTTCTTTGCTTATAATGAAATAGAAAAACTGTTGAAGTTCATGCTATTGAAGTTCATCATCATTGAAAAAAAAAAAACACTAAAGTCAAACAAAGTAAGAGGGAAATAACATGTACATGCTCCAAAGTCAGAGGGACATGAGAGCGAAAAAGCTTGGAGAGAAACCTTAGAGAAAAATGTAGAATAATAGTAGACACGGAGAGAGAGATACAAAGAGAGTTCATTGGAGAGAGAGAGAGAGAGAGGCCGTTACAAAGAAAAAGAGAGATTTTAGAAACGAGGGTGTGTGTGAAATAGAAAAATCGAAAGAAAGTAAAGAAAGAAAGAGATTTTAGGAAAGAGTGTATGTGAGAGATTTGAAGGAGAGAATGAAGTGCGTTATGAAAAGAGGGAGAGAGAGTGAACAAAAAGAGAAGGTGAGAGGGCAATTATGGGGAGAGAGATTTAAGGAATGAGAGAATGGAGTGCGTTATGGAAAGAGAGGGAGAGAGAGAACGGAGAGAGGGTGAGAGGCAATTATGGTAAGAGATGCATTATAGAGGAGAGGGAGAGAGAGAGAGAGAGAAATATGGGGGGAGAGATTTAGAGCCCGTTTGGGTACTTGGATTGGACTATCCATGGGATTCGCTTATACTGGAATTGGTTTGTCCATGGGAAAGGTATGTCTGCTGTTTGGATAGTACTTGATAAGAAACTTGAACAGTCCTGACCACGTTGGGATTACCTGGAAGATGTCAATCCATGGAAATTCAGTTGCATTTTTTGTATTATTATTTTACATTTAATTTTAGAGTAGTTTCATTCAAATATATGAAAAAGGACTCTCTCTCTAAAAAAAACCTTTTTAAAGATATATATTTATTAATTATAATATTTTTGAAAAAAATTAATTGAATTTTGATAAGAGTCCTTTGGGACAATTTTTGGGCCTTGGTTGATAAGGGAGCTTTATAGGGTCGTTGATAAGGGTTATTTGGGGCGATTTAGCTTTAGTTTGCATTTTGAATTATAAGTTTCGTTCTTCCATTGTTGCTTTGGATTTGAATGAAACGTCCGGATTTTAATGATCTCTCTCTCTCTCTCTCTCTCTCATCCTTGTACAATAAAAATTGTCCTTATAGCTTTGGAAATCATGATCCAAATTATGGGTGCCTAGGTTGGCTGAAGCATATTTTGTTCGCTGAACTTGGTGTTGCGATATCATCCATGTGTTGCGATATTTATTAGTTTGCATTAGTTAGATCCTAAATGCTGGCACCAAACTAAAACATCCATGTGCTGCGATATAACTTCTCATTTGCTATTGGCAAATGATGAAACTACATCACTTAAAAATGATTTATAAAAGAGGTAAGAATGATTATAGGGAAAAAGTTTATATAAGGATGCTATCTTATAATGTAGAACTACGGATGCCCCTCAAAAATCTATCAGAAAAGATAGTTTTAATGTTGGAAAACCATTTGATTGATCATCTCGACATCAAGATGTATGACTATGAAAAATAAAAAGATTTTAAGTCTCAGAAATAGTGCATTTTACGATATATTATCTACACCGTTCATTTTCATATGTTTATAGATCTACTTGATTTTAACCATTTTTAAATTTAAAATTTTATAATTAGATATAAAAATAAATTTTGATATAATCCTAAGAACATTTTACATCAAAATTATATACCATGATAAATTTGAAGGTGCACCCTCTACACCTACGGATGCATCCGTATGCAAACTGCACCATAATTCTAGACATAGATCTTGAAGGACATCAAAGGAAATTAACTACATATGAAGTATGCCTACAAATCTCAAAAAAAACCTCACCGGCATATGAGTTTCATACGAATCTTACTAATAATAAACATAAGGACATCAAAGGAAATTAACTACATATGAAATATGCTTGCAAATCTCAAAAAAAACCTCACCGACATATGAGTTTCATACAAATCTTACTAATAATAAACATAACATAATCTTTGACATTCCGCAATTTTTGGGCCTTTATAGTGAGGCAAGTCCAACCATCATCTCCCTCCTATTCTACAATTTTAATCGAAAAATAGGGAGAAAAATGAAACTTTCAAGAGGGAAGGAGTATGAAAGTTCTAATTCTCTCATGAAATTCTAATACATGGCATTTGCAAAAACGAAGTCCATAATGTTCATAGGTGGTTGGACATTGTCGAACTTCCTTGCAGCTATCTCATTACCTTGAATATATTTCTCCCAACCTGGTTCAGATATCTTCCTTGTACCTTCATCGTAGTAGAAACCAGATCGATCAAAGAACAGTTTAACATTTCTATACACAACCTTCAACCATTTAGCCCTAGATTTGAGTCTTTCTTTGGTGAACATAAGCCCGTAAGCTTCACGCATAACATAAACTATTTTTATCCAGTCCTTCTTTTTAAGGTTTGTAGCACCCACTTCAACCATGGATTCGAACATGAGTTTGTCATGTTCAGGAGTCCAATTGATACGCCTGTAAACATTGCCACTTGGTAGAGTATTTGGAATAAACATCCTGAATTTTTAATAGTATTTCATGTCAAATAACATAGAACAATGATTATAGCACATGCAATAAAGTCTATATCGAAATAAGGAGAGTTAGTTTGCACCAAGATCTAGTTTAGCTTAGAGTAGCAATGTAAAATAAAGTATTATTCAATTCACACCTATTTCACACAAAATACAACAAAAGTTCATATCGAAATAAGAAGAGTTAGTTTGCACCAAGATCTAGTTTAGCTTAAAGTAGTAATGTAAAATAATCCATGTTAGAAGAAAATACAATATGATAACACGCATATGCATATAAGTAATGTGAGGAATGTAATTGTCTTCAATGCACTCCCACTGGTACGAACAGGTGTAGGTTCCCCATTTGTAGGAACAACTATACGTCTATGGCTTCTTTGATAATCTTAAAATTTTGCCATTGCCTCCCCTATAGTGCGGTAGGAGCAATGTACGGCTTTTGAGTAGCCTAGCACTTGCCTAAAGCATTCTGCCCATGTCATTATATACCCCAAGTTTGTGGCCAACATATATAACATATGCTCTTGTCATTTTCTGCAATATTGAGCAATGCATGCACATGGGGAACATTAAAGCCATCAACAACATATATACATCGATGATCGATGATCACTCCATAAGTAGACTATTGTGATCATTTAAATACTGCATAAAGAAAAAATTAGAACATTACAACAATTTCATACCATCAATTATATCAAAAAACGTATCACAACCAACAATAAGCATCAGAAAGCCCTACTCAAACACTTACGATCACATCATTCACAATTGTTTTAAAAAAATCACATCATTCATGTTACCACATGACTTGAGATGCAAATCATTCATGGGACCATGCCCTACTCTTGTATTATGGTATCATGATAGTTAACTTTGTTAGGCCAACATGCTGGGCTCCACAACAACTTGTTCTTTTCACGCAATGCCAATCATTTATAGGACCGTGAAAGAGAAAATAAAAAATGCAAATGATTACAGCATTTATAAGATGGATGGTAAAAGGAAGTGTAAGCAGTGGATTCATCAATTTCAACTAATTAACAACAAAAGCATATCACAAGGATTCCTCAAATTGAAAATCAGTCATTAATATCCGAGTTCAATTACCATACACTTGCTTGCAAAAAAATCATCCCAATGCAAAGTAAAATGACAATAGTATTGCATAAAAAAAAAGGAAGTGTATATTAAACAAACAAAAAAGCATCCAAACCCAAGGTGTGAGTCCATAGAGATAGTGATCCAAACCCAAAAACAGTATCCAAACCCATAGAGATGGTGATCAACTATGCACATCATACACATCAAGAACATATTCAGCTCCATCATCTTTACTCATATTCAAGAATAATGTCGTCACAACACATCTTTGACAATTTCCTTAGCTGCAGTCATCCTAGCTTTGGGTGTGAGCCCTTGGATCTTGTCTATGGCCTAGCCGACTTGTGAGTGGATTGATTGCTTGGTCGTTTATTCATCATTACTCCCAGATTGTTGACATCCTCCGCCATGATTTCAATAGAGTCATTTAGTGACCTCTTCTTCTTTGGCCTTGCAACTGCAGTCTTGGGCACTCTGTCTGACGAACATGACTGCATCAGGAATTCAAGTACATCCTCCTCATCTGGCATGTCATCTATATCGATACCTAAACCCATTGTCAATATATTATCTCTTTCAACTAGGGCCTAGCTTTCTTCTTGACTCTCCTGCGCTAACATTGACAGGATCCTGGCACTAGATCCCGTAGCAACTTCCTTGCTGATAACAAGGTTAAGCACATCGTAATAAGGGAAGGGCTTCTCTTTCCACCCCTTAGCATTTGGATTATTTGATATTAATAAGGTGTGAGATATTAGTACATGTTTTTTGAGCAAGTTACAAGACAACTAAAATGTTAATGCAAGATTACTCACCTCAACGTAGGTCTCCCATACGGTATCATCAATAAGCACATGGTGCCTGATATGGTCCCACCCAAAACCACTTTGAGGCTTGATATTCTTAACTATCAAGTATTGAGTCTTCTAGGTCTTGTATTTATTCTTGAATTGATCTCTTTTCATGTGCATACCAGTTGCCTCTAAGAATTTTCGCTCGACAGTGGCCCAGTGTAGGGGTTTAAAATCTTTGCTAGTTTTATTGGTATCCAAAGTCATTTCGGATAGAAGAGGCAAATTCTATCTCCACCTCCTTATTATCTATACGTAGTACAATCAGAGGTATCATATACAACCCCATAGAATATCAAGACTACAGCAGAGGAACACATGATTTTCCTCATGAATTTTGTCATTGTTTATATATTAAAGTCCCATAATATATCAAGCCTGCAACAAAGTAACATATGAATTTCCTCATGAATTTTGTCATTGTTTATATATTAAAGTCCCATAGTATATCAAGAGTACAACAAAGTAACATAGTCTTCAACATATACTTCAACATTATCTATAACATAATAAAAGAAATAAAAATGCAAACACAAACCAAATATGTGCCTGCAGGCATAGTGCAACGTAACATTTCAAACAATCAAAGGAAAAATACATAATCTAGGCACCATGATACCTATATTTTTCCCACATGCTCTTCTCATTTCTTTTTGAAATTCAAACCATTTATCTGCTTCGCTTTGACTCCTCCCAAAGCCTTCGCATGTCGGTGCATTAACATCCTCATCACTGCCTCTGGGGATCTCTATTTTATCGTTTAGAGGAGCACCATCAATACCCGTGACAATGTTGTACAACCATCTTTACCTGTGTCTTCAATACGGTATGTAGTCACTACTTTTAATATCGAAAATTAATTTTTTAAGACTCCAAAGGCCCGTTCTATGGCATTCCTTAAAGATGAATGTCTCTTGTTGAAAAGTTCCATGTAGTTTCGGGCCCTATGTTCACTACCATAGAATTCACTCAAGTGGCAGCGAGTTAAACGATATGGGGATAGAAATCTTGCAGCATTTGGGTACTTTGCATCCACCAGGTAGAATTTCCCTCCACAAGAACATGATATTTATAAGCTTATTATGTTATATGGACATATAGGTGTATTAGGTCAACTAGTAATGCCAATATATTTTTACTTGGAGGAACTCTAAGTGGGTTAGCATTCGATAAGGAATAATACAAACTGCAAGAACTTGATGCTGACCTTTCTCAACCGACAAGGACATATTGGAACATTAAATTTAAGGAGAATACAATCATGACATTATGAGATATAAATCCCTTTCGATTTTGATATGTGCCTTGCGGTGCACATGGCACAGTGGTTGGGATATGAATGCCATCAATTGCTCCAATACAATTCTAAAAAATTGAAAATGAACAATCAAACAATTTCAAGTTCATATGACTGTACACTGATTAATAATAAAAGGACATTGTAAGGATATGTAACAAATATCTTAAAATATGGGAGGAACTTCTCTCTTTTACGAAGTATTTCAGGTGGTATGGTCATCTTTGGAGGTTTAATGAAATCCCAACACTCAGTTGAAGTGACGACTAACAGTCTTACTCAAACGGCCAAAATCATGACTGATCTTGCGATTCTTCAAGTTATGACTCAGAGTATGTAGGAACATCACTAGTTGTTTATCTAATGATAGTCCCATCGTGTCATTTATCTTTCTCCTTTCCCTAATGAGATTTTGTAAGGTGAATAATGCATCCCTACTCATACGGAGTTGGTCCTGACAATCCACATCCCTCTGTTTATTATGTCGAGGTGGTATTTGGTTCACAATGACTTACATGTGGGACCCTTTTGTCTACCACTATAAGCAACTAGAACTGTAGATACCGCACATATAGTTGCGGTGTAAACAACTATCATTTTCCTTTTCCTCTATTGTTCATCATCCTCCTCCATTGCCTTATGGCACAAATAATATGTACTCCCTAATTTCTATAAAAATATTTTCACCATTTAAGCTTCAAATTAGCATAATTTACAGAGATATTCAATAATTAGGTAGAATTATAAAGCATTGAGAGGGGGTACCCCAAGATAAACCAACAAAAGGCACATCCTCAAGATAAACCAACAAAAGACATATCCCCAAGATAAACCAACAAAAAGCATATCCCATTGTGATAAATTCTCTCATAAAATCTTGTGATAATAATAGTTATGAACACTGAGATCGAAACAAAAGAAACAACATATGAATTAAGAATCATTAATGGTGTTCTCCATGACCTTTTATCAAACTATGCTATACCATGCAACAAAACAAGCAAGCATAAGAATGAAAAGATCTCAACAAAAAAATATTGAAGTGCTCTAACTAATATATGATAAGATCTCTACAACCCCTTTCTACATGTCAGTTCTGCTCATATATAGTGAGATTGTATAGAAAAGACCACTTACTTTTATCGCATAGAAGACACAATTACTTTTGTCTGTCAGATTTCTCAAATCAGGTGGTTGTATGAGTGTCATTGAACAGATTCAAAGTTCAAAAAAAAATTGACCCCCCAACCATCCAATTTAACATCTAATAGCTACATGAAAATGTGACCTCTTGTAATAAATATAAATGGTCTCATAGCATGTACAATCCCCAAATCTTGTTCACTAAAAAAAAGATCAACATCCATAATATCAAATGGTTGTAAGTAATTGTAACATCCTTGTACTAAAGATAAATAATCTCATTGTATACAAGCCCTTATCAAAATATCCTTTTTTTTTTAAGTCTCTCTTAAACACAAGCATAGAATAATCGGTTAAATCTCTCTCTCTCTCTCTCTCTCTCTCTCTCTTTCTCTCTCTGAGATATCGAAACAAAAATTGTGTAAAATTATTTACCTGAGAATAGAAGAAGGTGCCAAGGATGGCGTATGTAAAAGTGAGATTGTATATAAAAGACCACTTACTTTTATAATAATAAAAAAAGAAGGTTGGCCAAAGAATATGCAATTACAAACAGACATGGAAAGTGAGATTGTATAGAAAAGACCATTTACTTTTATCACAAGGAAGTCCAAAAACACTGATCCTAAATAATGCCGGACTTTGTAAAGGTCTGTAAATTTGATACAACTTCTAAATAATGTCGGACTTAACCAGCACTTATCTTAAACAGTAAACACCAGTTGCAGCCTTAGGAAGTATGTCTGCTTCTTCCTTTTACTCTCTATGGACATGATTAAATATAACTTCCATTTCTCATGAACCATGTAAGATTTCATCTATGATGAAGCTCCACTGCTATGGTTTTGATCAGAACATTTACACCAATTAAAACTAGAAAATTTCTCAAGATAACACTTCCTGATCTAATGTTCAACAAACCTATAGCAATTGTTGAGACTTGCAACTCTCCAATTTCACGTTTAACTGGGAGAAACTTGGTACACAAATAATCATAGAATCAAGAGTAACCACATCATCAGACTATATCAATAAGCAATAATCAATAACCAAGATCAAATTGAAAAAAAAATTTGGATATGAAAAGGAAGCATCATGAAGCCTATGATTTTAAAGATGCAAAACTAGTAAATGTTAGTCCCAAGGTTGTGATAAAGAAAGAAAAAAAAAATTCAAGGCAGTGAACCAACAAAGAGATTCATCAATAAGCGAGAGAGAGAGAGAGAGAGAGAGAGAGAGGTACAGATAGAGTAGAGAGAGAGAGAGAGAGAGACAGTAGACTACACGTACGGAGGTACGGTCTACGACAACTTAACTTCTAGAGAGAGAGAGAGACGTACCCACCTACTTACTTCTATAGAAGGAAGGAGTGCGACACA
>NW_006498806.1:1705857-1729578 GCF_000471905.2 Amborella trichopoda
CGTAAGTAACGTAACGTAACGTAAGTAACGTAAGTAACGTAAAGTAAAGTAAAGAAACGTAAAGAAACGTAACGAACGAACGAACGAAGAACGAAGAGAGAGAGAGAGAGAGAGAGAGAGAGAGAGAGAGAGAGAGAGAGAGTACAGATAGAGTGAGAGAGAGAGAGAGAGAGACATGGAACTCACTCGAGAGGGTCTTCAGCAAATTCTTCAGTGAGAGAGAGAGATCGCCACCACTTTCTTCATGAAGGAGAGTGGCACATCAATGGTGTGAGAGTGGCACCAAGAGCTGGAGCAGTGAGAGAGTATTTCAAGATTAAGATTTTTGTTTTCTCCTTTCTGTGAACGGACGTCAGATTTCCTCGTCAAAATTTAGTTTACTTTTCCCTTTCGGCTCCGTGACGGGGTTAGGCAATCCAACTTAAGTTGGATTAGCTTATTCCGCCTATTTTGGTGGAATAACGTTAACACTGATTTTGGCCTTTAAACCTGGATTGGCCTATTCGTGGGATCCGCCTATCCATGCATGAATATCTTTCCCGAACAAGGGATTAACACCCAATTCCTGGATTGCCTTATCCTGGATAGTGCCCTTAAGAAAGAAAAGAATGGTGTGCGTTATGGAAAGAGGGGAGAGAGACGGAAAAAAATGGAAATAGGGGCATTACTAAAAAGTAGTTAATATTAAGAGAGAGAGATGGAAATATGGGAGTTTCTAAACAAGTTAACATTAAAGACAGAGAGAGAGTAAATATGTCATTTAATGGATAATATACATGACATAGAGAGATGTGGGGAGAGAGAGAAAAGAGAGATTAATATGGTGGGCCACGTGACGCAAGAATAGGGAGGGTTTTGCTCTCACTTACTATATTATAGATAAATATAGATAGATAAATTCAAGAAGAAAAAGAGTCCTAGATGTCATTCTTTCTATAGAGAGAGACTCGCCATATTGCCCTTGGTTCACCCCGCTACCTTTTTTCTAATTGACTTAGGAATGTTCTCAGCGTCCTTAGACCTAAGTTTTGGCCCCCATCTTCTTTCTTCAATTGACTTGTTCTCAACATCCATAGACTTAAGTTTTGGCCCTATTATTCCTAGGAAAGATCGAATGCACCCCCAGTACTTCTTGTTGAAGTCTCCATGATTCCTGTCTGCAAATTCATCAAGCCCAAAAAGTAGTGAGAGGAGCCATCTTGTGGAAGGTGTGGCAAGAACGTAATAAAAGAACTTTTTCTGATGATGTGTTATCCTTTGATAGAGTTCTTCATAACATAAATCACTCTTTTTGGATTTGACTGGCTATTATTAATGAGGGTTGTGGTGTTTCAAAAGTGGATGTGTTGCTTAATCTTCTTAACTTGTTTCATCTAAAAGTTGTTAAAAGTCGGCTGGTAGGTAGATGGACCCATACACAACAAAGGTGCTTCAAACTTAATTTTGATGAAAGTTATATTGGTAATCCGGGTGAAGCTGAAATATGGGGAGTTGTTACGGATTAGAATGTCATGGTGGTTTTCTTGTATGCTGGCCAGTTGGGTTTAACAACTGCCAATAATGCTGAATTTGCAGTGCTTCTTCAACGTTTAAAGATTTTCAAAGACAAAGATTTGGGATTTTATTGTGTGGTAGAAGGAGACTCCATGAATGTGATTAAATGGTGTAAAAAAGAGCAAAGAGTACCTTGGGAACTTAGATATATTTTGTGTCAAACTCTGTATTTGGCAGATCCTTTAGGGTCTGTTTAATAGGTCCACAATATTAAGATATTTTAGAATATTACAACATCGTGAACTTTCCTAATTTGATTCGGTCAAAGAGGTGTTTAATAACACCAAAATATATCACATAGAATTTGAATATCACCCCAAAAATAGAATTAAAAAAAAAATAAAAACAGGTCTGACTTGAATTTTAGAAAATTTGGAAAAACGCTAACTTGCGGGTTAGCATTTATTCGTCAAAAAATTGGTGCGGGAAGGTTCCCTCGCTCTGACATAAAACCGAGGACTGAATGATTATGAAGGTGTATATTTTTCCACTCTCTCTCTAAGATTGAAAACTCTCTCTCTAACAGTGGCAATCACATATAAACCAGAAAGGGTCCCATGCTGCAAACCATCTGCTCTGCCAACTTCCAATTCTCCTTCTTCTTCTTCTTCTTCTTATTCAAAGGGTTTCAACATCCTCATCTAAGCATTTTTGT
The DNA here is from genome assembly GCF_000471905.2 of Amborella trichopoda. The sequence goes on from NW_006498806.1 coordinate 1,708,067, forward strand.
TCTTGAAGTTTCTGCTTGTGTTTGAACATGGGAAAGCGTGTGATGCTCCCAAGTGAGCAGGTTGACCTTACATCTGTCAAATATGAACCAGAGGTCATCCATGGTAAATGCTTCTCTGACTTTTCTTCATGTCCATTTCTCTTTCTCTTTTTCTTCTGCTTTCATTTTTTTTTTGTTTCTTTCTTTGTAATTTTGGTGGAGTTGTTGTTTCTTTATTTGATATTATGGTGGTGAGGGGTATGTTTCTCTTCAAGTTCAAATAATGGAGTAATCACATTTACGGGTATGTTTGTGTGTCAGTGTGTGTATTTTTGTATTAATTTTTCCCAGCTCCTCACATCACGGAATTTGCTCTCAAGCTGTTTGTGTGGATTGTAGAGATTTTATTACTTGGCCATGCCGTCCTTGCCTTCTTAAAGAGAAGCAACACGATGACAGGGGTGTGTGTATCTGTCTGTTATGTGATTTGTAGAGTGATTATTGAAAATTTTGTAGAAAATTTGGAATTGATTCATAGTCTTGTTGCATTTGGAGTTGAAATGGAGGATATTATTCTGAATTATGATCACTTTACTTCCTATAGTTTAGATTGTGCATTCTATTTAGTTATATCAATGACTTTGGATACCTATTATTGGTTGTTCTATTCTTGAAAATTGTTCTTTTTTTCTTGCACTGCCTGCCTGCATATTTTTTGTTTTGTTTTGCTTTTTGATCATGGATTCACCAATTTTTGGGTTTTGCTAGGTGAATTTAGACAAGGAATTATTTTAGCCCTTTCATCTTCTTTATATTTTCTGTTTACTTATGATTCAAATTCTAAAATATAGATAGATAGTCAAACATGCACAAAAAGATACATATCAATAAAACATATAATTCAAATACATAAAAAATAGGCAATGCCTTTATTTAGATTTTTAAAAATGTGAATATTCTAATTCTATTTTGTCAAAGAGGCCTTCAAGATTTCGTTCAACGATATTTATTAGTAGGCAAATACTTTGGTTGATTCTCTTGCTAAAAGGGGTGTTTGCTTACATTCACTTTTGATTTCCAATGATGTAAGCATATTGTAATCTCTTCTACAACATTAAAGTTTTTAACATTTGTCAAAAAATAAATAAAAAAACTTCATCAAGCGCAAGTCGATAGCTCTTATTCTTACGAACTAAATTTTTATGTATTGCCTAAAATGCCCAACTTATTTATAAATCAGTAACATGCACGTGCGATGGATGTGATATTAAATATTCAACACTAATATATAATCATGTCACGACCACGCCCCTTGACCCCTTTACGGCTCGCCGGAGGGCGACAGAGTACAGGATCGCGACCGGAGGTTGCGTACGTCACCCAAGTGGGAGTGGCATCAACATGTGTTATAATTTCGGAATCAAAGCAAACCATGAATTAATATAAACTCAAAAACAAAGGGTCATAAATGGAGGAAAATAAAACCATTTATGCATATCCTGTCTTCAAAAATTCTCTTACAAAAGGTTCAAGGCACTGCTGGCCTATCAACAAAATATAATATACATCATAATGATATTGTGGCACCGCCATCAGACACCTACAATCACAAGCTTCCTGGAAAAAACTCGAGCTTCAAACTCCGCTGCCACGTTCAATCATCCACGCACGCGCTATCAGTTGTCACTCTACATAGAAGGGAAAAGAGAGGCATGAGCTAAAAGCCCAGTAAGTAAATCAATACCCTACATTCCTGCCTATAAGCTTATAAATAATGACATGGCCTACAGTTATTAAACATTGTGCTGACATCAAAAAGTCGAGTCATGTCCCAGAATATGTACACTAATAGTATAAAATGAGTATTGTTCAGATGTCGGAGTATCTCATATTTCCTGAAATGGCAGACTCATCACAGTCACAGTCAGAAAACCACACATGATACTTAATTCAAGCAGGTAGAAACATAATTATTTACTCCTGAAGTAGAAGTCACATCGATCGGGATAAGTCAATCCTGCAACTTGGAACTTCTACCCTCATTCGGGAGGGAGGGTGATGACAAATGAAGGTCCCATTTCTTATTGTCCTCACTCACGCACACGGTCCCCAACATGCTTTGGGGTTTTGATAGGCTGGGGCCTTGCAAGACACGACCCTCTCTTTGCATCTTCAGGCGAAAGCGTGTTACACCACCGTTGGAGAACCCAATGCGTAGTGCTCATAACAATTTGGGGGGCTCAACCCACCTTGTTATTTACAGTTATCTCCCGACTCCACTCCTATCATTGGAGTCGGGGCAAAATCAGAATTTGCCGGCAACACAGTATCCACTACCAATGGAGGACCCATTGCGTAGTGGCCAGAAATCATATATATCAGAGTTCATATAACAGAATAAGAATATCCACTATCAATGGAGGACCCATTACGTAGTGGCCAGAGATCACATATATCAAAGTTCATATAACAGAATCAGAATATCCACTACTAATGGAAGACCCATTGCGTAGTGGCTAGAGATCACATATATCAAAGTTCATATAACATAATCAGAATATCTACTACCAATGGAGAACCCATTGCGTAGTGGCCAGAGATCACATATATCAGAGTTCACATAACAGAATCAGAATATCCACTACCAATGGAAGATCCATTGCGTAGTGGCCAGAAATCACATATATCGGTTGCACCGTTTATAAGTATGCATAACATTCACTCATTCATACTTTACTCTTTTCAAAAGGGCAGGAGCGTTTAACGTTTGTAGGATCATATGCATGTCATTTCGGTGTCTTGTAACAGAACATTCAATCACCTTGCAAAATGATAAGCTATGTTCAGAAAGAAACATTGATGCATGATATGTGCATAATTCATTTACAACTTAAAAATTCATTGTTGTTCTTATTAATCATGGGCATATACAGAATGAGGCACAACACCTAAATTATGAGAGGAATTTAACTAAATTCCGATTCCAATTTGCTAACTGAACATTGCTTGATCAATTAAGGGTTTAGTATATCATTCTGAATCTTACTAAATTATGCCAATAGTGACACATGTTCATAATTCAAATCGCAGCTTTCAACCTAGCAAGAATTTCAAAATAATTTAAACATGCAACTTTTAGTAGACATTTAGAGCATTCAAAAGGTTATGGTTTCAGAGTAATTGGACTCCATTGGGTCAGCCAATATTCATGGCAACAGGGACAAAAATCTTGAGTTCCTGTGAGAACTGTCAACAATGACATATTGGAACATTCTTGAGTATAACCCTTCATATGCCCAGAATTTGGGCAAGGTTAAAACATGAAAATTATATAAGACCCATACATCTATCAATTGGCTATGTTTTTGCATCATTTGGACCTCAAGAGGTCAGGCAAAGTTTCAACACAATAGAAGCAATATTTCTGGAAATTCTCACAATCTGCTAACAGTGACATGTAAGTACCAAATGCAACATATTTTTCAAACTATCAAGAATCTCAACTAAATATAAACATCAAACTTGAAGTAGACTCAGAAATCTTTCCAATGATGGAAATTTGAGACAATTATGAGATCCTTTGCAAGGTTAACAGAGAGTCACAAAAACCTTAATTCTTCCTAGAACTTCACGGTCCAGCCATGACACTTCCAAGATCATCTCCTAACTCTTAATCTATGCAAGGTAACAACATGAAACCAATTTTAGCTTAAACCAGACACATAAGAGTATCACTCTACAGAAATTTAGGGCCATCAAAAGGACTGTAGTGCTCAATTTTTATCACGCAAAAGAAGGCAAGATTCTTGAAAAATGCAGTCACTATTTTTTCACATGCTTATGCTCAAACTACACTCAAACCATACTTCATTCATGTTTTCATGCTTATGGGTCCACAAGGTAGTGATCTACTTACCTCTTTGTGTCCCCAAATGTGATCCCAAATCTCTTTCTACAGTCACCTTTATCAAGCTTCTCAAGCTCTTCAACAATGACATCAAGCTTCTCAAGCTCTTCAACAATGACACAAAGGCTAAACTTGGGCTCCAAAATGTGAAGTGTAGAGAGAGAAAGAGAGACTTATACTCCAAAGGTGGGAAGGTGGCACTTTAGGCTTGCCAAGTGGCTTTTACAAAGGCATGCAAGTTGACAAATGGCACACATCGCAGCAGGCTGACCGTCTTGCTTCATGCACGATAGTGACTTTTCTCTTATTCTTTCTCTCCTATTGCCGCGTATTCTCTTCCTCTCCTATCGTTGTGTGCTCTCTTCCTTCTCTCCTATCGCCGCGCGCTTCTTCTTTCTCTCGTATTGTCACGTGCTCTTTGCCTCTCCTATCATCGCACGTACTCTTCCTTCTCTCCTATCGCAACACATACTCTTCCTTCTCTCCTATCGCTGCGCACACCTCATCATGCTCAAGAAATTTGGGTTGTTACAAATCAACAATGAAATATAAGTATTTTTGGAATTATAACTATAGCAGTTAGTTGCAAAAAGAAAAGGTGGGTGAAAGAACAATCAAAAGAGGTGGAAGGTCAGCGACGCCATTGCCATAACACAAAAGCTGCCTTGGTTGAAAGTGAGCACATGATAGAAAATGCAGTTAAGCCATGTATTAAAGATAGTGTGTAAAGCGAACGAAGGAAGGTTTTTTCAAATGCAAATTCAAATTTAATAGCAATTTTCAAAAAAAAATTGGATGTCAGTCAAGATAATGGAGGGGGAAAAGAATTTGGACATGCATGTTACTAGCGAGGACGTTAAGGAAACTAACGTTACTACTATAAATGATACATCTCTAGAAACCAATAAGATGGAAAGTCTTTTAAGTGGAAGGATGGCTTTGGAATATAATGGAAAAAATGATAGTAATGAGATATCACCTATGCCTTCTTTATGATTGACCAATCTTGGAGGGATAAGAAAAGGACAGGTATACTTGGGGAAAGAGAAATATCTTTTGGGAAGGGACATGTGGTGACTTGGAAAGAGGTAAAAACGATTTATGTGAATAAGGGAGAGATATGCAGAGATCTCATTCTTTTTTCAAGAGATAAAGTTCAAAGGAGAATTGGTTTTGATCAAAAAGATAACCAGGAAATGGGTGTGGAGGCTTTTGAAAACCTTGACCAGGCATTAGCGGAGGTCTTTGTTTTGGCGGTAAGCTTATCTACTTGGTCAGAGGTTAATCTGCTACTAGAGTTATGTTGGTTTAAGATGATGAGGCTTCTATATTTTCATAAAGGAGCCCATGTGAGGAGAAATGATAGTGATGAAAACCGACGACAACCTCAATTGCAGAGATTGCCTATAGTGGTGCTTAATGACGAATGAGAAGTGGATCATGTGGAGATAATAGGAGAAATAATGGGTATAGATAGGAAGCTTTATCCATGACTCTCTCTTATGGTGGACAGATTCATGGAGGGTCCAATGGAGAGGTTATGGGAGCTCAACCTTTGCAAGTCATTCTGACAGAGGATGAGCTAGAGAAATGCCAGAAAATGTTGCTGGAATGGTATCAAGAGAGATTGATACAACTGAGGGCGTCCACTTTGATGGGGACGGTGCTAAGGCAGCAGGGGGAGACGTACGCATGGATGGCCAAAGTTCGGTGGGTATGAAGAATGTTACGATGAACGAATAGATGGAGAAAGATGTGGTGGTGGAAGGGATTAACAAGTCTAACAAAGATAACAAGAGGGTCGAGATGGTCCATGATTTGGGGGCTTCATTTGAGAGCACTATAGGACAAGTGCTCCAAGTAATGAAGGAGCGCTTTAAGAAGAAGAAAATTCTTTAATGAGTGCAGCTGTGGATGAGTTGGGCAATGATAATGGGAAGGGAAAGAAAGTGGAAGAGGGAGGTGGAAGACCTGTTAGATCTTCTGCATGGATAGCAGTCAAATGTGTAAGTCGACTGAATTCGAGGATTCAAATCCCAGGGAATTCGATGTAGGATGTGGTAAATATTAATAGTAATGAAGATAACACTACCTCGGGTGATAGTGGGGTGGTGAAGGAGGGAGGGCCGTTGTCAACCTTTTCTGATGAAAGTTCTTAGTTAGAATGTAAGGGTGCTTGGGGAGCTGCATCGTAAGAGGGAAGTTTTGCTATTAGTTAGGCAACAAAAACCTGAAATTATGATTTTACAAGAGACTAAGCTCCCTACGCCAACTGTTTTTCGTGTTAAGGAGATTTGGGAGGGGGTCTTTTGGTTTTGTTATGGTTGAAGCAATTGGGGCGTCTGGAGGATCTTTAGGTAGTTTGGGATTCATTTTTTTTGTCTTGTGTGGAAGTAATTGAGAGGGATTCCTCTTTTTTGTCTTGTGTGGAAGTAATTGAGAGGGGTCGGCAGTAGTTTTTGAAGGACAAAGTGGGATGTCTAACTGGGTTTTGTGTAATGCATATGTGACTCATACTGTTGCTTTAAAAGAATAAAATAGTCTCTTTTGAATGATATTTCTTCTTTGGCAAACTCTTTAAATCTACCATGGTGTATAAGAGGTGATTTTAATATGATCCAGTTGTCAGATGAGATTTCATCAAGTAACCCAATCAATTCATCTATAAGACTTTTCAATAATTTTATTTTTTAAAATGAGTTGATTGATATACTAATTAATCGCACTAAATTTTCTTGGTCAAATAATTATGTTGATAATTGGATCATGAGCAAAATAGATAGATTTCTGATTTTTAGAAGGTGGGAGGAGTTTTTCTGTGAAAGGAAAGTATATATTGTGTACTTGGTTAATATGAAAGGTTTATATTGTAATCTGTATATTTTGTATTTAGGGTAAGTCTGGGTATAATATAGTCTGGGTAAGCTCTGATACCATGTGAAGAGTCTCAGGTTTCTCTGAAGAGACTCAGTGTCCATTAATCATATGCATATACATACGTGTCTTTTATAGACAAATTACAGATGATAAAATATATAAATAAAACACAAATTACCCTTTTTAAATATACAGATTACAATGTATGCCTTCCATATTAACCAGGTACACAATATATAATTTCCTTTCACATTTTCCCCTATCAAGTGTTATTGCTCTCACAAAACTTTCATCAAATAATATCCCCCTTTTGTTGCTTACTGAAAATTCTATTAAAAAAGCCCTTTTGAATGGAAAAAGGGTGATTAGAGGAAAAAGAGGTGGTGGAGATGATTACGAGAACATGGACTAATGCTATTGCACCTGGTTTGTAGGGGTTTTAGGTCCATAAAAAGTTGGTTAACATCAAACATAAATTGTTGCGGTAGAGAAAAGATAATAATTTTACAATTAAAACTAAGGTTGACGAATGTTTGAGGGGTTTGGATCAATTGAGACTTCTATTCAAAATTAAGGTCATATTTTGTTAGAAGAAGAAGATGAGAAGCTTGAATTGATGTGTGAGTTATCTATGATTTTGAGAACTAGTGAGATTTATTGGAAGCAATGATATAAGGTAAATTGGTTGAAGGAAGGCGATGCAAATACAAAGTTTTATCATGCAGTCGCAAGTTCGAGAATGAGACAAAATGATCTATCGGGTATTGCTTTTGAAGGGGTACATGGGGATGATATTGAAGCATGAGAGATGGAATTTATGAAGCATTTTCAGTGGGTATTTTCAAGTGGAATGTTGTTTAAGGTGAAGTATCAGGGAGTGAATTTTAGAAGATTATCTGATGAAATGATTCATGATCTTTAAGAGGGGGTCACTAAAAAGGATGTATGTTGCTTTTGCATTGCCAGGAGACAAAGCACCGGGGGCACCGGGGTTGATGGTCTTCCTTTAATATTTTTATGAATTTGTGATTATCAGATGGAATTTGTGAAGCATTTTCAGGGGATATTTTCAAGTGAAATGTTGTTTACGGTGAAGTATCAAGGGATGAATTTTAGCAGATTATATGATGAAATAATTCATGATCTTTAGAGGAGGGTCACTAAAAAGGAGTTAAAGTACGTTGCTTTTGCATTGCTAGGAGACAAGGCATCGGGGTTGGATGGTTTTCCTTTAATATTTTTTCAGATGTTTTGAGATAATATTAAATTGGATCTTATTCTTATAGTGCAGAAATTCTTTCAAAGGGGTATTATTCATAAGGGGATAAATGTCGTGTTTATTGCCTTGATTCCTAAGCATGTGAGTATATCAAGAATTTATGATGTGCGTCCTATTAGTTTATTAACTGGCTATTATAAGATTGTTGCAAAAATTTTAGCTGAAAGGTTAAAAGTAGTGCTTCATTGTGTTATTATCGGTCACAGATAACATTTATCAAGGATCTGCACATGAATGTATTCACTCAAGGAAGTCAAGTAAATAACCATGAGGCGTGATGAAATTGGATACGGAGAAGGCTTATGATAGGGTTGAATGTTATATATTGTTGGAGATTATGCAATGCATGGATTTTGGAGAGAAATGGAGATCATCGATTAAAGGTGTATTTCTAGTGCTCCTAGCGAATGGGAGTCCTAAATGGTTATTTGGAGCGACTAGGGAACAACATCAAGATATCATTTATCTTATTTTTTATTTACTTTGGTAGCATAACATTTTAGCTTGATGATTTCGAATGTGGTGGCGCCACAGCAGTTTAGTGGTTTAAGGTCGCTAATAATTATGATTTTGTTGTTTTACATTTACACTATTTAGATGATACTTTGCTATTTTGTGGGGCAAATATGGAATAAGATCAAAATATCAAGAAAATGTTGCAATGTTGTGAGATTGCTATGAGGTTAACGGTTAATTTTAAGAAAACTTCTAAAGTTGGGGTGGGATGCTCCCAGGATATTATGGAGGTTTTGGTAGAGGTGATGGAGTGTAAGGTGGAGACTTTCCCTATCAAGTATTTAGAAATTCCTATCTCTGATTCAAAGTTGCCTAAGTCAGTTTGGGACGCAGTAGTGTAAAGAGCTCCCACAAAACTTGATTTGTGGAAAACCAAACATTTATATTTGGAGGTAGGTTAACTTTAATGCATGCACTTTTTCCAATTTGCCAATATATATGATGTCATTACTAGTTATGACTTCGATATGTAATCATTTGGAGCAATTGATGAGGAATTTTATGTGGGGCTCTTATGGTGATGGTTGAAAATACTATTTGGTTAATTGGGATAGATTTTGTACATCAAAAAATGATGGGGGGATGGGTATTAGGAGGGTGAAGCTAGTTAACCAAGCTTTGTTGGCAAAATGGTGGTGGCGTTATAAAACGTGTAGGGATCAATTCTAGTGTAAAGTTTTGGCTACTAAATATATTATTGAATTTAATATGTAAGTGGGTAGTAGGAGAAGGAGAGGTGATTGGTCGAATGTATGGAAAGGGATTTTGGGCATTAGACCACTTGTTCCAAGAATCCCGAGGTGGATTCTGGGTAATGGATCATTCATTCTCTTTTAGTACAGCAGGTGGTTGAAGGTGATGCTGTAATGTATCTATTTTCAAAACTTTTTGAATTGTCAACTTGTAAAGAGGTGACAGTTGCTGATACGGTGGATGTGAACTGGGGAAGGACACATTGGAAAGTTTGTTTGCCTCGTAAGCATGTGTCGGATACTGTGATTCAACAGTTTGCAGCACTTATGGATATTTTTGAGAGTCATCACATTACTCAAATGATGGAGGACATATTGATATGGGATGCCCAAAATGATGGTGAATTTAATGTTAAATCTGCCTATGAATTGTTATTTTATGATAGACTTCGGTGGAATTGGATTTCTTTGCATAACATCTGGAAATGGCTGGTACTTTTGAAAGTATGAAGTTTTTTGTGGATATTATTTCAAGGCAAAGTTTTAACGATGGATAGTTTAATCAAAAGGGTTTTTATGTTGTGTAAAGAAGATGCTGAATGTAGTGGTCCTTAGTGTCTCCATTGTTCATTATCCTATAACATTTGGTGTTGGTTATTTCAGATGCTTGGGGTTTCTATGGTTATTCCGGAGTCTCATGCTCATATTTTGGATTAGTGGGATTTTGTTAATTCTTATGGTATGGGGAGAAAGATATGGCAGATTGTGAAGGCGGCGGTATTGTGAGAAATATGGAAGGAGAGAAATAATAGGGCCTTTGAAGGAAGAACATTGGAGATGGGTGTGGTGAAGAGAAGAATAATTCATACTATTTGGAGTTGGCTGCCTATCACAAATGAGGGCTTAAGTACATCTGAGATTGATATTGCAATTAGTCTTTCTAATCTTATGGGACAAAAAATGATTAAAGTTCGATAAAAAAATGTGTATGATGTTTGCCCTTACCTAGTAAAATCAAGTTGAACTTTGATGGTAGTTCCCATGAGAACCCTGATGCAGTAGGTTATGGTGGGCTGATCAAGAATTCTAATGGGGAAATCCTTTTATGCTATAGAACTTCAAATCTTATAATCGATGTTGAAAATTGATTTTAGAGCTATTATAGATATTTTTGATGCTCGAAAGCACGAAAACCCCCAACATGCTTTTTAGACAAGGATTCTTTTACTTTGTTTTCTCAAAGCCTTAAAGAAAGCATCCATATTAAAAAAATAAAAATCAATATATAGCCAAAAGATACTCTACTCATGTACGAGTAAAATGTTCATTTACTCCCTCAGCTAAGACGATTAGAATTAATTCTCGGATGCCAAGTTTGTGGATGTAACTTCAATAAAAAAATTTTAATTGCACTTTCTGTGCACCTAAAAAAAGTAATGTCTCAAGATTGAATACAGACCATTCAATTTTTTAGACAGTCAGATTTAAGTATTAGAGCTCTCAAATTTTCATTTTTTTTTAAGAATAATTATCTAATAATTCATGAATAATTTTAGATCCAAAAAATCTCCCAAATAGATATAGGAAGGATTAAAAGTAACTATACTACCGAGGGAGCATAATAGGGAGCATAATAGACGTGCCCATACCTAAATACAATGGTCGGAGCACGTAGTTGAACTTTGTTGGATGCCCTCATTTCTTCTCTCTTCCATTTAAAAGGTTTGTTTTTCACATTCGCACCAGTCAGAGTGGGAAGAGGAGAGAGAAATGAAGAGAGATGTTTCGTGGAGATTCTCTCTCTACCTTCACAGTAGGGCACACGGCTGGATTGCTGCAATGCAATCTAAATCTCACAAGGCATAATAAGGGCAATACCAGAGAGTTAGTGATTTAGAGAGAGAGAGAGAAAGGAAGGTTAATGGAGGAGCAGTTGAAGATGGAGAGTTCCTTTAGGGAAGGACCACCCTTGGGGAGCTCACCTCCTTCATTTTTGATGAGTAGCAACCCTTCTTCGAGGATTTTTCAGTCTGAGATCTCTCAGAGACTGAGATCTCAGAAACCACCCGAGCCTCTTCGTCGAGCAGTGGCTGATTGCCTCTCGTCTTCGCACCATGGGACCCCATCTCCTCTTGCTTTGGAAGCTGCAAGGACCCTAAGGGTTAGTTTCATTCATGGCTTTGAAGTTTAGTCGTCTATTGTCTGTGATCTGCTCTTTCTCTCTCTCTCTCTCTAGACTGTGTGATTAGTTTTAATGGTCTTTATTGTTTTTGTTTCCTTTCGTTCTCTCGTCTCCCTCTCTCTCTCTCTCTCTCGCTACTGACGATTGTGTGTTTTGAATTTACCTGTTTTAGTGTGAGTTTGATTAATTGCTCTTGTTATAGAGATGATTCGAAAGGTGGGGTTTTGTGGGACTTTAATCTGTTGATTTTTTCTGTGTTTGTAGTTTATGTTTTTGGATGTTCTTGTACTTCATGGATAAAATATTTTACGTATTTTAATTATCAACTTACATATATTTTTGGATAATCACTTGGTTGTCTGATTATTGTCTGAGGAATAAGAGGGAACTGAGATAGGCATTGCACCGAAAAGAAACAACCTTCATTGTATTTCATAGCTAGGCAATTGATTCAAATGTAAAATTGAAAGTTTGATACAGCTGAAATTTTATGAGTCCAATCGAGTGTTCTAGTTCACGGAGCTTTGATTTGATCTTTATCCTGGTCTTCTAGAATACATACATATGTGCGAATATTACTGTAGGACTCTAATACATATGTATGAATATCTTTTTTTTTGAAGTTGTATGTGCAAATATTTTTAATTATTATAGAATGGAAGATGGGCAAATTTTAGCTAGGAGCTTCTTGACATCTAAAGGGATGATCTAGGGTTTTTTGCTTGGCTCAACCGCTGAACTTGGTCACTGATGTGGCCAGTTACTTGAGTAAGTCCTTGCTGCTTTGCACGAGTTTTCTCCATACTCGAAAATGGCAACAAAAAAGTTAAAAAGGGAAAAATCTTTGTAAATCTGTTGAAATAGGAAAAACAAAGAAAACAGTTAGCATTGGAAGATGTTTATAAGAGATGAGAATAAGTTTTCTAAAAGTAAAAAAAGAAAAAGAAACTGCTTAAATATTATTATTTTTCATTGAATATTTGATTGCATTACTAAAATATAAAAGCTAAGTAGCAAAATGGCTGCCAATGCGCCTGGAGCTCTCTATAACAGAGGGGTAGTTAAGCACCCAACATAGCCATGGTGTCAAAAAACCATTGAGGCCGTGTAAATTTAAACAACATGGACCCTGTACATATAAGCAACAAGAAGAAGAACACAAAAAAGGAACTCAAGGAAATTCCTTGAGTCCCTTTACATATGAGAAGAAAAGAAACTGGAAGATAAAAACAAAAGAGGAAGATGCACTTCTTCCTAAGCCGCAAGGGGGTGAGAGAAGGAGCTTTAAGGAGAAAGAAGAGCATAGATGAGCGAGATGGATAAGCATAGCAACACCATGGTGAACTATGGGGAGGTTCCGTAGCCAATACACCCTGTTTGTTCGCAATGGATTAAAGTCGTTTGGGGTGATTGGTTGCATAATGCAGGAGGTGTCCTTGTAGGCTGCTCATATTACGAAATCATAGAATGCTACCCACATGCCTGGAGCTCTATAAGGAGTCCATGGTGAACTATGGAGGGGTTCCGTAGCCAATACACCTTGTTTGTCTGCAGTGGATCAAAGTCGTCTGGGATGATTGGTTGCATAACGGAGGAGGTGTCCTTGTAGGCTGTGCATATTACAAAATCATAGAATGCTACCCACATGCCGGGAGCTCTATAAAGAGTGTATAATATACTAATAAGGGCTTATAACCGGAGAGTAGCATAATAAGAGAGTAGCAGCAGAATAAAAAGTTTTTGTGGCAAGACAAGAAGGAATAGAATATGAGATGAATACATTTGGGAGAATTTATATGTGGAAAGCGATAAGATGAGAGAAAGTAGACATAGATGGGTTGGCCTTGCGCACCGTAGACCTAATACATCACCTGTTAGGAGGTGCGAGTTGGTTCAAATGGAAGGCTAAAAAAGTGCGAGGGGTAGGCCCAAAAGGAAATGATTGGAAATAGAGAGAAAAGATATGGGGACTTATGGCCTCATTGAAGGTATGAACCTTAATAGAGCAGGATGGTGAATCAGGATTTATGTAGTTGACCCCAATTAGTTGGGAAAAGGCTTTGATGATGATGATGATGAGTAGTAGAATAAAAAGTTTTTCAAAAAGTAAAGAAAGAAAAAGTAAACTATTTAAAGATTATTTTTTAGTGAATACTATATTATTAGAATATAGAAGTTACTTCGCAAAATGGATGCCCATTCGCCCAGAGCAGTCAACAAGAAAGGGTTGGTTTTTTTTGACAAGGTTACATAGGAATGGAACATGAGACGTTGGGCTATGAGAACTTAGCCTCTACCATCTTGACCCAAGCCCATTTCCTAGAAAGGGGTAGTTAAACACCCAACGTAACCCTATTGTCAAAAAACCATTGTGGCCATGTATATTTAAATAACAGGGACCCTGTACAAACAAACAAAAATAAGAAGAACACGAAAAAAGGAACTCAAGGAAATCCCCTTGAGGCCCCTTACATGTGAGAAGAAAAGAAACTGCAAGAGAAAAACAATAAAGGTAGATGCACGTCTCCCTAAATTGTGAGGGGGTAAGAGGGGGAGAGCTTTAAGGAGAAAGAAGAGGGTAGATGAGCGAGATGGATTAGCTTAGCAATGCCATGGTGAACTACGGAGGGGTTCTGTAGCCAATACACCTTATTCGTCTGCAATGGATCAAAGTCTCCTAGGGTGATTCGGTGCGTAACCAAGGAGGTGTTCTTGCGGGCTGCGCATATTATAAAATCACTTAATGCTACCCGCATGCTAGGAGCTCTATAAGCAGTGTGTAACAGGGGTATATAGAATAAGAGAGTAGCAGAGGGGAAGAAAAGATTATTTTCTCATAAAAATGATTATTTTCTTAGAAAATGAGAAAATAAAGAAAAATAGAAAATATTAAAAAAGGTAAAACCCTAAGTATAACTAAAACTAAATATAAATCATTTGTAATTGATTGAAGTCTTTTAGTATAAAAATATAAGTAATGTAATATAAAATTTATGCTACTTGCCCTTGAGTTTGCTGGGGACTTGTGCAAGGCATCCTGCCTTCCCGAGTTACTCGGATCGACTCGGGTGAGTAGTAAAACATTTGGATGATCTTATTCCTTTTTCTTACTACATTGAAAGCATTGTGGTTGCACATATACATATTGGTTTTAGGTATCTTATACTGTACAATTGGTGTGTTTTGTGTCCTCGACAGGGACAGTTAACATCCATTCAGATTTATGGATGATTGAGATTAAACGTAGTTCCTGATGATTGACATTCACCCTAGTACAGTCGATCTCCCCCATATGCCATTAGCATCAGACACCAGAGATCCCCATGCTGTATCTTATAGTGTGCAATCCTCGTGTATCGTATACTTTTCTTGTTTATTTAATTCCTTTTTACATCACCATGATCAACTGCTCGAGGGTATAAGGAATATCATTTTGTGTTTTGAACACATAATCATATCTGCATATTATAAATTCTGTTCACTACTTAATATAATTGTTTTGCATATAGAATGGTAACTCAATGATTTGATAAGATGTGCTTGTACATGGGATATTTAGCTTTCTGAAACAGACACAATGTGCACAAGTTTCATTGCACTCAACTGTTCAAAATAATCAGATGCAAATATCCAATTGTCCATTTCACCTTGTTAATTGGCCTGAATTCATAGCACGTTTCTTATTATACATTAGTTGTTTTATTTGAATTTATTTTGTTATGAGAATTTTTACTACATAGGATGCACATTGTGGTTACCCAAGCACTTAACCCTGAGATTCATGAAATAAACACTAGGAAAAATTACGAACAATGAACTTTAAAGATTTTTGAAATTAATAAGAAATTGTGATTGGAAAAGAAGGAAGCATGAAAAATGTGGGGAGGGGGGGGGAGGAGGGGCGGACTTGGAAGAAAAAAAAAATGTTTCTTATCTAAAAAGAGTTGTTCTCTGCTTCCTCCTGGTCAAGAGTATCTGGCTCGCATTGCTTCTTTGGACACTTGGAAGTATAATATAGGCCACCCATTCCCTCTTTGAATAGCTCCTCCAAAAATTTAGTGAATCTCTAAAGATAATTTTTCTTTCTGCAAGGCACATTGCAAATTTCCACCTACACTGGTGGGTTCGATGCGCTTACGGCTGCATAACACATTCTGTGGCCAATAATGCGTTATGCGTTATGTGGCCGCATTTGATATTGAATTAGGCCTTTTAATTTTTTAATAAAAAAATCGTATTTTAAATGGAGCTTTACTAACTATAGTTTGGACTAGGCTAGCTCCCTTTGCAGTTTTGATTGGTCTTGTCTTTATATTATTGCTTGTTAGTTTTTCATGAAGAAGTCCTATGGGTTCACAATGTTTGGTTTTGATCGTTGTTACTTTTTGTCATGTGGCAGGATTATTTAGTGTCTTCATCAACAACTGATATGGCCTACAATGTGCTTTTAGACCATGCATTGGCTGAAAGGGACCGCAGGTACAATATGTCCATGAGAGCATTTTGTATTCTTCTCGAAATGAGTATCAAAGGCTATTGGCACTATGTTTTCTTTACTGCTTATGTAATTGATCTTCTTTTGCTTTACTCACAATTACGTAGTTATGCAACTATTGCATTGCAGTTTTGTAGGATAAAATTGATATTTGTTCATGTACATTCATTGAAGGGGATCTTCTAAGAGCTTCTGTGAATGTGGAAATTTTTTTTTTGGGCGAGATGTGAATGAGGAAACTTTGTTAGTGCCTTTTATTGGGAAAGTATTGCTCTTGCCTTCCTTTTGTGGATCTAAATTAAGAAATACTCAGGATTAGACTTATGATAGCCCATGAAGGTGGGTGGATGGAAGATTAGTCAACTGAGAGATGGTTCTACACTTCCCTAATATAAGGAATAATGAAATTCTAATTTTTTTGTCTTGTTCTAACCTGATGTATTGAAAACGATGATGCTTAACTTTGTGGATATGTTCCGATAAGGAAAAAGAAAAACTTTGTTGGTATAAATGGAGCTCAGGCTCTTTGTCTGGTGGTCACCGCATGTTGATGGCTGCAGCTCAACATCCAAGTTGAATCCCACTGCGAACCAACAAAAAGGAAAAGGAATTGCAGGTTACTCACCCTCTTATTTTTATGGATATCTTTTTGATGTTTGCACTAATCATGTTTCTCCTTTCCGAACATTCTCAGGAGTGTCCAGTTTAATGGCCAATGCACTAGTTAATGATGGTTTGAGCAGTCGAAGTTTATGTGTGGAGGAATTATGCCCCACAGATGACACCTTGCCATCCCCAGTATATGTGTGTGACATTGTTACTTTGTCACATTTTCTTTTTCTTTTTTTGGAAATGTGTGTCACGTTTTCTTCAATAAAATCTGTTACTTATCATAAGAAAAAGATGGGTAGTCCATCCAGTCTGGACTGCCTTTCACCTCTATGAGGAAAAAAGAAAGAACCTGTCCATTGACCTTGTCCCACCAATCTCTGGAACCTATGCAAATAGATCTGATATTAGAAACTTATGAAAATCTTACAAAAAATATATACTTATTTACAGAAGAATTGGGAACAATCCTAGCAGCTAAGGGAGGGTAGGAGGGAGTTGGTACTCTTCCAAATGTGCAGCAAAACTTCTATTACTGTGTTGCTTTGTTTTTTGCAACTTGTTTGATTTTGCCTTTATAAGGCATCAGGTTTGGATGCCGAACGATGATGCTGGTTGGAAACTATACTTGAACAAATTACAGTTAACAACTAAAACGAAAAATACTATACTTGAACAAATGTTACTAACACAGGACCTTCATTCTTTCACTTGAACAATACTCAGAACATATTGTCATTAAACTTCAAAAAAAAAAAAAAAAACTAGAACAAATTCTACTAACACAGGAACTTCATTCTTTCACTTGAACAATGCTCAGAACATATTCATTATGATTGTTAGTTAGATAGATTGTTTTCTTTTTGATTTTTGGTAGCTGATGATTTGATGTTATAGCAGAGACAGCAAATAATAGTGCTAAATATGGGAAATACTTGCTCCTATTGATCTTGAGTCTAGGTAAAAACTTATACTGCCGTAAAGTATCAAGATCACCCTTCTTTGAACAAGGCAACTGTTTGGAAGCCATAGGACGTTTTTTACTACAGCTTCTTGTACCCCTCAACTTTTAGCAATATAATGATTTGTATAGAGAAGCATAAACAAGAATGCAAAGACAAGGCACACAGATTGAAGGCTTTGATGCAGCCCTCCAAATTTACAAGCGAAAAGTTTTGTCTATTTTCTAGCTTGTCATGTTCTGGTGTTTTTCGTTATATGTAATATAATTTGACAATGTTTCAACTTGCCAGCTTTCTGTTTAGCTCCAGACTTTAAGATTCTGAATATGATGGATACACCTTTTTTCTACTTCTTGTTCTAATTTTAATTTTCTTTCTTTTCCCCCTCTTCTCCCAGTCCTGCAGTGGTGTTAAAATGTGTAGCACTTCTTAAAAGATATCTTCTACGGTGAGTTTGATTTCTATGTCTGTTGAGCTTTATTATGTTAGCTCTTTCTATACTACCAAGGAATTTCTATGGTACCAAGGAAAGAAGAAAGAAGATAAGGAGGGGGGGAGGGTTATTAATATTGCAGTTCTTTTTCACTGCAGATACATGCCTAGAGAGCAGACTTTGCAGCAAATTGATCAGTTTTGTGTAACTCTGATTGCGGAGTGTGATTCCTTAGCTAGTAGAAGAGTTTCTCCAATCTTGAGATCCTCAAATCATAGGAATGAGGCATCACCGGTACCTACAAATGCTTTCTCCCCATCTTTCCATGCTTCAACATTTTCCTCTGGAATGCTCGTGAAATCAATAAATTATGTTCGTGGCCTGGTAGCTCGACATATTCCAAGACGATTATTTCAACCACCAGGTTTAGCTGGCGCCTTTAATGCTTCAAATTCAAAGCTGCCCACATTGTCATCTTTAATGAGTAGGTCTTTTAGTTCTCAACTAAGCCCAAGAGGTGTTAGTAGCAGGGGATCTCCTGAGACTAAAGAAGTTGCTGCATCATCGTCAAAGAATTCATCTGGTATTGCAAGACTTTATGAGGTAGACGATAATTATCTTGCTGTTGATGTACTGAAGTGGCGGTGGTCTGGTGGCCATGATCTCCAGCCTTCGGTGCTGTCCCACGCTGTGACAAACAGGTAAAACATTGTTTTTTCTATGTTGACCCTCTCTCTCTCTCTCATGACATCGAGTGCAGACAGACATGTGACACGTACATACACACTTGTGTGTGCTTGTTTTATGTGTAATTTATTTTGACTGGTTGAGTATTTGAGTTTACTGTTTGGAGGGCATAACCATGAGTGGTGTGTGAGTGTTTGTTATGTGTGGAAAATGATTAAATAGTGTGTCCTTTGTACATTTCTGTTTGGGTGCCATCCCCAATAATGGATTAGATATTGAAAGGGGTGGAAGTGGAGGGTTAGTGAGAGGACTACTATCAAACCTGCTAACCTGGTTATCCTGTTTCTCGACCGTTATAAACGGGGAGGGAACTCCAATAGCACCACTCACAAGGGATCTTCAAAGATATTCTTATGTGTGTGTATGGACACGTGTGCACATATATGCGAGTAGTTGCTTCTCAATGTTTGGATTTTTGGATTGCATAAAAATCTTACGACAGTGATTTATGATTTGTGGATTTAGTGGTGATGACATGAAGCCCCAAGTAAGCAATGCACATAATTTTGTAGAAGTTGGTGCAGCCACATTGCGTGTGGGTGATGTGGAACTGAAGACTGAGGCCCCTCCTGGAAAATATTACGATCGTTTGATATCTGAAGTTGATTTGGACCAACTACTACAGCCCTCAACAGTCACGGCTGCAAATAATATTGCATCAGCTCGTGCTCATTTGAGAGCAATAACTGCCTCTAAACGCATGGTATCAGGTCCTCATCAGGTTTGGTGCGTACTTGTTATGCTACTTCTTTATGTGAATCCTCTTTTTGTTTTGTTTTACTTTTATTTTTTTTTGTGGTTTGCTCCTGTTTCAAAAGATTTTGGTTCTTGCTTTCTTCCCTTTTTTGTTTTTGGTAAATTTTCAGTTGATGGTTCTTATAGAAATATGTGAATAATAGCCATCAACTTTCTGCACCTAACAATTCACGAACCTCTTCATGAATGGGAGTCACTTCATCTAATATTCACATTTTAAATGTCGGTGTACCTTATTCCTTGTACATGTAATCTTAATAACTTACAGTTAAAGGTGTCCATTTATGTAAAAATTCTGTCTTTCTAATGAGCTGATGAAGTCAACATTTCAGGAAAACCACTTTTTCTTTTTATAATATATTTTGTAAAGTATTAATGGTCAGTGAATCCTATTTTTATCACATTCGCTGACTGGACTAAATGAATGCTATCTTGATGGTTACAAATTCACATACACAGACAGAGGGATACTTGCATACTCCCATGAGCCAATTTCTGCAACATCAGTTCATGCCTAAAAATTCCAAGAAAAGATTATCTAGGGGGATTTATTGGACCCTAAATTTTGTAGGGTGCCTTTATTCATCTCGGTGAACATGCTTATGAACAATCCCTGAAAAAAACCCCAAAAAATGATTCTTTTAGGAGAGAGAAAATACAATTAATATTTACTGTCCATTTTAGGAAAGAAATAGTGGCATTAGATGGATGCGTTGGGGACTTGGGGGATATGCTTATCCCCACAATTTGTCATTGTCTCGATCATCACCATATGAACAGCTTTTTTTTTTTTAATTTGATTTTGAGTTATTAAAGGCATAGATCTGAAGTAGATGGCCAGTGTTTGCTGAATTTTCACTCTCCTTAAAAAAAAAACCTATTTTTTAGGTATTTTTCATTTTTTTTTCTTTTTGAGATTGTTTATTGGATTTAAGAATCAAGAGAGTTTTATTGCAAAGTTTGGGGTCGAATAGATATCTCTAGTTTTTGGGCCTTGAACTAACATTATTGAAATTAGCTTATGGGAGTAGGTAATATTTTGTCAATGTATATGTGTTTGTGCATGCACGTGCATGTACTTGTGCATTTAAGATTGTCTCAAAGAATATATTTGATCACGTAAAGAGTTCAAAATGTCCTGAATCTAATGTCATAAATGTTAGCAGAAGAATACTTCAGCTTCCTTGTAATATTTATCTTGTATGTTGTATGTTTAATCCATCAAAAAAGAGAAGGATCTCATGGATATGTTTTTTTTTTACTGTGGAGTGTTACTGTGTCACTGTGTATAGGTTGTTCTACAGTAGTCTTGATTTATTTTGAAACAGCGTGAATGTCAAGCTCACATTAACTTATTAGTATACTACCAGGGATGATGCCCCAACAAACACATTCCGCATGCGTGCTCGCCCCCTTTTTCAGTATCGGTATTACAGGTATTTTTGTGAATACCCTTATTCTTACCTTGTTTGTGTATAGTGAGCACTGATAGAACTGTGTATGGTGAAGTGAAATACTTAGAAGTATTATGCTATTTCATATTTCCCATTTGTAAATCGTGATAAATTCTAACATTTTATCAATCTTAATTTGATAAAAATTGTTTATAATTATTGATTGTCTGCTTAGTTGTGAACATTCTAATCATATTGTTTGTCCTTGTAATATTCTTTTATCCAATTCATATACATTCAAATATAGTATAGTTGCGACATGGCCTTTTTTCCTCTAGTGTGACAATGGTTTGAGAAGGGTCAAGGGTACATAAAATTCCCCCCCCTCATAATCCAGCTTTCACAATGGAGACTGGTATGCTTCTTAAATCGCTTGATTCTGTCCACATGGTTTAAGATCACTGACCTACTGTGTGTCTGCAAAGCCATTGTTTGTTGACAAGTGATGTATATGGATAAATATAGCTCTTGCATAATTTTTGCTAGTTAACATTTTAAGAAGATTACTGATTCAATAACTGTTAAAAAGGTTGTTTTTGTGCAAATGCCTGCTATTTACTCATTGGTGGCTCCTTGTGATCTTAATGTGAACTCTATTTCCTTAATTCCTCTCTCTCTCTCTCT
>NW_006498806.1:1736520-1753438 GCF_000471905.2 Amborella trichopoda
TATTTCTTGTTTTCTTTTGAGAAATAATCTTTCTCAGTTCTCAACTTTCGCATTTTCTTATTTTCATATCGTTTTTAAAAAAATTTTGTTGTTTTTTTTCTTTCTTATTTTCTATTTTTAGCAATTTGTAGGATTTTTTTTCCTTTTCTTGGGTTTTTTGAGCCTTTTGCAGCTCACTGTAGACTTGGGCAATGCGACTCGACTTGCCTAGGGGCAAGGGCAAGTTTCACTCCAAGATGTATTTCGCTTCACTAGTACAAACTAGGGACATAATCCTTTGCTACAAACTAAGAACATAGTCCTCTAGGCTCAAGCCTCATCT
The DNA here is from genome assembly GCF_000471905.2 of Amborella trichopoda. The sequence goes on from NW_006498806.1 coordinate 1,736,843, forward strand.
TGACCATATTGTCTCCCTCGGACAGAGTGGTTTTGTTATAATGTCATATCCTCAATGGTGTGCGTTGATTGCCCATGAGGTCCTTCACTCCTGTCATCTCTCAAGAACCCTAGGTCTCATCGTGAAACTAGATTGGACAAAGGCTTATGACCATGTGGACTATCCATCATTGACCAAGTTATTTCGTACATGGGTTTCGGTAGTCGTTGGAGGCGTTGGATTTACCGTTGCGTATCTCTTCCTCCTTCTCGATCCTTGTCAATAGCTCCCTTCGTGGGCACTTTCAGTCTTCTAGAGGCCGATGTCATGGAGGTCCTATCTCTGCTTTCCTCTTTGTTATAGTTGCTGGGGTCTTCGATAGATCCATCTCTACGCTTTATTGAAGGTCGCCTTAAGGGATTCTGCTCTTTCAAGAATCGCATTGAGGTCTACCACCTTCAATTCACCGACGATACCTTGGTCTTTTGTGATGCATCTGTTGATGATATAGATACTCTTTGGCTTTTCCTCCAACTTTTTGAGGTCTGCACTGAGACATCTGTTAGCATGGACAAATCCAAGCTCATGGCATGTTCCTCTTGAGACTCTCTTTGCTCTTGCATGTAGACTTGGTTGCTCCACAACCTCTTTGGCAACTAAATACCTGTGTCTCCGTCTTTTTATAGGCAAGCCTAGTAAATCTCCTTAGGACGTTATTTGAAATTTTTTACAGAAGACTTGATATGTGGCAAGGTTGTTTCCTTTTACTTGGGGGGCTCTAATTAAGGCAACTCTCCGCAACCTTCCCATTTACTGGATGTCTTCTTTTCTCATGGCCGTCAGTGTTCTCATGTCTTTGAGAGGATTATGAAAGCCTTTTTGTGGTCTACTGACAAGCGTAATCGAAAGATCCCTCTTGTTGCTTTGGATCAGGTGTATCCCCAAAGCATAAAGGTGGACCAGGTGTATCCCCAAAGCATAAAGGTGGGTTGGGCATCCATAATCGTCGTCTTTTGAACTTGGCTTTGCTTGGGAAATGGTGGTGGCGCTACGCCACTAATCCTGAGGCCCTTTGGAGATTGGTGGTTGAGGATAAATATGCTACTTGTTCCCCCTCATGGTCCGTCTAGACGATATGCAAGGACCATGATTTGGAATTGCTTGATCGTCTTTCTCTTGGGAAGAAGCAAAACATAATCAACTTGAATTCAGGACAACTATTCAAAATCTTAGTGAAACATTTGATTTGTTATCTCATGTCCGCTTTTCGTGAAGAAAAACCAATTGAAGTGGAGGGTTTCTTCAAACAACCAGGAGCTGAGGCAACTATTCAATTGAATGATATTGAGCATGTTCCTTGTCTCTTCTTGGGAAAATTGCGCTTAATTGCGCTTAATTTCATATGTTCCAATTCCACCAAGATCTCTTCGTTAGTTGGGGGAAGAATCAACACGAATTGGATTTTTGAGGAACGTATCGGATGAATTTGTGTTCTTGCTCCGCCAAAAAGGGTTGAGTTGGAGATTCCTAACTCTTCCTCTTCTAGCGTAATGAAAGAGAACCCTAATCTTCTTGCATAAAATAAGGTCTGCATTAGTGGAATTGGAATGATGAGCAATTGGAGTAGATTGAGATAGAAAAAACTATTTCTTTTTTATTTTTATTTTTATTGTAATTGTACAGAAATATATTCTTTCTATCGTAATATATTCTACAATATGGAATATGGATTAAAATCATTTTATATCACTATTAGATATGAATGTTCTATATTAGTGTAAGTACTTAGTGTGAGTAATGAAATAAATATTCAATTGTATATACAACAACATAATAGCATCTAAGAAATAGAAATAAGTAATAAACACAATAGCTGCTAGACAAAACAATACTGAAATAATATTCAATTAAAGAAACAATATTCTGTATTATTGTTCTTATATTTCTACTTTCTTTGATATTTGATTGTTTGATTTGAATTTTGATAAATAAAAATATAAATATTAAAATATATACTTGCTTTGATATTTGATTATTTGATTGGAATTTTGATAAATAAAAATATAAATATTAAAATATAAATAGATATTTTTGATTTGAAATAATCTAACTCATCTTTATATATATGTAGCCATAATATTATATATATACTGATTTAGTACTTCTTAGATGTTTGATGTTTCATATTCATATTACTTATATAACATATGCTACTATTTAGGTAGAATACCATCGCCTATTGAAATAAACTTCAAAAACAAGGGATACTGAGGAAGAAACAGATGTAGAAATATAAAGAACTTTCGAAACGAAGGGGACCGAACAGGAAAAAGAGGGATCAATTGACGAAGACCCTTCCCGTTTTTGTTGGAAAAAAAGGGGGATCGAGACAAAATAGATGAAAGAGGAGGAGTGAATGGAAAGACAAAACAAAGGATCACGTCAACGTCAAAGAAGCATTGTATAACAATAAGGTTGTATATTGGGATCAAGAAGATAATACTGCATATGAAGATGGGAATCAGGAAGATTGGGAGTTGAAAGTACTTAGACTTAAAGAAGAGAAAAAATTATTGTGGCATGAAAAACCCTTTGTTGCTTTTCTTTTTGACGGGTCACCTCTAGGTCCTCTGGCTTCTACAGAGCATCTCTACCTTCTGCCAACCCTTTTTTCCTCTTACCAGGTTTAAGGTTAACTGTGGTCATTCGGGTTCTTTTTGGTCCGACCTTTGGATTGGCCACTTTCCCCTAAAGGACAGATTGCCTAGGTTTTTTTTCTATCTCAAACTCTCATGTTGCTAGAGTGGCTCAATTTTTTGATTCCCCTAACCAGCTGTGCTGTGGAACCCTACGATCCTTAGATCTTTGAATGATACCGAAACTACGGACGTCTTAGGACTCCATAACCACTTGTTGAATTTCTACACGGGCACCACTATTGTGGACAAAGTAACTTGGTCGCCTTCTCATTTTTGTGCCTTTTCAGTTTCCCCCTCCTATGAGGTCCTTTTAGCCCATTCTGGCAATATCCCTACTCTCAACTGTGTAGATTTCTCCCTTGCCTCCTAGAGTCTAGGACTTCAGATGGCTCACCATTAGAAACCATAACCTGACTTTAGACCTCTTGCAAAAGTGAGATTTTTCTTTGGCCAACTGCTGCTGTCTTTGCTCTGAGGTTGTGGAATCCTAAGGCCATCTTTTTACTCATTGTCCTTTTGCTAAAGCTAGTTAGGGCTCTAATCTCGACCTCTTCAATTGATTTCATTGGTATGGTTGAATCCTCCTTTACCCGAAAGGACGTTTCCTCTAGAGAGCAACAGTTCTGGCAGTCTTATGGGACATTTGGAAGGAGAAATTCTAGGACGTTCAGGGCATCTACTGGCCAATCTCTTTTGTTTTGGAGCAAATATGCAACGCTACTGTATTTTGGGCTACTAACCACTAGCTTCTCAGGTGCATCTAGGACATACTTTTTTACCAATTGGAGCAATATTATCAACTACAGGACCTGCAAGGAATCTTTCTCCTCTCAGTGATAGCCCTCGCGCATGATTACATCAAACTTAACTTTGAGGGTTCATCCTTGGATTACCATGGACCCTGCGGCTTTGGGGATATCTTCAGAGATGCTGATGCTGATGCTGATGCTAATGTTCTTTTTTGTCCTTTAGTGGCTCACTTGGTTATGGAAATCCAACTCGTGCTAAGGCTCAGGAACTTTTAGAAGATCTCTCTAGATTTGGTCCTTCTGGGGGCCACAACCTATCGTGGAAGGTGACTGAAATGTCATTTTATGGGCTCAAAGGACAGCTGATCGTCCCTTGGTGACATTCACACATTTTTGATAGGATCTTCGACTTTTGCAGGTCTCTTGGAGTCAGCTTTCATCATATATGGATGGCAGCCAATACTTGGTAGATGCTCTAAGCTAGGGAGGGCGCTCTTGCTAGTGTTGTTCCATTGCTTCAGTGAAGCCGATGCCTCTTCTGTTTCTTCCATGGTGACTTTTGTGCTTAGGAATTTTTTTATTTTATATCTTTCACTTTCTCTCTTTCTCCGCTCTATCTTGTCTATACTTTCCTTTATCTTCCTCTCTCTCACTCTCTCTCTGTCCCCTTCTCTTTCTTCCCTCTCTTTGCCTCTGTCCTTCTTTCTCACTGTTTCTCTCTTACCCTCTATCTTTATCCTTTTTCTTTTTTACTGCTCTCTGATTCTCTTCTTCTCTCTCTTTCTTCTTCGCTCTCTACTCTCTCCTCTCTTCATTCTCTCTCTCTCTCTCTCTCTCTCTCTCTCGCCCCTTCAGCAGGGTCTTCTCTCTTTTTTCTTTCTCTAGGACTAACTCTCATCCACCCTTCTTGTCTCCCTCGCTAATGTTTTTTATTTTTGAGGGTGAGCACTTGGTATGTAGGTTGCCTTCCTGAGTGTGTTGAGCACCCAGCTTGTGGGTGGCCACGCATCTCATTTTTTGATCCCTTGGGTTCAAAGTTGGCCTGTGGGTGGCTGGACTCTCCTACTTCTTCTCTGTTTTTCATTTTGGGCTGCCTTTAACCTCACACCTTTGTGAGATTTTTTGTACTCTTCATATAAATATATATACATCGACAAACTGAATCCACCCCCCCCATAAAAAAAAAATTCAAAAGAAGGGGATACTAATATAGGCGAACATCACCACACCAAATGTTGATCTGGCAGCTTGTTCTCATCACTCCTTCAAAACTATCCTTGAGATATTTCCGTAGTTACAAGATATTGTGTCATCATCATCATCCGAGCCTTATCCCAGCTATTTGGGGTCGGCTACACGAATCCTGTTCCACCACTCTGTTCTATCAGGGGTCATCCTCAATCAGACTATAAGTCACCATATCTTTTCTCGCTATTTCCATTCATATCTTTTTGGGCTTTCTCGTTGCCCTTATAGAGCCTTTCACTTGAATCAAATTGCCCTTCCTAACAAGTGTTGTATTAGATCTATGCTGCACAATTACAATACGCAAAAAAAAATAAAAAATTTCTCCCCTTTTAACAATTACACGCATGTGTATACAATGACCAAATATCCTCTACATTGGCACCTATTCTTCAAATTTTCAGGGTGTGTCAGTGATCCACAATTTGCCTACATGGTCTTGGAATATAGATGTCATATTCTTTTTGTAGCTTTGTTGACCAAATCAAGAGCTTGCTTTTAAATATCCATTAAATAAAACAACAAACCACTGGCCTGGTTCGATTGAAAAGCGACGTTTCAGACAATTAGAATTGTACCATTATCACCATATAGAGGTATAGGATTGATGGCAAGTATATGAAAGTATATTATTGCCAAGTAATAGATAGCACTTCAATATTACTTAACTGCAAACTTCTAAAATGGGCCAATGTATCATTTTGATGGATAAAAAAGGATTTGTACAACCCATTAGCTACTTGTAGTTGGAGAAATCTGAAACCAGCATATCTAGAGCACTTAACTTGAGCTTCATTAAGTGTGTTGGCAATCTTGCTGTTCGTCTGATGAAGTTGAGCTATAAGATTTTTTTTTCTCTTTTTGATACTTCTCTATTTTGTTTTCTTTTCTTTTTTTGGGGGGGGAGGGCCCCTACCCTTGGTTGGAATTAAGCCTGGGAATTGTGCATGTTATGTTGAATATGAAGCAAGGAGTTTGTTGAATTAACTTCTGGTTTTCGTAAATCTATCTTGTCTTTTGTATCTACTGAGAAGACAGCCTATTCACAGTTTTGTATAGGGAATAATGACATGTAACCTGTAAATCTTCTTGACTACTAAAAAAATTGTAATCATAAAAAAAGTCCTTTTGTAAGCATGACGCTTCAGTTATTCCTATAGGCTAGTTGAGTTACTTTATCTTTCATGTGAAATTGCTCAGGAAGTTGAGATCTCATCATTGTAATACCATACATATCATCCATTGATATCACTAAACTGTCTGCGTGACTGGCATTAGCAGTACACCAACTGTTGTATATTGTATAAATATGAAATGTTGAGTTTGATCCTGTATTTTCTTATTAAGCATTAGAAAAATACTGATTGAAGTTTGAGAGAACCTCTGCTGAAGGCACTGTGAAGCTTTATTAAATAGAGTGCTCATCTATTTCTGTTGGTTAAGCTAAGTTACGTTATGCAAATGCCTTTCTTTTTTCTTTTTATCTTTTTCTCTGGCAATGAGTATGTATCTATGTGCAATCATTAAATATTACTCTGTAACCTCTCGTTTCCTTGTCTCACTAATACCCAACTCTAAGCTGAAGCCTAAGGGATGACTAGGACCTCTATCACTATCCTATTTTGTTGCTTCAAGAGTCAGTTTCACCATTGATAACTGTGCCTACCACCTGGCTATATTCTCGGTAACTATGATCTAAATCTTTCCGTATTTCTAAAAATTGCTATTACTACCTTTCATCGATACAAATTACTCCTTCCACAAATAAAGTTAAAATGCTTATCTCAAACTTAATGTTACTGGTGGCAGTATGGATTCAGCTATTGTCACATCTTAATTCATTGAATAAGAGAAGCCCAGCGGCACTGTGCTCTGTAGCCTATACCGATCAGAAATAGTTTCTCTTTGAGTTTGAGATGCATTACACTGACCTGTTACTGGATGCATGATGTATTTCAGAAGTCTGTTAAATTCTTTTTACCTTGTATTGAAAGGAATTTTTATTGATTGAAATCCAAAGTTATGTCGTGTAGGTATATGGTGGATCCTAAGGGTGCCGCGCCACTAACTCTCTCTATGCTTGAGGTAGCGCATTAGTTTTATTATTGATTATTATGGTTGAATGTTTACATACAGTATATCAATAGTTTTCATTCTTACATATTCATGGTATAATTGATAGGAAATGCTTCTCTCTCCGAAGTTGACATCTAGGGTTCGCGCCTTTGATTTAATTTTGAACCTTGGTGTTCATGCTCATTTGTTGGAGCCTATGTTAAGTGATATTCCATCTACGATTGAAGAAGAGGAATCATCACATGAACCAGAGTTTAGTGCTGATGAACAACTTGAATCATTGGGACAGAGATGTACAAGGCTTTCGGAGCAACAAAATATGCCCTCAGCTATCGAGAGCTTTGAATCTTGGCTTTTGAACATTTTACATGAAATATTACTTCTTCTTGTGCAGGTGTGCATCTTGATCTGTCATGTTTTGAGCATTGTAGATGCTACTGTGTTTCATTGGCTATCACGGTTGCTTTTAAATTTCACTATTTTCTAATGTAATCAATAATCTAGAGTATGGGTATCTTTTGGTATGTATTTTTGAATCATTTGCAGATAAAGTCCAACCTAAATGCTCTTCACTTTCTGCCATGAGTTGTGAGATTATTCCGTTCTTTATTTTTCAGTTGTCCTTGTTTGACATGTTCAGTGCGATAAAAATTGGTGGTTCTGTTTTCGTGACGATATTAACTATTATTAGCATTAGAATGTTATACCACTGGTGCTTACCTGACCAATATCTTATACATCCAGTGGCAGTTGAACGTTTACTAATTCTGCAGTGACATGTTGCGACTCTCATATATGTGAGAACCCTTGAGAGCCTTGGATACATACTTCTTTTGTTTAATTTGTGGCTTTTAGTGATTTTCAGTGAATTCTTGGACCAGTGCCAAAAATGTCGGTTTTGCTTACTAGTAAGAACTCGTGGAGGATGTATGGAAAATTTGAGTAGATTTTATTTTAGAGTCTGATCTTTTTGTGATATTGCGCCTTTAAAGAATTTTACAACTTATGTCCAAAGTACATTGTTATGATACTTCTATGAGAAAATTTTGGAGTGTTGGCTGCCCATGCATTTGATCTTTTTTTTTTTTTGAGAACGTACATTTGATCAAATTTTTATGCTTCATCCACTAACACTCCATGAATTTCTGTGTTGGTTTTGTTTCCCCTCTAATCATGTAGTTAGTATCCGTCTATTGTATTGAACTTGTCAATTTGTAATAGGCTTCTTTCCCTAATAAAACTGGCCCGGCTTCTGGTTAGCCTTTGCTTTTATATACTGTGTCCTAGCAATATCAGCTGGTATATAGTTTCTTTTTTGCAGCAATGTTTGTTCCATTTCTACAATTTTGTAATTGACTAACTTGACCTACTATGGTTATTCTAACTTCAGGGTTAGATGGGTTTTGGCATCTTCATTTTGATAGTTCTTGTTCCATGAATATAAGAAGGGAAATTTTTTGAAATGATTGCATAAGGATTAGGAAGGATCAGTTGCGGATGCACCCATGGTTCATAGGCAAGGTTTTCCCAATGAATGCTGCTTTTGGAATTGCCTAAAAAAGGTTTCATGGGCCTGGATTGGATAAAACCCTCAAGGGAAAGAAACGTTTTTTTGAGAAGGGAGGGTCTATGGCATTTGACTTTCTTTCTGGAGAGGATGCCACTAAATCTTTAGTTAACCATTTCTTCAAAAAAGTAAAATAAATAAATCAATCTTTATCGGACAAAAAAAAAAAGGATGTGGAATTGATGAAAGGAATAAAAAAAAGATCCACTTTATCTTTATTTCGACTAGGAAGCTGCTTTCCACTATCTCTAATAAGAAGACTAATAATTCAAAGATTCATCGTTCGTTGTCTCAAGCATATGTATTTTACAAATTATCGCAAAAACCAGGTATTAAGAAGTATCTCTTGGGATCTTTATTTCAATACTGCAGAGCGTATTCTATTAAAGATAGAATAAAGGACTATTTGGAAATAGAAGGAATATTTCATTCCGAATCAAAACATAAGAAACCAGGGGAAAGTTCTCTCTAAAATGTCTGGAAAAAGAGACCCATCTGCTGGCTGGTGTATATTCTGTTATTCTGGAACTAGTTCAGAACCTGCAGTTTATGTTGAAACTATTCAACATTGTGATCTCACTGGCTCGTTTTTGTGTTTGTGGTCAGGATGGACCAGCGAAAGCACCTTTCCATGCCAAACTGGTTGGACTAGTTTATTGGTTGTACTTCATGTACTGCTCATGTATTTTTCTTTTTGGGTTCTGTCTCTGAATTCTGAATCTTTAAGGAGATTGATTAGAAAAAAACGCTGATTGCATTTTGAGTCCTTGGAGAAAGAGAAGGTTAATTCTTCTCCTTTGTGCACCAGCTTAATTATTCACGTTGAGTTTGGGAACTGAATGGCATTTTATCTCAATGATCCTGGGTGCCATCGAGCCTATAGTTCGATAACATTTTCTATTCTGCTGTCTCAACTGTTACTGAGATCTAGAATCCATTATGTAGGTGATGTTTTATATAGGACTATGAATGACTAAACTTGTCTTGAGTGTATTTTCAAGTGGATATTTATTAGGGCTTATATGTGTACTTAATGTTACCAAAGCAACCTACTTTTTGGATTGTGATATTTTCATGCACTTGACATGCGAGTGATGCTGATGGATGATTTAATATGGACATCTTAGTTCATATGTTCTTGTACAGTTACTGAGATCTGGCAGTACAAATTGCTTGGGTGGTCTGGAGCTGGAAGATAAAATGAGAGAGCATACTTGAATATCATGATTGGCTGGGTCAAGGTTCCCTTGGTGTGAAACTTGTTTGATGATGCAGCCTTTTGCATATCTTTTGGCCTTTAGAAGCCTTTTGATACATTCTCATGACTTCCTTGAATGTTTTGCATTTTTTGTTAGCTTTGGCTTACTTTTTGGTCTCTCTCGTCATCTTATGTGTTTGCTCAATGAGGAATCTCTCAATACAATTGTAATATACTATTTTTGTTTTTGTAATTGTGTACACATTGAAGGATCTCTTAGCTCTATATGGTTTTATAGATTTGAATTTGTTTTTTATCAATAATACATATTTGTTGTTTTGTAGATTGAAGAGAAAGAAGAAGCTGTTTGGGCATCCGCGTTAAGTTGTTTACTATATATGGTTTGTGATAGAGGCAAAATTCTGAGAGGTAGATTGGAGGGTCTTGACATAAGAGTAAGCAGCCGTATCATGTAAATTTGATGGATATGTTTTATCCTCATGTGCAATATTGTATTGCATAATCTCCTTGTACTTTATTTATCTGCTTTTGGAAGATGAGGTGTTGAAAGAGGGTAAAGTTTTGCAATGGATTCTAAGAAGAAATGCATTGTATTATCCTCCGTATAACTAGATTTTGTATTCATCTTATCTTTGCCAATTTAATACGCTTGTCGGTTCTTGGAATGTATAGTTTAAGTGTCAGAAATTTAAGTATTTATATGGTGATCCATTCCATTGCTTGAGTATGCTAGGGGGTTGAGAGTTGCACTTTTTCTCTTGCTATTTCTCAGTAGCATTAAATTTTGGTACACAATGTTTTAAACTTTTAATTTCAGATTGGTTTTGGCTGAGGCCAATACCAAAAGTTGAATCTTAGGCGTAAACTTGGTCTAATTTTCTATAATCAATGTAAGTAGCCAAAGAAAGAAAAGGAGATTGGCTAGATTTAGACTTGATTTAACGTTTTGGTAGTATTGGGGTCATAGTTACTGGGACTGCCGACCAAGGTCTCAATCCGGCTCCAGGATCTCGCTTCAGTGCTTCCGATGGGGATCTCCATGGGATGTTGATCCCAACTTTTTGGGGATCCCTCCTTGTCACTAGAAGGGGCAAGAACAAGACTAGAAGTATTAATTTCAATTATATTCTCTCTCTTTCTCTCTCCAATTGTTTTGGATGTTGAGGAGTGTCAACATGTTTTGAATTGATTTTGAACTTTTCATTTTATACTTGAGACCACCTATTCCTTAAATAGTTGTGAGAGGTTGCAGCTCCCACTGATTTTTTGTGTCGTCTATCACTCGTATGCCTCTGCCTATGGCCTTCAATTCACCATTAAGTTCATCTCTGGTCCACACACTGATGAGTTAATAAATCAAGGCTGTAGGATCTTCCTTGAGGGGGAGCTCGCATCAATTTTGCAAACACCTTTTTGCTATGTTAATAAATTTCTTTGACAGGTGTATTATTTCATTATTTTATACTATAAATGTGTTTACCATTTTGTACATATGTTAATGAGGAAGCTATAAAGAAAATTAGTGTTAAAACCTATAAAAATAGTTTAATAATCATATCAAGGATAAACATAAATATTGCATATTATTACAAAAATAATGTAATATTATTACAATATGTCCTCTGTAATTCACACTTTTATTCTTAAATTTTTATTATAAAAAATATATATCCTAAAGATATAGGTATTTTTATGTATTATATTTAATCAGTCTTACTCTTACATATTAGTACAAACCTGTGAGTATGATATTGTTAACAAATATAAGTTAACAGCACATATGCGTATATTATGTATAAAATATCAATGTTATTTATCTACTCAATTTATGACATATCTTAGATAATAAATTTTTTTTTTGGAAGCTTATCTTAGATAATATTATTAACGATACCCATTTTTATTATGGATTTGATAATTTATTCTTCGAAAAATTAACTTGGTGAATTGTAAATTATATAGTCTTTCTTTTTTGTCTATTTATTCACAACTGTACTTGCATGTCACCTTAATGGATTTCTTTGGCCCCTCAAGTTGGTTAACTTGACATGTGTTGCTACTAGGACCAATGTCAGTTTCAACGCTAGCATATGCCTTACGCTTCCTATCTCCCTGGATATGGCATTGTCTCTACATTTTGCAAGTTGCCCATTTTTCTTCGACACAAATTGCCTATCTATACCCCCCAATCTCCCCTCCCCAGCATGCACACGCTTCAGAGTAAACCCTCCTTCACATGATCATTCCCTCTTATGGTTAATGGACGAACCACTCATTCCCCATCCTCTGGTTTGCATCCTCTGGTTTACCATCTTTCATGTTCGACGTACCATATTTGTTTTCATGGAGAATCCCTTGAAAGAGTCCTCTTCCTATTTGACTAGCATAGTTTTGCTGGTAATCGCTGCTACTTTTACAGCATTGTTTAGTTTCTTAAGGGTTGAGGTTTCGAAGAAATTATTACAAACCACTGCAATGGCACTGAGAGGTCTGCGTCACATTTCCTACTGTTAACGAAAATGCTAAGAGAATACTTCAAACCGTTTTAGTTATTTGCATATTATGCAAGTTTTTCATTTGGAAGACCTATTTTACTTGTTTTCTATCAGCATTTTCGTTACTCTAGTGGTTTGAAGCTCCTAGCGTTGCCTATCCTTTTTCTGATCAGTATCATGGTTAGGGGGAAGTACTTATTTTTCGATTATTGAATCAATTATCCAAATTGGCTATTAGTTATTGGCTATTGGTTTATTAATGAATGTGTCTTGAATTGACTTATGTTGGTTAGAATCAAACCTGTAATGCTATAGGACTGATGTTATCATCTGTAGAACTTTGATGTGTAGTTTACATTATTAACAGGTTATAAAAGTTCTTTTGGAGGTTAGCCGGGAGAGTTCTTGGGCAGAAGCACTCCATTGCAAACTCATTTGCATTTTTGTGAACATGTTCTATAAAGTGGCAAGTGGACCAGACAGTGTTGTTCTCAGTACCCCTGTATTTTCCATTGAACTGGTTGATCTGCTTGGAGGCATTGATTTAGTCTGCCTTGAGGTATTGTTTTATCATGTTATATATGAAATATGATATTGGTTTTGATAAACTTGTGATGCATGATACTTGCCTTAGATATTATTCAAAATGAGTTTTGCTAGCTTACATATTCTGTAAGACTTTTCGTAAGTTCTGCAATCATTTTGTCTTCGACTTTCATGTTGATATCTAAAACCTCGTTCCTTGATATCTAAAAACTTGTTCCTTTTGAGAATCTGGAAGTGCCATCCAGTTCTCTTTAGTTCTCTGACTGGAGCTTCACCCTTTTTGCTATCTTATTTATTTTCTGAAGCTGCTTTACTGTCTCGAGTGTCACTGTTTTCGCGATCTTATTTAATTTTCTAATAGCTGTTCCAGTGATTATGGGAATTCATAGGTTTATCACTTTTCTATTATTTCTTGTTGAAGTCTTGCATATCATCTCATAACTTAGTCATATGTGAACCGGAATCTGTTGAATTTCAGTTTGTTTTGTGACAACTTTTTAGGTACAGTTACATGGGAGAAAGCATCTAATTATGCGGCATATGTGGAGTAGTATGAACATTATGATAGTAGTTAGCTAAATCTGAAATTATCATGTAGATACTTGTATTTTTGGTTTAAGCTGTATCGAAGAACATTTTCAATGGATAAAAATGTTGGATTCTGGGTGATTGGCATCAAATCTCCATTTAGGCTTTAGGCATAAGTGTCTGAAATTTTCATTTAATATATTCAGATGTCAGAAAAAGGATTGTAAAAAATATAGTGAATTAAGAGAAGAAGACAGTTGTAGAAATCTAAGGCCTTTTTCGAAAATCGTATCTATCCTGCTATGTCATCTTTGATGTCACATTCCCTGATCCATTGTTATCAATATTATCTTGCAGGAGAATACTAATAATCCAATAAACTATAGAAACGACTTTTGCTTAAGGTCTATAATCATTTTTTTGCCACCATTTGTCTTTGACTTCAAGTTGATATCTAAAAACTTACTCCTTGTGAGAATCTGGAAGTGATATCCAGTTCTCTTTAGTTCTCTGTCTGGAGCTTTGCCCTTTTTGCTATCTTATTAATTTTCTGGAAGCTGCTTTGCTGTCTCGAGTGTCACCCTTTTCGCTATCTTATTTAATTTTCTGGAAGCCACTCCACTAATTATGGGAATTCATAGGTTCATCACTTCTTTCTTTCTTGTTGAAATGCTGCATACCATCTCATAAATTAGTCATATAAAATGTTAAAAACTGCGGATTCGGGTGCCTAGGCATTTTGGGTGCCTGGCTGCCTAGGCGCCCGCCCAGAGACAGGGTGCCCTCACCAAAATTGAACCTCCCCTGCCCCAAATAAAAAAAAACAGGGGAGTTGTTAGGGCATGGTTTTAAGTCTTTGGGAGTTTTTAGGGCAATTTTAGTGCCCCAAACTCCTCGTAAAATAGACAAAAATGTAATAGTACAATCACATAACAGATTTACAGATACAAGTCTCAAAGAGATTGTAACTTGTAAGATATTAAGATGCTTGAAATTCCAAATGTCATTGTAGGAAACTAGAAGTCTAGCCTAGAAACGGTACACAAAGTCAATGAGCAAAAATCAAAAAGCAAATACATCAAGTCATCAACCAAACATGTAAATATATCGTAAAAGAAAAAACACGGTAAAAGAACACATGATTCGCAACATAATATATTGTAGCAAAATAAAATCAAAACCCTCTTCCAAGCCGACGCCGAGGGTTTTTTTGACCCTCGCCGACGCCGAGGATTTTTTTAGCCCTTCGCAAGCTGTCACTGGGCGGTGCTTAGACTGTAGCACCTACGTGGTGCCTTACCTGCCTAGGTGGGCGCCTGGAGACAGGCCGCATAATTCCACCGCCCAGACAACGCCTAGTCGTTTTTTGAGATTTTTTTGCCTAGACGGCCACCTTGGCGGTCGGGCGGCCGAATTTTCGAACACTGGTCATATATGAAGCATAAGTTGTTGAATTTCAGTTTGTTTGGTGACAACTTTTAGGTACAGTTACAGGAGAGAGCATTTAATTATGCTGCATATGAACAGTATGATAGTAGTTAGCTAAATCTGAAATTATCATGTCGATACACTTATTTTTGATTTAAGCTGTATCAAAGAATATTTTCAATGGATAAAAATGTTGCATTCTGGGTGATTGACTTTAAAACTCAATGTAGGCTTTAGGCGTAAGCGTCTGAAATTTTCATTTAATATAGTCAGATGTCAAAAAAAGAATGTAAAAAATATAGCAAATTAGAAAAAAAAGACATCATAGAAATTTAATACCTTTTTCAAAAATCATATCTATTCTGCTATGTCATCTTTGGTATCACATTCCCTGCTCCATTATTATCAAAATTAGCTTGTAGGAGAATACTATAATCCAATAAACTATAGAAAAACCCTAGGCTATCAAGTCATCATCAACAATTGTTGAACTCATGGATGGTGATGGAAAGAGGGATCCACAAGAACAAGACATGATCCTGATGGTGGGTTCCCTAGTCTCTCTGTTGTTCATCTATGATGGAATGCAGTTAGCAATACTACAGCATGAATCTTTCCAAAACTTGAAGAATAGTCAAGCATGCTTAGGCTGTTTTGCTGTGGAACTTCCAAATGTAAAGCTTAGATTCTTACTCTTGCGGTGGAAATCAACATTCATGTCACTCTTGGAGGATGAATTCCTCGTGTTTCTCACCAAGGATTATGTTTTTCTATAATCAACTAGATTATGAGTATCTTAATTATTTTTGAAGGAAAGAGGGTAAGCTATGTCTCCATAGATTTCTTGGTACGTTGGGATAGTGGAATTGTATTTTACAAGGGTTAACCTTGAGGAAATGACATTGTAAAGGGGCAGCAGTGTGATCTGTAATTCTTTAGTTATGGAAAGCATACTTCAGTGTTGCCATCAATGGAGCAATGGATATTCCACCTTCAATTTCTTCAGCGCTCTTTTAAGGATGGCACACCAAACAACTTTTGATCATCCATTCAAAGTAAACCATCATTAGATCACATGATCCCTTGCTACTCTGAATGGATTTGGAAAGAGACTGATGCCAACATATGGAACAACGATAAGAAACACGCAGTCAAGTCATTAGATCACATGATCCCTTGCTACTCTGAATGGATTTGGGAAGAGACTGATGCCAGCATATGGAACAACGATAAGAAACACGCAGTCAAGCAATGGTGGCTTTCTTGAGGGCCTTCAGCTGATAGAAGTCTCTCTTTTATAGAGCTAATCGTCTCAAGGACTCCCTCTTGTTTCCATGTATAAAAGTCCTTCAGACTTTTCTATCACCATGTCCCAGAGGCTCATCGGCCATGTAAGGCGGAGGCTCATCGGCCACAGAAAGCGGTACATAGATAATGTTTTAGAAGCAGGAAAGTCCCACCACCCAGGATTATGGCCTGAGCATCCGTCATTCCTGGTTTCGACTTCACACTGGTTGAGATCTCCTGCTATGACATTGGTTCTCCTCTAAGTTCTTTATAAATACTCTTGAGAGGGCATGAAGTAGTGCCGATGTCTTGGCACAAGGAGGGGTTGATGATGTGGTCTTCAGGTTGAGGAGAAACTTTTCTTTTGATGTAATTGGTTTTTTTTGTATTAAATAAGGGAAAAATTACAGATCACACGTCACTGTTTATACAAAATTGTGAGAAGGCTGTGTCACTGGTCAGTGACAATGGGAGTAAAAGAGGGGGGAAGAGGCTGGGGGGGGGGAGAGAGAGAGATAGAGAGAGAGAGTGAAGGCAACAGGTGGGATTTACAGGTTACTATCAATGTTCCCCATGCAAAACTTTGGAGAACTGTGATCAAATGGGGTACAAAACCTGTGTGTGTGTGTGTGTGTGTGAGAGAGAGAGAGAGAGAGAGAGAGAGAGAGAGAGGAGGAGTATAGTACTACTAGTGTCGTCGTTCGTTCGTCTCTACTAGTAGTAGTACGTAGTAAGAATAATAGTAGTAGTATAGTAGTACGTGGTAGGTACTACGTTA
>NW_006498806.1:1753695-1770468 GCF_000471905.2 Amborella trichopoda
GAGAGAGAGAGAGAGGGGATGTATTCTACATGGTGCCTTGGTTCTCTCCATGAATGCTTGAAAGATACATGATATGAGCTGGTGATTACCAGTATTTGGTGACAGATCTGTTTTAGTCTCCAGGGAAAGACCGATGCCTTGGTGGTGGAGGAATCTGCAGTCCCACAAGGCATGAAAAAATAAGCAAAACACGTGCTTAGCTATTTCTAAAATTTCCCCTGAGCTCTGCAAGGCCAGCGTTGTCGAGAGAGCAGCCATCAATGTTCATTTTGACAATACTAGTTTCTGGTGGGAACCAGCAGCTTGATTGCTGCGTATGCACAGGTTCAGAGTAGAGGATGGCTTTCCAATTCGTCATGAAATCCTCCACTTAGAAAATTCAAAATTCCTTATCGTTTCTTGCCCAAATTATCACTTCGCCGAAGATATGGTCAATGACTCTCTCTACTCGAAGATTTCAGTTCTCATAAATCCTACTGTTATGTTCCAAACAGATCTCAGTATTGTCATAGCGGGGTGGCCAGCCACATAAATAACCATGACGGTGGGAAAGGAGGGAGAAGGAAAACCAATAAAAGTTGGTCCATCAACTGTGGGACCACCCATACCCACCTGAAGCACATGAGCAATGAGGCCTGGATTTTGCTCGATACCGGGCAGTGTAAGAAGAGGTAATGTGTCATTTCCTTCTCCTTGCACATGGCATGATGACTGGGCAGTATGACACCTCTTTATTGTGGCTGGTCATGGGTCAAAGCCTTCTTGGCTGCGACTACCTTGTTCATCATCTCATCAGATAACATAGATTCATGATTTACGGATAGTTCCAGCAAGTTTTATGCTGGCTGAAGGTTAATTTTCTCCAAAAAAAAAAGAAAGAAAGAAAATTATGCTGGCTGCTTACCTAACACAACCTCCTCCTTTACCCATTGTATTTTCAGGGGTAGGGGAGAAACCAAGCATTATGGCTGAAAAGACAGAAGGGTTAGGGCTGTGGTTAAGGGCCTGGTAAAAGAAAGCCATCGAGAAAACACCAATTAGGGATAGGTACCTAGACCACTCCTATCCCTGCCCAGGCATGGAATATAAAGTGTGCTAGTATCAAGGACTGTAGCCAACTCTGGTATCTATTCGTCCCTAAGATTGCCCCTGAACTTAGAAGACCATGCGAGCTGCTTGCTGATGATTTCATAGGATTGGTTCACTGAGGTCCCCTGGTCCACTGCTAGCGAGTATAACCTTGGATAGAGTGGCTCTAAAGCAGAGTTCCTGATTTACAATTCTTTCTACAGCCTGATCTTGTCAGCCATTCTGACACTGGATCTAATATTTGAGATGAGATCCCTTTCCATGCCCTGGAGGAATTTTGGTTTGGCTGAGCCCCTAGGCAGCCAACCTGATTTGTCATGCCCATACCTGTGTTGCACCACCTGCTACCACAGGTGCCCTTCTTGTTTCTTGTCATTGAGTTGTTTCCTTAACATCCCCTTTGACAGTATCTCTTTGGTTTGCCACTCCTGTTTCGTTTGGTTGGTTGGTGGAGTACCCTTTGTTGTTTAATGAAATCAGTTTACCATATAAAAAAGGACTTCATTGGTGATAAAATACATAAAATGCACAATATTTGTTCAACACCTTGTTTCGTTTAACAAACTCCATACAACAAAAAAAAGTTTGGTGAATAATAACATGCATAAATACATAAATATTTCTTGTCTTCCCATACTCTCACTCTCGCCATGTACTTCATCTTTCTCTATTTTCCCTTCCAAACAGCCCCATACATTACACTTCTTTTCTGCCCTTTTCTGTTCCCCCACCCCCATTTCTCTACCACTCTCTAAACTCTTCTCTCGCTCAGTGCCTCGTAGCCTTCTGTACTCATGGCTCTTCATGGAATCTTCTCGCTAATCTCCTCTTGTCTCCCCCTTTCAAAACTCTCAACTCGTTACATTTTGCTGCTTCCTTGCACTACTCCCCTTCTCTTCCCTTGTAAGTGGGTTCTACCTCAACCTTTGGCTATTGCTGTCCTCTGTTCGACTGTCTTTTTCTAAACTCTTCTTTTCACCTTTTTAATCTCTCTTTCCCACTGTTAACTCTTGGCTTTTCATTTTGTGGCCGACAGGCACCTCATTTCTCTCTCCCATCTCTTTTTCAATTTTACTTTTTGCACTTCTTCTCATTCTCTATAGTTCCTGCTCTTCTTTCCTCATTGCATTCCATGTTTTGTTACTACTTTCTAGATCTATTGCTTCTTTTTGTTTGTACTTTATGAGCACCCGTTTTGTGGGATAGCTATACCCACAACTCATAGGTTTTTTTTAACAATACGTATACTTAATATGGTCATCTGTCTCTCAAAAAAAAATAGAATTCATAAATAAACGTTCTAATATGGATGACTTGAATCAGTAGTCATTTGTCTTTGAATGTGCCTGCAGATGTTGGGAGGAAATCATAAACAGTTTCCTCATTGATGAGTGGACTCTCTTCTGTTTTACTAATGGCTAAACTGGTCACAGGATTCTAATGACAGTGATAGTGGATGAGCAATTGATGACACATGGTGTGAAAACATTGAAAATGTCATTTATGACCTGTTTGATTGTAATATTCAAAATTTATTAGTCTTTTTGGTGTTTAATCAACCTTCTTTTTTTATGAGTTGTTTCATAGTCTATTTGGCTGGATTCTGTTTCTACGTATTCTTGAAAGTGAATCCAGACTCCAAATGCTCTTTTAATAACAGGATACATATTTTATTGTAAAACATGAGGATCAATAGGGTGACTGCCTCAAGTTGGTCTATGTTTCTCTTGCACTTTGCAGTATTCAAGAGCAAATACTATGGAAGAGAAAAGGAATCTATTTGCACTACTCTTGGACTACGTTGTGCACCAGTTGAATGAAACATGCTTGGCTCGTGAAGGTTTTATGTATGGCTCGGATGAAATTCAACCCATTGCTGCCATGCTAACCATATTGGATGCACCCGAGGCATTCCACGTTTCAGTTAAGTATGGCTTGGAAGGCGTTGGAGGCTTATTGAGAAGATCCACATCTGCAACTATGTCTAGATCTGCCGTTTCAGGACATTTTAATTCCACAGTACGTTTTGTTCTATGATAAGCATGTCCGTGGTCTTTTCTTTTCCTTGTTTTATGGAATGGGTTTCTCAGTTAATTTTGAGGAAATAATGAAATAATTTCTCAGTTGCTATATAGTGTAGTTGGTGATTCGCTTGGTAGTGTATGGTGGTGATTGTACTTCTTAGTTTCTTTAAAGCATAATAATGGGGTCCTCTTTTTAAGTTTAGCTATTCTGGTTCTGATAGTTTTACTTCTTTTATAGCTGTTGGAGGACATCATGAAAATGTTTGACACCATTATTACGTCAGTAACACATACAGATGAAGAGTTTGTGGATATGCTTCGAATGACCAAGGCTTTCAAGTCTTTGGAAAGCATCGAGAAAGGATGTGCAGGAGTCAGCCTTGATGCAAATGAAGTCAAGCAGGCGTGGGCCACTTTACATTCACTTCTTCATTCGCAAAATACTGCTTATCGCCAAAATGGTTATATTTGGCTCTCTGAATTGCTTGTCTGGACGCTCGTTTATGGGGATATGGGAAATGATATTAGGCCAAACATTAAAAAATTGCAGCGGGAGATTGAGATTGTTAAAAGTCAAGATTCTAAAATTGGCTCCACTGTTTCCTTGCCAACTTGGATTTGGTGTGGGCTTCTGAAATCCAAATACAACTATATCAGATGGGGTTTCCTTGTGGTCTTGGAGAAGCTCCTTGTTAGATGTCAATTGTTATTAAATGAAAATGACGTGCAGCAGGTACCTGGTGGAGATGATTTGAGTGAAGATCATAGCAATACTAGTCTTGATAAAGCAAAGGTGGTTATTGGCATAATGAATAGTGCATTGTCTCTTGTGGTCTCAATAAGTGAAACAGATCGCATCACTATTTTGAAGGTATTTTCCAATGAAACCAACTGCACTGGTGATCATTGGTAGTGGATATTACTTATTTATTCTTCTTTTCCTGTTTTCTTGAATTTTAGTTTTATATCTACCCCTGATATGAAGAAATGATATTGAAAATCCTGCATTGATTCTGTAGTATCTATGGAACTCCAATCTGTTTGAAAACTAAAAAATAGCGTGTATTATCCTTAGCTTTTGAAGTCCCATCCCCTTGGGCCTAGAATGGCACAAGAAAAAAGGCAGAGCAAGGGCGGCTCATGTTATTTTGTGGGTTTGGCCTTGGGACTTTTGGTAATTGCGAGGTTGTCGCTACCGGGTTTGACGATCTTGCCAGTTTGGTGTAGGAAGTCCTATATCACTTCGGGACATTTGCTACTGATCATTTAGGGCTGGGTCCTTGATTTGTAATCCACAAATCCTTAGAATCCAGTGGGCTTTTAAGATTTGGGCTCTTGTTGAGTGGAATGAGATTTTGAAATCGTAATAAATGTCAAGGACTTTACATATTATTGAATTGTGAATTTGTGAGGGCTTTAAAATTTTAGTTCTTATTGAATTTATGTTCTTAGGTGTTTTAGGGAGTTTTAGGGCTTCCTTTGTACATTTTAAGGACTTTCTTTTACTTTTGAGTTAAGCCTGCACTTTCCTTGACTATCTCAGAAAATTTCTACAGTTGATTTTGTTCTATGCCTCATTGTTAAAATGCTGGTTTTCTTCTTATGATTTATTGGGGGCATTTTACTGGTTCTGTTGTGAATCTTATGGTCAGATTATCGGGGTTTCCATGAATAATTGGAAGCTGATCTTTGGATCTAGGAACTTAGCCAGAAATGGTTTTCTGGATAAGGACTATGATCTTAGTGAACTAAAATACTAACACTACTAAAAACTTGTACAGGTTACGTGACTCCTGTGCAGTACATTGAGTTCTTTGTTATTCCCTGATCAACTTTCTTAGTCTATTTATTTATTTTTTCTGAAAATGTATATAATGGGTTTCTATTCTTTTTTGGATCAAGTATGTGATGGGTTCCTATCCATCTTCAAGTCCTTATTAGTTAATGATTTGCCTTCCTCCACCCAAAGCTTAGGTTTTCTCACCATTTATGGCTCATGTAACAGATGTGCGATCTGCTTTTCTCTCAATTATGTCTGAAACTACACCCACCTTCTGAAGCTCCCACTCCTAAAGTGAGAAGTAAGGAATCACCAAATGACCTTGCTGGGAGAGATCCCTTTGATGGTCACCTAGCAAAGAAGCCTCTTGGATCTCAGTCTCTTGAATCTAGCAGAAGCACATTGGGTTCCCATATGCGTCATGCAGATTACAGCACAGCATCCATGGCAGCATTACTTTTGAGGGGACATGCTAGTGTTCCAATGCAACTGGTGGCCTGTGTCTATACTCCTTTGTTCTTTTGGCCATTAATACAACTTGCTGATGCAGTAACAGATGACATAGCATTAGGTGTTTCAGTAGGTAGCAAAGGAAGAGGAAGCTTACCAGGCTCTGTTTCAGATATAAGAGCAGCACTTCTTTTGCTTCTGATTGGTAAATGTACGGCTGACCATGCTGCATTTTCAGATGTGGGGGGTGAGGAATTCTTTAGGTAACCTGCAAATCATGTGCCTCATAAACTTTCATTATATGCCTCTTAAACTTTCATTATATGCCCAAATGTATCATATGCTGACCATTTATAGCATTTGATTGCTCTACAGGAGCTTATTAGATGATTCTGATGCAAGGGTGGCATACTATACCTCTGCTTTTCTCTTGAAGGTACTTCTTAAGCTGCTATTATACGATGACTTCTTTGTTGTGCAAGATATCCTCATCTAAATTGCACATTTCTAGCTTTTTTTTTTTTTTTTCCTCTGGATTTCCTCGGTTGTTTCTTTCTTGGATTCTTGTTTCATTATACTGACTCAAGGTATGGAATTACAGAGACTTATGATGGAAAAACCTGAAACGTATCAACGCACCCTTCACAATCTTGTTTTCAGAGCTCAACAGGTATTGTGCTACTTAAGCTCAAAGTTTTAGGTATCCGAATGATTTTGGCTAAGATTTTCGTTGAAAGTGGAACTTGGACAAAAGCTCAGAAATCATTTTCTATAGGGGTAGGAGTAAGGTGCACCTCTAAATTTTGCCTGGGGATATAATTCTGGTGTCAAAAACCTTATATGATGATTTGAAAATCTTTTTTCATCCCTAGTTATGAAATTTAAAATTTTAAAAGTCTTACACATCGAGCAAATCTATAAGTATATGAAAATCGTGAAAACAGATAGTCCAGATAACTTACTACAAGATGTACTATTTCAGGACTTGAAATTCTTTTTTTTTTTTTTTGTGTGCATATTGAGATGATCAATTGGAGGGTTTTCTACGTCAAACACTCTATTCTTGAGGATTTTTTAGTTGCTTCAATAATATAAGGTTGACACCTTATACAAACTTTTCCTTTTCTATAGTAATAATAATAATAATAACAATAATAATAAGATTAAGAATAAGAATAACACTAACAATAGCAATAGCAATAGCAACAGTAATAGCAATAACAATACCAATAACAATAATAATAATAATAAGTTAACGGATTAAAAAAAATGATAATAATAATAATAGCATTTTTTTAAGGGCGTGGTTTGTATAAAGCTGAGGCCCTAAACAATCAAAGTAAGGCGCGTCTTTAAATAATGTTGAAAGGTGTTGTTTCAATGCCAAAAATCTTTATGATGGCCTGAAAATTTATTTTCATTGCTAGTTATAAAATTTGAAGTTAAAAAATAGTGTAAATCAAGCATCTCTTTGAACACTTGAAAATTGTCGGTCTAGATAATGCATTATAAGATACAATATGTTCAAGACTTGGGAGTCCATTTTATTTTTATGTCCATGTATCTCAAGGTCCAGACAATCAGATTTGAGGGCTTTTGGCATTGAAACAACTTATAGTGAATTTTTGAGGTGCGTCTTAGGTTGATTGTTTAGGGCCTAACCTCATAAACTTTTTCCTTTTTTTAAAGTGAAAATAGCTGTTGTTGGAACTTTGACCAAACTTTTTGTCAAAATTTTGCAAAAGGTGTCATTTGTAACATATATTGAAATAAGTATGTAATTCCTGTTTTCCAGTTGAAATTTGGTCCAAGGTTTCCTGAAAAAAAAAAAATTTGTTTGTCTGCAATTTGCTCAAATGGTAGCAGTCAACATATGAATGTTGATAGATGCATTTCACCAAAATTCACTTTCACTTTAAGCCTATGTTGTAGCATGATATTTTAATGACTAGTGATGTGCACATGCGTTGCACGTATTAAATATTAATGCTGAAATAAAATTTTGAACTTAAAATAAAATTTTCAAAAAGGCATAAAATTCGTTTATAGAAAGGGTCTATAGAAGAAAGAGAATTTGATGGATCCATCTTCATATATGGGCTTCTATTAGATAATAATAAACATTTGTGTTTTCAATTATATTATTTTCTAACCTACTCTAAAATTAGTATTTATTATAGTAGTAAATATATTATTTATTCATAAGTAAAATTATTCTGGAATACTAAAAAAAATAAAATGCAAAGACATATCACATAAACTTCAAAATATAATTATAATTCTATTTATAACTGCATTTTGAGGTAATTATTTTTTTAAAATAATTTCAATTATATTATTTGGATGGAAGTAGTGATTGAGAGTATGGTGCTTGACAAAGCATATACCAAAAAGAGAAGGAAAATTGTTTCATGCGGGCTGGACCGCATTTCTACGTATGCAGTCCAGAAAGTGTAAAGCATCCATCTTAAAGATGGATGCAAGTAGGTGTTCCATCTCAAAAAAATGGAAACTAATGGTCCAAATGTTTTCTTACCAGAATTATTATTTTTAGTTTTTAAAGTTTATTTAGTTTTTCATATTCATGATCTCCATGTTAGAGATTTCATGTCCTCAAAAATTAAGTCTTAAAATCCATCTCAAAAATACATTTTATTAAGAGAACCGCATTTCTACATATGCAGGCTTGGCCGCTTAGAAACCCTGTCCAAAACAAAAATAGAGAGGAAATTATATTTTTTGTGTGTGTGTGTGTGTGTGTTTTTACTGATATAAGTGTTAACTTTTCTGTTTTATATACTAATATATTATGACTTAGCATTTTTGGTTAATTATTTTCTGTTTTATCTTTCGTATTTTGAATGCTATTATTTTTTAAAATAATTGAAATTATCTTCAGTTATATTTATTATATTATTTACTTATCATTCTAGAACATAGAGAAAATGATACTGTAGAAACATGTGACATGATGCATATATTAAATAACCCATAATAATGAGATATCTATTGCAATTAAAATTGATAATAATGTTGGTAAAAATTATTTTTTGTCATTTCAAGGTAGAAAATACTCCTCTATTTCTCTTTCCCTTTTGTTTTTTTTTTTTTTAATTTAGATTTAGATTTTGGAAATCCCAAAAATTACAGATAGAATATAAAAAATAAAAAGATAAAAATAGAAATGAATAAATAAAAATGGAGGAGTTTATTTTTTTCCATGTACTAATTTTGATTATTTTTATTTATTAATGTAGCTTGCACTTTGAGGTAATTATTTTTCTCAAAATGATTATTGTTTGAGTTAATTATATTTATTTATTGATGTAGCTTGCATTTTGAGGTAATTAATTTTCTTAAAATAATTATTTTTGAGTTAATTATATTTCTGCATTTTACAGTTAATTATTAATTATATTTCTGCATTTTACAGTTAATTATTATTTTGTTTGCTCTTTTTTTATATTTACAAGTATATCTTTTTATATTTACAAGTATATCATTTACTAACAAGAATTAAATTATTTTATTTATATTAGTAAAAATATTTGATACTTATAAGTAAGTATCATAAGGAAAGTAGAGAAGGAATTTCGTTTTTATTTTTTGCATTTACTAATGTAAGTATTTTTGGTTAATTATTTTTAACAATTATTTAAAATCACATTGTAAAAATAGAATTACCTCTTTTTTGTATTTTTATTATTTTTTAAAATAATTAAAATTACTTTCAATTTATTAGTAAATATTATTATAAAAATTGCAGTACCCGAAAATGGAAGTACAAAACATGCCAAGAATTTGTGTTTTTATTATATGATTGTATTTATACATATTTAATATATTATTATCTTTCTTTTGAAATATGAACTTTATGCAGTGCTCAATTAATGATTAAATACATGCTATTTTGGCAAATATCGATTTAAGTGAAATTTAATGGGACATTAATTTTGATAGAGAGAGAGAGAGAGATATTAATAGACATTTAATGAGATACACATTAATTGAGGGAGATTTACAGAGTAAAACATAAATGGACAAAATGGGAATTCAAAAAGACACTTGTCAAAATTATAAAGGAGTACCTCCTCGTGCTTAATATATAGTAGATAGATAGATATATGCTGCTAGGGAAGCGTATGTAGTATAGATATTCATGATGAGATTAGCGTTTTATGGTACCTCTTAATGCACAAGCTGATATAGTATTGATATTCATGTTTAGATTAACACTTTATGTTACACCTTAATTCACCAGAGCAACAACGAGAAGCTTCTAGAGAATCCATACCTTCAGATGCGTGGTATTATTCAGTTGTCAAACGATATGGGTTCTCAATTATAAGTTGACGAACAAGACCTTTTATTGAGTTGGAATCAGGTGGTCTTTATTTGAAGAAACTGTGGACACTCTGCTACTTGGATTTATTAAAGCTTAGCCCCCATGCCTGTGGAGTTTCAGGAAGCCCAAACCGAAACTGTCTGGAATCAGAAGCTTAAGGTTAACTTTGTTTGGTTGGTTGTTTGGGCTTGCATTGAGTTTTGGTTTATGAGGATTACCTGAATTCATTTGGCACTCTGGCTCGTGAAGTAGTAGCAATTGCTTAGTGTACAGAACACCCAAGGGGGTACTTGAATTCATTGATTGGTTGATTGATTAATTTATTGATTGGTTTGTGCCATCGCCCATGAGGAACCGAAGGATGGGCAATATTTGATGTTCAGGTACTCATTTATCCCTTCCTTTGTTTCTCCCTTTCTGATTGGCATTTGGCCAGAAGTACTATAATCTAGTGTATGAGAGGTACTCATAGTTCATCGGTGTCATCAGTCTGATGAAATGATGGATGGAGATCATGTAGAAGGTTCACAGCATAATGATCCCATCGTCATGACCATCCATCATTTCAAGGGAAGGTGATGACCTCAAATGATTATGCTTTCCCTTGTGATTATGCTTATAGTGACCTTATTCTACTGTTTGACAATTGTTATTTGTGTAAGCAGCTCTCAGTTTCTTCACTGAAGATATTTTGTGCTAGCGGGGCATTTGGATACCAGTTGCTATGGTTCTGTACAATTGATTTTGTACCAGCTGAGGTTCATGCAGATTTTTGTGAGGCATCCTCAGGCACTGTTGTATTATTTTGCGGGATATTTTTGCCCCCTGTGCAAGTTTAGGGTTTATTTTTGTATTGATCCACTTGATGCATTTGGGAACTCCTGTAACTATCCACCATTTGTCTTCCATGAGCAGCTCAAAACTTGCTATATGGGCCAAATCTGTCTGCGGAGTCTGGCAGGCCACGGTGCTTAATCTAATCCAACTATTTGATATGCATGTCAACTGTAAAATTATGATTTCAGGTGTACTATAGATTTTTTAACAATAAAAATATGGGGTTGGATGGCTGTGTTTTGAGCATGAATCATCATTGGGGTCTCCCCATCTCAAGTTTTGCTAAACCCAAAGGATTTCGATGGAGCTAATTGGAGGTATGTAGTTTTCTTTCATCTCTTCTTTCGGGAGAATTAATCTTCTAATGCTTATTATCATCTTCTTCGGTAACTCGATGAATTTGTTGCAGATCTCGTGCTTTCATTGGACTATTTAACACAAGAATAGTGGCCGAAGAACCGACAACAGTATCATGAATATCTGCTTCGGCAGAATCGATTTGTAGCATATGACATCTCATGCCCTTTGTATATCAGATAATATTTTCCTCGGTTTTTGTTGTATGAGGAGCCTCTAGTATGTTACTGGTAAGCATGTGCTTGTGATGAGTGAAAAAAGGCTTAAATGATTGGCAATTAGATAGGATATACAATGCTTCTGTGGGAGCACACTGGGGATCTATTCCCTCGTTCAAAACACCTATTTAGGAGTATTTTTCAAGTCTAAAATTTATAAGAATTACTAAACAATTATTTTTAAAGGAAAATTTTGAGTTTTGTGACAATTAGATCTATCCTTTTAAAAATGGGATTGGTCTTTAATCATATTTGAGGCATTAGTTTGTTCTGGTGCATAGAGAATTTATTTCAGAAATTTTATTTATTTTTACTGGTATTATTATTCCAGTTGTAGAGTTTACATCCCCCAAATTTGAGATATCGAAAGTACCCCTAGTATGTGTTTCACCGGAGGGAGTAAAAAGATAGTATACTCGTGAGAGTAGGAAATCTTTTGGCAATTAAATTTCCAACTTCACTGAATTAGTACAATCTTTCTCCGTTGTAAATGAGGCAAAGAATGTTGTTCGTATTGTCTAATTTTTTGGTGATTGGATCAGGAATCAATGCTCAACTTTTTAGGAATAAAAGTGAATATTGACTGTTATATTCATTTTTTTCGTGCTCCCTATATCATAATATAGGTTTATATAGTATGAGACCACTTCCTATTGTTACACGGAGGCTGTAGTCACTCTTAGTCATTAGATATCAAATTGGATAGTTTGAGGTGTATTGTAAAGGTTAATTATTGTTTTGAGCTTTGCCTTTAGTTAATGACACGTTTTTAACATCTGGTCTAAAATCTAATGGACAGGAGTGATTGTGATATTGAAAATATTTGTGTCTTTGTATTTTTTTTCTATAATGTAAGGTTTTTTTTTATCTTTTATTTCTTAGAAACACTAAACATATTTCAACCTTAAACTTAAAGACTTCCCAAAATGTAAAAATAAATATTAATGATGCAGGATTTGGGCTCCAGGCTCGATGGTTAGGGCGTTCACATTTGCATCGTCTCCGAGATCCGATCATCAAATCTAAAGAAAAGCATAAGAAAGAATGGAGGCCGACAATTCTCTTTCGGCTGTAGGTTTTTTTTATGGTGATCATTGTTTCATGCTGCCAATAGGGAATGCTCAAAAAATAAAATTGTTATTTCTTTATTTATTGTAATCGATTTTTTTCAATAAAATTTGGGTGGACATGTGGATGGCTGCATGATACAGGACCATGGTACATTTGGTCAGGCAAACTTTTGGGGGCTTTTGTGGCCTGAATTTTCGAAGGAGTGATTTATCGAACTTGGATTTCAAGCCATACATATATTTTATACAGAAATATTCCTTTAAATTACTGTTATTAAAAAACATTCCCCTGAAAATTTCATTATGGTTTATACCCATTTTTTATATTTTTTACTTCGGGTTGTTGAAATCCGAAGTCTTTTACCTCCAAGCCTGTGGGCAACAAAAAACTTTTGGAGTATGGTGAACATCATATTTTCAAAATTTGAAGTTTAGGGAACTTTGCATTTTCAAAATCCAAAGTTCTTTGTGGCCTTTGGGCTTGTTGGATGCAGAGAACATGCTGGGTAGATGTGGCAAATTTCAAAATTTGAAATTATGAAGTTTAGAGAACTTTGGATTTTCAAGATCCATTTATTTCTAAGCCTAGTAACTACCGACGAGAGGTTGTTTTATTACCAATATAAAATTTTGGACCTTCAAGATCTGAAATAGGAGTAACGTCCTTATTTAAAAAGAAAAAAAGTAAAAAAGACAATGGTATAATTATAATGAAAAAAAAATGTAAAAAAGACAATGGTATAATTATAATGAAGGAAAAGAAAAGTTCATGGACTTCTTAACCAAGAAACTTTAAGAGGGTACAATTGATTTTAGATGTTAGAGATGCAGAACGATTGATGACTTCTGGGGGCAAACAATATCCTAAGTTCCTAGCATATGTTTTGGCCAGAGGACAAAATATATTTTACTCCTGAGGGGAACCAAAACTTTAAACTTTAAAAACTTGTTACCTCATTATCTTCAATCAGAGAGCACTTGCTAGCCCTCATGGCCACATGTCCCTCATCCGATGAGATTCGACTGTATTGCCAGTTGTTTTTGTAGTCAATCACCTCATGAAAGTTAAAAAGGAAATCAATATGCTAGGAAATCAATATGAAAGTTAAAGAAGAAGAAGAACAAAAGAAATCAATAGCTGTAGAGAAAGCCAAAACTTTCTGGTTCAATTGGTTCACAATAATGTCCCCAAAGGTTCAACAAAATATTTGCTGTGTAAGACCTTCATTATGCTGCTATGCTAAGTTTGAAGCATATTTATCTTTAGCATGTCATCTGGTTGAACACACTGAGAACTAAAACTCAAGAATATGACTACCAATATTTGGTTTTTTAGAACTTCTTGAGAAGAATTAGGAACCTAGAAATAAAAGAAAGACTAATGTGATCTTGTCGAGAAATATATATTTTTATTTTTTTCTTTTCATCTATTTTCTTTTCTGTTTCATTTCTTTTGGCAAAAATCACTTACAAGTAGTCTTATTACAATAATATTTACTTCAAGGAAAATAAAACTAACAAATCCAAGATCTTAAAAATCTTGATGTCATTAAATCAATTTTTTTTAAACAAAAAAAAAAATCCACAATTCTTAAACTTGGAAATATAAAACCATTTTAATTAAATATAGCAAGAAACAAAAAGAGAGTGTTGAAGATTACCTCAACCCGACTTATTACACTCCACACCGAGTCACCACCATCCATGGCACGGGATCAATGATCAACCTTTAATCTCAGCAAGGAAAGTAAATTTAAGCCAAGGCACACCAATAAAACATGAACCCATTTGATCACAAACTCAAACCCTAGGTGAATTCCCTTAACAATCTAGTTTGAGAGAGAGAGATTCCCTTTTTGCTATACCTAAAAACCCTTAACCATAAATCCATAGTTGAGAGATGGGAGAGAGAAGAACGCCATAGCCTAAACCCTTAGCCCTTTTTTACAATGTGGGAGGGAGAGATCAAAGATGAGAGACTAGGACGTGCCCCCTTTGGGCATTCAAGAGAGAGAAAAACTTTCTTAGGAGAGAGATATAAAGATAAAGTATAGAGATTTTAGGTAGAGATAATCCCTTTTTTATAAGCTTTGAACAATATTAGGGTTTCTTAGGGTTTTTCTTAGCTTGCCTTTTCTAAGGAGATTGAAAATGAACCATCGATCTTGAGTGACTTGTCCGGTGAGAGATTTGAGTTATCCATTCCATAGATGGTCATCAATATTCTAGAAATAAAATAAAATAAATCTAATCAAAATATTGTGCATATCATAAATTAACACAAGTTTACTCAATCTTTTTACAAAATCTTTTAAAGATATATCAAGTCAATATTTAGTCAATATCTTCCAATCATATGGCCACATACCATATCCCAAAAAAATAGAAAAGAGAATACAGGGTGGGGTGTGCCACCCAAGGAAGGGATTCATGGCCCCCACATTCTAAAAATATGGTGAGCCCATGTGCACAATGGGCCCCCATGAAATTTTTATATATTTAAAATTAATAAAATAATTTTTTAAAATATTATTTGAATATTTAAACTATTGTAAAATCAATATCTCTTATTGTATAGATCCAAATTTGATAAATAAAATATCCAGAGATCTAGAAAATTCAAATAATAATTTTAAAATCATATATATCATAAAATAAACATAATTAAATGCATTAGATGATAAAATGATACATATGGTCTAGGAATTAAATCAATCGAACACTGAGGCACTCCATCTTCAATTGTAGACTACAAACCACACTTGCTTTATCCAACCGACCCAATGTTTTTCATGACCCACAGTCCATGCAAGGGCTCATTAGTGGGTCATCAAAGTCAAACCGATGAACCAAGGGGTTGCAATCCCAGTCTGTGAGTTTTAGGTTCTCCCCTAGAGACGGGCCAATGTCACCTAGATCTGATGAGACCACAGCTCTTATGGCGCATAGGGATATCTCTTGCACATGCATACGCTTCACCTTGAAAGGTGGCTTGCTTTCTCGAAACGGTCTATCAATATGCATGTCGTGTGATGGTATATGGATGAGGCTTTAGCCCCTGTCTCTGAAGGCCACCATCACACAGTCCTTCAGCTCACTCATCCGGGCATACTCCGACCTCGGGATGACCCATTAGAACCCTTATCAGTTTATACTCTATGCCTAGTAACATGGGTTTTTTCTAACTGACTAACCTAGATTGTCATGCACAGTCCGGTATCATCAAATATCATTTGCTTAGTACGGTCCATGAGGGACCACACTCTCAGTGAGTTCATGTTCCACTATATCATTTCATTTTACAAATACTCATAAGCCCTTTAATGACCACGCTCATCCAATATCTCCCACTTGGCCTTTGAAGGCCTTACATTCTTTTTTCCTCACTTTCTCAAGGGCTTTACATTCTCTCTTCTTCACTTTCTCTCATCTCATCTCTCTCTCCCAATTACAATATCTCTTTCAAGCAATTTTTACTTATTCTCTCTCAATACATTAATCATGGCTTTCACCATCAATCTTTTTATAAAAAGATTTATAGAGGTAACGCCTTTTTCTCTTTGCTGCTCGAATATCATCCCAAAAGTGGTCGCAGTCCATCTTTAATAACACATCACGAATCATAGACCTGTTGTCACAGAAGATCATTACGTACCCTCATCGCATGGGGTCGTATGTTCATGGGCTCAAAAGAGTTCTTCAAATAAGTTGCTCCCTTCTGTAGCCATACAACCCGCATCACACATATGGGTTTCATGGGTGAACAACACTATAGTATGTTGTTCCAGTTGGCATGTCAAATACTAACAGGTGCTCCTACTGGAATATTTAGTTATGTGGATCTCGATCTTTCTCAATATCACATCATTCCTCAAGTGATAGAAACATGATTTTATATGATTGGAGTTCTTATTGAATTGTGGCTCTTTTGATACATATATCGCCGTCGTGTTGTCGCAGAAAATCCTTACCGTCTCACAAGGCACGACGTGAAAGTCAAGGTAATTAAAAAATTTATTAATACATACGATATCTTTGGCCACCAAACAACACACCACATACTCTGCCTCCATAGTGGACAATTCCACCATTTCTTGTTTATTTGATTTTTAAAAAATTGGGCCCTCTCTAAGCATGAACACATATCCAGATGTAGACTTTTCATCATCTGGATTCGTGAGATAACTTGCGCCTATATATCTGAATATCCAAGCAGCTAAAAAAATGTAGGACTGTAGCAGCTCCCACTCAATTATTGCACACACAAAATATATATTCTTAGCATTCTTATGCAATAAGTAATTCAATACCCGTTGGTTTCACAATGTACAAAACCTTCATGAACCACAAAGGTTCAACCACACTAGTTATCTTGATAGTAAATCCATACAAACCAAGTTATCTAATCAACATGTGTCAAGGAAGCCTAGCATGATGGTCTTCCTTCAACATGCCCTATGGTTTAACTTCTTAAGTAATCAAGGATTTTAAATAACTAGAAACATGGGTCAAGGTATGCATGTATTTAAAAAAAAAACAGCAGTGCATGATAGTTTTTCTCCTACTCTTATAAATACCTTCAGGACACACTGTTTTCTCTTTA
>NW_006498806.1:1770594-1814375 GCF_000471905.2 Amborella trichopoda
TAAAATACATGTTTAACCTTCATAAATCATTTTATCGCATTCACTTTTAATTTCCTACCATGTCAAGTTCATGGCCACAAAAACAAATTATATATATCATCTTATAAATCTATCCAAATAAAGCATTACTAAAGCATCCTTATTAAAATTCTTGACAGGATACTTCCTTTTTGGCAAATATGAAGAATTATCAAGATATCAACATCACCTGCAACACATCATATTATAGACATTATTGGGAAGATGGTCACTAAGATTGAGTTCCATCAGAACACTTCATTCGTGCTTACATATTTGAATGAACCACACCCATATCTCGTGTTTTATCCTTAGGGCTCAAAGCCCTTGATTAAATCACATTTCCATGTGTATTATTACCTTAAGTAGTTCATACTCTAGCATAATGAGGTACTAAAACACAGAGTATTCAAAAATCGGCTCTTTCAAATTTGTTAGCACCTATCACTTAATTTTCATACACTCTATATATAACAATTCGCCAAAATATAACCAAAGCATATTAAATATAAAATAAAAAGTTATTAAATCATCTTTCCCTATATGACTTTACCATGTAATGTGGGATAGATTTCATACCTCAAAACCATATAGTGTAGTACCTGGGTTTTTTTGATTAATTACTTTTACTTGTTTGACAAGCTTTTGTGATCTTAGAAGAATACGCAACTTATGGAGAATATATTGGTCATCGGTTTCACATATCATGAATTGTCCATCTCTTTAGCACTTGGATTCGCTCTATCTCACACCATGAAGAAATAAACTTCTTCATCCTATCATTTTAAATATCACAATGTCGATTTTTCTACTGATCTTTACTGTTCCTATGTTACTACCAAGTCTCTCTATATATCCCTTCATTTCCAAGAAACCAATATGCTTTTATAGGTATTGTGTTTCTTCTTCTTTCCGCTATTCCTAGATCAAATACTCTTCACATAAAGTGTCATATCTTGCCAACTCTATATTACTTCTTTCTGAAGTTTTATTATAATAAACAATATTTATAGCACACTATAAAACTTATTAAATGAGCCCTAAAAATTTCTTCATTATGAGGAATCCAAAGATGTGCCTTAACGTGTCACATCTTTAATTTATTGTAGAATGGAACATGAGCATCCCATGATAAAATTATGATATCTCTCAACTCATAAAGAGTTTATCTCTAAATCCTTTTGAGTATTGAAATAGACTCAAAAATATAAAATAGTGCTCAGTTCCATCCCTAAATCACACCATTTAGTAAGTCTTCATTTTAGTGACATTTAAGTCACAATGCAATTTTCTTAATAAAAAATTAGGTTGAGTACCTTTTAATAAAAAATATGTTTCTCTCAATCCTCAAAGAATTTCTTCCTGAAATCATTTGTGTTAAAAACTAGACTCAAAACCAAATCATAATATCATAGTGTGAATCCCAAATAATGTTTTTCTTCAAAGAAAGAAATAAGTGCCAGTCATGTTACAAAATAAATCATACTGCAGACTTTCATGATGAATACTATCTAGTAAAATTGTTTTTTTTCTCTACCTTCATGAAGTTTTCCTTTCAAACTAATTTTGTTTGAAAGTAGACAAATAATAATAAATCATATATTTCCACAAGCCTCATATCACTCTATTAAGAATGCTTGATAAATATAGTTGTTCATGTCTCAATGAAGAATATACCAAATTATAAAAACTTCAAGATGACCTCTCTTCAATCCAAAATTTTTATTCTTCTCTTCCCATAGATATTTCTCTCTCAAATAAATTTTATTAGAAATTAGACTCATAATGAAATTCTAAAAACTTATTATGGACTATAAAACATTATGTTAAGAATGAAAATAAAATCATGACTTCCAAGTCATTGAAATAGTTTTCGTTGTAGAAAATAACACTTGAGCAATATTCAATTAATGGACCATATCTTTCAAACCACAAGGAATTTTTTGATGAAACTATTTTTGTTTGAAAGTAGTCTCAATTTGATGAGTCACAGTCTAATTTAAGCTAGAAATAAAATCACATGGTTGGTGGGAAAAATCACGGAGCTTAATGGACAGTTCCTAGATTTTGCAAAGTCAAAACTGACACTCTTCATTGATGAGTCCATAACTCTCAATTCCCTTAGGATCTCCCATTGAAATTTTACAAATAGATTCTACTCTCAAAGACACACAATATCACTGAAGTATGTAATATTAAAATACATTATTATCTTCTTCATATCACTCCTCCAAAATAGCTTAGAATA
Source organism: Amborella trichopoda (assembly GCF_000471905.2). Next base: position 1,772,861 of record NW_006498806.1, read on the forward strand.
CCATTCTGCAGGGTGTCTTTTTCGTTGTTTGAATATTCCAATAATTCTTAACCACAGATGACCACAAAGGTCATTAGCTTTCTTATATCTCATTCTCAAACTTGATCTAGACTTAGTAAAGAGAAAAGATAACTAATGACATCAAGTATCAATAGCTCTGATACCACTGAATGAAAGACTAATGTGATCTTGCAAGGGAATATATATTTTTTTTTTTCTTCTTTTCACTCATATTCTTTTCTTTTGACAAATATCACTTACAAGTAATCTTATTACAATAATACTTATTTCAAATAAAATAAAAACTAAAAAATCCAATATCTTAAAAACCTTGATGTCATTAAACCAATTTTCATTCTTAACATAATGTTTCAAACTGCTTAGTACACCTCACACCTCACACCCCTCGGTGAATTCCCTTAGCAACCAAGTTTGAAGAGATGGATTCCCTTTTTGCTATACCCTAAAAACCCTTAACTATAAATTCATAGTTGAGAGATGGCAGTGAGAAGAACCCCATAGTATAAGCTCTTAGCCCCGTTTTTACAATGTGGGAGAGAGAGATCAAGATGAGAGAGTGGGACGTGCCCCCTTTGGGCTTTCATGAGAGAGATAAAAACTTTCTCAGGAGAGAGATAGAAAGATAATGTATAGAGATTTGGGATAGAGATAATCCCTTTTTTATATGTTTCCAATAAGATTAGGGATTTTTCTTGGCTTGCCTCTTCCTGTAAGATTGAATATGAACCATTGGTCTTGAGTGACTTGTACGGTGAGAGATTTGAGCCATCCATTCCATAAATGGGTCATCAATATTTATGGAATGTGCTAGAACTTTTATCCCACTTTTCTAAACCATTTTCCTATCAATAGAAATAAAATAAAATAAATCTAATCAAAATATTATAAAATAGCACAAGTCTACTCAATCTTTCCACAAAATCTTTCAAAGATATATTAAGTCAATATCTTTCAACCACATGGCCACATACCATATCCCAAAAAAAATAGGAAAGAGAATAAAGGGTAGGGCATGCCACCCAAGGAAGGGATTCATGGCCCCCACCTTCTATAAATATGGTGGGCCCATGTGCACAATGGGCCCCCATGAAATTTTTATATATTTAAAAGAATTTTTTAGAACATTATTTGAATATTTAAACCATTGTAAAATCAATATATCTGATTTTATAGATCCAAATTTGATAAATAAAATATCCAGAGATCTAGAAAAATTCAAATAATAATTTTAAATGATATATATCATAAAACAAACATAATTAAATCATTAGATGGAAAAATAATCAATATGGTTTAGGAATTAAATCAATCAAGCACTGGGGCACTCCACCCTCAACTGTGGACTACGGACCACACTTGCTTTATCAAACAGACCTAGTGTTTCCCATGACCCACAATCCATTCAGAGGTTCATTAATAAGTCACCAAAATTTGATCGATGAGCCAAGGGTCGCAATCTCAGTCTGTGGATTTCAAGTTCTCCCCTTGAGACGGGCCAAGGTCAACTAGACCTGATGCGACCACAACTCCTATAGCGCATATGGATATCTCTCGCACATGCACACACTTTACCCTGAAAGGTGGCTTGCTTTCCCGAAACCATCTTTCAATATGCATGCCGTGTGATGGTACATGGATGAGGCTTTGGCCCCCGTCTTTGATGGCCACCATCACACACAAGGCTCACACAGTCACTCGGCTCACTTATTTCGGTATACTCCGACCTCATCAAGGGATGACCCATTAGAACCCTTATCGGTTTATACTCTATGCCTAGATAATATGAGTTTTTCCCAACCAACTGACCTAGATGGCCAAGCACAGTCCAGTATCAACAAACATCGTTTGCTTAGTATGGTCCACGAGGGATCACAGTCTATTGAATTCATGTTCCACTATATCATTTCATTTTACAAACACACATAAGACTTTTAATGGCCACACTCATCCAACAAGAAATACCTCTTTACAATGACCAAAGTAGTTCCATTCACTTTAACAACATGAGATTGCATATACACAAAACAATAAGTTACTTAGCTACACTTTGGCCTTATATAATTCTCATAGAATTTCATCAAACAAGCTTTTACAACTCATGTTGCAAGCTCATTTGACATATACATCATTAAAATTGTGCTTAAAAGACACAAGCTATGGGAATTGAATTTTCATGCAATTTGCCTAGAATTTCCTTGTGCGACTTAACACACCCCACACTAGAATTCCAATCCGATGGAACAATGATCTGGGCTCTATCGCACTCAGTATATGGGAAGAATAAATGTAACCTAGAAAACATATTCCATGATCATGATATGGCCTCATATTATGAGCTAGAGATTAAGAAAATAATAAGCTAAGTGGTTTGAAAACTAGGACAATTTACTTGTGGTTCAAAACATAATTTGTGAGAGAAACATTGTAGAGAGGGCATGCACTTCATTCTAGCATATGGGGAAATCCATGAAAACATGGAGAGCTTGTCTAGTATACTTTGAATATGACCAAAAGCTCTAAGTTTAGGCTTAAGTATCAAACCTTACGACCCTTTCTAGAAGTTTCCTCAAGCGCACTCCCTTAATCTATGTGTAACTAATACGTATCACATGAAGAAGCATCCAAACAAACAATTTGTAAGATGCTTCTCCATATATGATCATTTGGGCCCCATGCATTTCTCCAGACAAAAAGGTGTGTGAGAGAAAGTGGATCACACATGCGATCCCAAGTACTTTTATGAGCATGTGTGGGCCTATTGGCTATCTCGGTCTTGTATTTGTGCATGCATCAAATGTGCTGTTATTATTTGGAGTTTCTCATAAATAATCCCATTCCATAAAAAATACCATAAAAAAATTATTAAGAGTTTAAAAAAATTACCAAACTATCAAGGCACCCTAGGTTTTGAATGCATAATATCAAGGTGCTCCACTTCAGCTCTTCCCAGAATCCTCGACCCTTTTCTCAAAAAACAACCTTGTAGACCCGTGACCCATAGTCTCAAACAATGTTAAAAAAATCGACTCGGTCAAAGTACTCGGGCCTTGGCCGAGGTGATTTACTCAGACGCAAATCCAGCTCTTTTTTTAAAATAAAATAAAAATATAAAGATAAAATTAAGGGTTATATATCACAAGCGCCATCTTTATCATATACATCATAAAATGGCGCACCCGTGTGGAATGATAACTTTTTAAAAGTAGTGTACAACAGTAGGATTCGAACTTGATTGTGGAGTGATAACTTTTTTAGAAGTAGTGTACAACGGTAGGGATTCGAACTTGACAGGGTTAAAACTTATTATATAATAATAACCGGCAAGACTTTATAACACATTTTAAATTTGAGCTGTTAAGATAATTGAACTAAAAAAATATTGTACACCCAAACCTCGCCTCTCCCAAATGACGAGGCCTCGGCCGAGTGGCCTCGGCTGAGTTTTAAAATGCTGGTCCCAAGCAAGACTTATAATTGGCCACATTAAAATCAATTGATAAATGACATAATCCCCGGATTTAGATGGATTACAGGTGCACCCAATTTATGGACACGAAGCATTGACGCCATGTAGGTGTCGAAGAATTATGCCTTTGTCCCGGACAAGCCCTCCCACACGGGGCCACATGTATTTCTTCTCTATAAAGCTTCAAGAAATTAATATACAAGGAGTTTCAAGAAGTTATCGATGGTAGGTCTAACAAAATGGACAATCTGAATTACATAAAAAAAAACAAAACACTTTTTGGATGAGTTGAAAGCATGTCACAGCATTTCAATCTTACTTTATTATCTTATGGAACAGGTTGGGCTAAAATTTTGTGCATATGTACTTGTTGCTCTCACGCACCTATAGAAATTGTAGAAAAATAATTTTTAAAAAATAGAATGATCAAATCACCATCACGGATGGTTGAGAGCATGTTTGAGTATTCTAATTTTATTATTTTTTATACATCGAATTAAACTAAAATTTTTATACTTCTCGCCTAATGTAATTACCATACCGCCCAAATAAGATGGACGGGGCAGATTACTACAACATTCTACAAGAAAGGTTGTAAACCCAAATGGCAGCCTGTAAATGCGGTAGACGAAGAGGTGAAGTATGATGTTGAAGGTGACTCTCTTTGAAGCTTATCGAACTTCATAGTTCCCCCAAAAAAAGAAGTCGGAATGGGGAACAGGCTGAATTCTCAACCTACAAAGTATTAAGCAGGAAAAAGAGAATAAACCATTCAGATCAAACTACGCAAGTTCTGACCACACAGTCTAGAAATGAAGTTAGACAGACATAACAGTTCAGTTGCCTCCTCCTAAAGAGAACTACGAAACCTTAAGACACCCCAAATTACCTGGTCACCTTGCTGCTCATAACAGCCCTCAAGCTGAACTTAATAGTCTTGCACAAGCCCACAATAACAAGAAAGTTATTGGCCCAAAACAATAACCATTAATGAATTATCATCAAACATTTACCAGTAATCCTTACAAGAGCAAGACCCATTTACAAAATGATGGAACCTATTCCTATCACGAACGATGAGCACTCGATCATAAACCTTAGAGATGAGCTTTGTCACAGTGTGACAATCACCACAAACACGTAGGTTCTTCATGATCCGAATCGGCATCTTCGGCTTTGTATTAATAAGCCCAAATGCAATAGCCAGCTTCTCACTGTGATAGTAGAGTGCATGCTCTTTCTCTTCCTCCTCTATGTCAAATAGGGTGTGTGTTGTTTGGGGTTCATATCCAACTTCCTTGAGCCTCATTCCTATCTCATCCAACATTGACTTTATTTCCTCTGCTTGGGGGTGTGACTGGAACCCCACAATGAATTGGCTGACAACTCCATCTATCTCTATCCAACTCCACCCAGGAGCCTTTTCAATTCCCCTGTCTTTCATCATCTTCCTCACCTTTGTGACCTCATCCCACCTATTTGCAGCCGCATATATGTTCGATATGAGCACATATCGGCCCCCATGGTGAGGCTCCAACTCAATGAGAAACCTAGCTGCTCTCTCGGCAACCCCAACATTGCCATGGATCCGACAGGCACCCAATAGGGCTCCCCAAATCCCAGCATTGGGTTTAATTGGCATCTTCTCAATAAAATCTTGAGCTTCCGTCAAAAGACCGGCACGCCCCAAAAGGTCCACCATGCACCCATAATGCTCAATGCAAGGCTCAATGCCATAAACTTCACTCATTCGACAGAAGTGCCGGAAACCCTCATCGACAAGCCCAGTGTGGCTACATGCAGAAAGAACACCCACAAAGGTAATCTGATTGGGCTTGGTATTTGATCTCTCCATGCTCGAGAATAAACCCAAGCATGACTCACCATGCCCATGCATGGCTAGACCATTTATCATAGTGGTCCATGGGTTCACATCTCTCTCAGATAACCTGTGAAAGACTTTGAACGCCTCCTCAACACTCCCACACTTGGCATACATGTCAATCAGTGCGGCACCAAGGATACTACTAACTCGAATTCCATTCTTGCTCACATGAACATGTATCGATCTCCCTTGATCAAGTGCCCCTAAATCTGCACAAGCAGAAAGCACACTAACCATCGCTACTTCGTCAGGCTTTACTCCAGCCAATTGCATCTCTTTAAAAAGAGAGATTGCTGCCTCAGGTTGTTTATTTTGAGCATAGCCTGCTATCATCGAGGTCCATGAAACCACATTTCTCTCAGGCATCTCATCAAAAAGCACACGAGCCATCTCGATCGAACCATGCCTAACATATGCCGAAACCATCGAGTTCCATGAGAACACATCTCTCTTCTCTAACATGCCATCAAAAACCGCACATGCATCCTCCAAGCTCCCGCATTTTGCATACATATCAATCAAAGCATTCCCAACAATCACATTAAACTCCACATCATACGCACGAATGTACTCATTCATATGCCTACCCATCCTTAAATCCTTTGCTCTAGCACAAGCTGATAGAACATTCACTACAGTTACCTCGTTCCCCGTCACTTTCTCTTCTCTCATCCTTTCGAAAAGCCTGATTGCTTTATCAAAGTTCTCCCCATACACATAGCCACCAATCATGGTGTTCCAAGAAACCAAATCTCTTTCAAGCATTTCATCAAACACTTGTCTTGCGAAGTCCAATTCACAGGTTCGACCATACATTTGCATCAAAGCATTGTCGACAAACACATTTGGGTGCAATCCAAGCTTAAAAGCTTGAGCATGGATACACCTCCCCTGTGTTAATGATGGTGCATGGGCACAAGCATTGAGTAAGAAAGGGAAAGTGTAGGTATTTAGGGGGATGCTAGAATGAAGCATTTGCTTGTAGGTAGAGAAAGCAAGAAGTGGGGTGGAGCTGTTTGAGTGTGCTCTTATGATGGTGTTGCAGAGAAACGTACTTGGGTTTTGGAGGAGAGAGAAAAGTTTGGAAGCATAGGGGAGGTTGTGGAATGAGTAAGAAAGGAGAAGGTTGGTTATGGAGGAGGATGGGTAATGCGTTTGGTTGGATTTGATAAGGTGGGCGTGGATTTGCTTGGAGTGGATGTGGGTTAATGGTGGGAATGGATTCTTTGGCATTTGCAGGTATGAGGTCTGATTCCATGGTTTCAGCACAAATTAATGGCGAAAAATGATGCTTCCATGAAATGAAACTAAACCCACCTCACAAGAGCTAAGCCTTCGGTTTGATCATTGCTTTTCGGTTCGATCATTGTTTTTCCTCAGTTCATGTTGCATAAGAAGCCTCCGTGTGTTACTGGTAAGCATATTTATCACTTGCATCTCAAGCATAAGAAAGTCATGCATACTGTGAGCCCATTTATATCTAATACAACCGCTACGAGATTGTTCCCTATCAGGCAAATGTGAAATTTAATTTGAGTGCTTTTATAAAAGGCAAAAGTAAAATTGAAAGGCGCATTTATTCCATTGACCAAAGGCAAAGTTCAAAAGAAGTTTTCACAAATTTTATTACACCTTCAAGCTATTAAATTTGACATTAGATAATTATAAGTAGTTGTGATCTTCTTGTACTAAATGTAAATAGTCTCATATAATTTTTTTATAAAAAGTAACATGCGTCATTTGTTCATTAAACAAAAGCACGACCAGTATAAGGCTTAGGCTTACATTAAAAGTAATGCCGCACCACAAAAGCACACACGCAAATCAATTCCAGCTATGAAAACCCTTATGATGGTTGTAAAATCTATTTTTGTCCATGATTATAAAATTTCGAAGCTCCAAAAATAGTACAATAGATCTAAAAAAAAAAAAATATTTCGGAATGAACTGCCTCGATAATGTGTTATGAGACACTATCTTTCGTGCTTGAATATTTTCTTAAATCCATAATTGTTGAGGTTTGGTTGATCAATTTGAGAGTTATTTCGACCTCAAAATTACATTCTCCAATGGGGTCTTGAAGTGCGGCTTCACTTTTATGGTTAGACCGTACGAATCCAACCGCTTTTTAGGATTAAGTGGATGTGACCAATTTAATTTATCATTCAAAATAGGGTGCGGTTTGTATAGGGTCTAGGCTCTAAACAATCAAATTAGAACCTACCTTCAAATAGTGTCAAGAAATGTGGTTTCAATACTGAAATTCTTTGTGATAGCCTTAAAATATATTTTTATTTTTATTTATAAAATTTAAAAGCTTCAAAAATAGTATAGATTGACAGATCTACGAAAACTTGAAAATCTTGAAAATTGACGGTCCAAAAATGTATTACAAAATACACTATTTCCAAAACTTGAAATCCATTTTCTTCTCATGTCCATGCATGCATCTTGATGTCGAGATGCTTTGAAGATATTTGGGCATCAAAACAACCTATTCTAGAGAAATTTTTGAGATAGGCTCGAATTTGATTGTTTAGAGCCTTGGCTCTATATAAACTTTTCCCTTCAAAATAAAAGTACAAGGGAAAATTATGTTAATATCTCTTATAACGAGTGGTAATTAAAAATTGTAAAGAGTTGAACCAGTACAGAAATATTCATTTTAAACCATTCGGTGTAGGAAATCAAAGTGGTTCATAACTAATAATTCCATGCTGCTCATTGAAAGAAATCAAAGAGGTCGGGAACTAAGGAATCAAAGATGTCGAGAACTAAGGAATCAAAGAGGTCGGGACCCATAATCATCCCAAAAAATGATTCGGATCGGTGAATCAGCGATTCAGATCAGGAATCGGGCTGAATCGTTCGGATTAAGCTTTAAAAGAATTCAAAAAAATTATTAAAATTCATTATAAATGTTGTTTTTTAAGAATCCAATAAGAAATGAGGGTACTACATTATTAACTTTCATTGTTTTCATCAATTTATGAATATTGAGATGTTCTTTCCCTATATGAACTTATGTTGACTGTTAAATTTACAGCACACAAAAGAAATCATAGAATTATCATGGATTAAGTATATAATCATATATGGACTACAATAAAGAGTTGACTAAATCGATGAAGAATTGGCCACTAAAATCTCGAATTGGTGGAAAACCCTAATCCGCTAAAAAAACCCAAATTATTACAACCTAACTAACTATAATATTATTTACCAACAATATTTTATAATTATTTTATTATATGAATAATAACATATCCAAAATATTTTATAATATCATCTAATTCAAAATGTATTATTGACAACTGTAAGAAAAATAGTACACTACATGATTTATAATACAAAAATTAATAAATAAAATAAAAGATTTAGTTATTAACGTAGAAATTATTAGAATGCGTACCAATTTTCTTTCTAAAATAAATTAGTAGAAGAGATTGTCAGTAGAAAGAGAGAGATTTCAAATAGCCTCATTGTATGAATCCTATTTTTAAATTAATATTACTAAATTTATGTTAAAGACCATCATGTTATAAAAAATATATATATAATTAGACCATTTATTCCTAGATTGTATTAAGAATTACCTTTTATTTTTTTGACAATAAATACTTATTGTATTATCTTTTACTTTTTCTTACAAGAAAAATATAATACTTGTTGATTATCTTTTTCTTTTTTTTTGACAAAAGAAAAAGATGTTCTACTATATTTTTTTTTGCTTGTTGTATTACTTTTTATTTTTTTTACAAGAAAAATACAAAATTGATGCTGCCAAAGTACATTTTATTTTTTTATGCCTTTTGTTTTATTTTTTTGCTAGAAATACTTGTTATATTACCTTGTATTTTTTTTACAAGAAAAATAAAAAAGTGTTGTATTATCCTTTTTATCTTTATCTTGAAAAACCTTTTATTTTTTATTTTTTATTTTTTACAACAGTATTTTCTGCCTTTGTTTATTTTTTTAACAACAAATTGTGTTTTTTTTACAAGAAAAATAAGAAAATGTTGTATTATTTTTTTTATCTTTATCTTGAAAAGCCTTTTATTTTATATTTTTTCTATTTTTTTACAACAGTATTTTTTGCCTTTGTTTATTTTTTTGACAACAAAATTTTTTTTGTTGTGTGCTAAGGGGTTTGAACTAAAATTTTTTTTTGTTGTGCGCTAAGGCTAAGGGAACTCAAAATTTTTTTTGTTGTGCACTAAGGGGTTCGAACCCTAAACGTCCACCGTAAAATTTAGGTCGTCAACCAACACGGCCACGTCGCCTCATGTGATGTTATTTGATTCTATAATAATATATATTCAAGCATCTTGCTTTAATGATTTTTTGTGGGAAATATCCCACATCGAAGGATGAGTGTTGCTTGGTTCTCTATAAAGTCCTTTGTAATAGATGCTCCATTGTGCGTGTAGAAAGGCGAGGGGGAACACATGTGAGGTGAGTTACCACGTGTTGCTCCCGTGAAGCGGCCACTTGTGGCCACGTGTTGTTCTCGTGAGGCGGGCACGTATAAAAAAAATATTTTTTCTATGAGACTCACGATTCACTATTAGGAATCGTCCGGTTCTCTCTAGACAAGGGCGATTCCCGATTTTTTTATGGAACCGGCTCGACAGCAGTCGAACCGGGCGAGTCCGGCCCGACTCGATGAGTTTTCAAACACTGATTTTCAGTAAGGAATCAAAGCGCATAAGAACTAATGGTCATGGATGTTCCTGACCACTTTGTTTCATACAAAGATGCAACGGTGGATCAAAACAGTCCAAAACTACTTGTTTTGAAATTCTTGTTGGAATTCCAATGAGCGGTTCATAACTAACAATTTTCAATTGGGACACGGTTTCTATGAGTCCATGTAGAAATGAATCACTCTTAAAAATCTATTTTTGAGATGGATTTTCGGCCCAAATTTTAAGGACATGTAATCTCTAACATGGAGATCATGAATATAAATAAATAAATTTTAAGAAATCAAAAAATTGATTTTATGAAGAAACTACTTAAACCGTTAGTTTCAATTGTTTTTAGATGGACCACTTATTTGCATCCATCTTTAAGATGGATGCTTTATACCTTGGGACCGCATATTGTAGAAATGCGGTCCAGCCCACATGTAATGATTTTCCTTTTAATTGAAGGTATTTTAGAAAAAATAAACAAATGAAAAAGGTACATGATCGTAATATATAAAATATAAGAGACATTTTTAAAATACGTTAATTCTAAATGACATTAGAGAATTTTCCAAAGAAACAAACAAGTTTTTTTTACGCATATGAGACTCATATTAAAAAAAATTATGGCCTAAGCTTGTAATAGACGGATCATTTTTAAGATGGTCAAATCTAAATACCTACACATTGCCAACAATTGATTGTAAAAGTATGCAAATGGCATCAACTTTTGAGTGTATATCAACACATAGATATCATTTATCTTTTGGAATAATCGTTCTCTCTCATTAGACATCAGATTGGATGGCTCGGGTGAGCCCGAAGTCAGAGATTTTTTTTAAAAAATATTTCGTTTCTATTCAATAATACTCTTACAACAACCCATTTTGAAATTCAAGGGACAATAATAATTGTAACCTCTATATACAAAAGATAAATATCAAATTACATACGATATTTTTGGGGTCTATCATCAATTGATGATATTGTTGCTATAAATTATAAGCACCACCCCTCTTCTCTAGCAGTTTTTTATTTATTATTTATTTTTTCTTAATTACTTTCTTGTCCGGCATTAAAAATACCATATGAAAAAAAGGCATTTCCTAATTTCAAACCCAAACTGTAAGACGTTTGTATTACCTGTCAGCTCTATGAAATCCCCCTGTTCTCTCTCTGCTTATTCACAACCTTCCAAAACTCCCCACTGCTGGAGTTCTAATCCGGAGGCACCACTCTCTTCTCTATGCAAACGCACACTTGCACTTCTTTCTCTAGAAAACCTGCGTTACAATCTCCCTGCATCTCTCTAAAAATTGGCTGGTTTTTTCGACTTCCTCCTTGCAGTTTTCGGACATCAGTAAGTTACAATCAACGGAGAGCACAGGGAGCAGAAATCTGATCGGCCAAAAACCATCTAGAAAATCAAGAGAAGAATGCACATTGCTTATAGGAATAACGGGTATAGTCTCGCCCGCCCGGCGAAATCCTGGCGCCCATCTAGTAGCAGCAAAACCACTCTTTTGAGCGCCTGGATGGAAAATTAGATCACAGGAAGTCTCATCGCCGATGGGCCAAATCTAAGCCTCTTGCTTCTCGACGATCCATCGACGGCATTGTATAAGTTGGTGATGACAGTCAGCGGGTTGGCCAGGAAAGGGAAGGCAGTGGCGGGCATCGAGCAGGGTGCATTAGATTTTTAACAGCGTGGTGTTGCTTAGCGAGGGAAATTGCTCGTATTTTGAGGCCATGGATACTCATCCCTGCCACTGTGCCTGCACCGGCTTCCACACAATCGCAGCAAAGACTAAAGCAAGGTATTGGGGGATTCTAGAAAACTGTTAAGAGGGATTTTAGGATTTTTGACAGTAGAAAGGTAACTGCAAATAATAATCCATGCTAGGGGTGGTACCCATAATTTATTGCAAGAAAATCATCACATGGTAATAATAGACCCTCAAAACCTTCCCGTATATACTTTGTCTTTTTTTAGAAAAGGATGAGGGTAGTAAAGGATGAGGCTTCTCTAGGTTTTATAAAAACAAAATAAAGCCTCACCTCATATCCTCATCCGAAAAGCATAGGTTTTATAAAAACAAAATAAAGCCTCACCTCATATCCTCATCCGAAAAGCAATTTTGGAAAAGGAAATTTTTATTAGGGCACAGTTGGCATACGGATACATCCGTAGCTCTAGACGTATAAGGTGCACCTTCAAATTTTATCAGGGTATATAATTTTGATGTAAAATGTTTTTAGCATTATCTCAAAATCTATTTTTATATTTAATTATAAAATTTTAAATTTTAAAAATGATTAAAGTCAAATAGATCTATAAACATATGAAAATCTTGAAAATGGACGGTCTAAATAATATGTTGTAAAATACTCTATTTCTAAGGCTTAAAATCTTTTTATTTTTTATGGTCATACATCTCGATGTCGATCAATCAAAGAGTTTTTCAACATTAAAACTACCTTTTCTGATAGATTTTTGAGGTGCATCTGTAGTTTTGCATTATAAGGTTGCATCCTTATATAATTTTTTCCTTTCTACAATGGTTTTAAAATCAATTTCTAACACCAATAATAAAATTTAAAGCTAAAAAAAATAGTACAGATTTTGTAGACTTGCGAACACTTATTTTTAAGGTGAAATTGACGGTCTAGATAATTTGTTACAATATACACTATTTTTAAAAATTGAAACCTTATGTTTTTTTCACAAGCATATTGTTCAAGTCGAGATCATCAATTTAAAGGTTTTTCGAGAATTGTAATTTTTGATGGGTTATGAGGAGTACCTTGATAGGACCGTAACCCTATCAAACTATTTTACTGTACAAAATCCCATATCAAAACATTAATAGGGTAATTATTCCATATAAAAATATCCTAAGCCGAAATGCAAACTTTGCTCTCCTTCTACCATGACATGAACGATTCTACGTAAATGAGCATTATAATAATATTTACCCAAAGCCAAAATCTCCGAATATTCCAACAGTTCTCTGGAATAGGAAATTTTGAGCCATCCTTTGGACTTGAGGTTTACGTAGAGTCATGGATTAGATTTTTATTATGGGTATGGTTTCTATAAGATTGAGATTTTAAACAATCTAATTAACGCGCAATTTTGGTTTAAAATCATTTGGATTATTTGATAATCTATTTTTATATCTAATTATAAAATTTTAAATTAAAAATTTAAAATCAAGTAGATCTACGAACATATAAAAATCTTGAATATGGTCTATGGTCTATGTAGATAATGTGTTGCAAGATTTTTAATTCTACATTTGAAAATGGTCTATGGTCTATGTAGATAATGTGTTGCAAGATTTTTAATTCTACATTTGAAAGTACCTTTTATTATTTCTTGTAATTAGATTTGTATCCTCAGTCTCTCAATATTCTTCCATTCTTCTGACCCCAAGGAATTTGAGTCTGTTTCTCTCAATGTTCTTCAATTCTTCAGACCCCAAGGAATTTGAGTCTCTCTCTCTCAAAATATTCTACCATTCTTCACGCACATTCTCTCTAAATTTTCTTCCATTATTTACGCGCCAGGGAATTTGAGTCTCTCTCTCATGGCCTCTCCCAATGAATTTCCAAACCCTAATCCACCTGGCGCGTGCCTGCACCTCCTCACCCTCTCCCCTATCCGGCCTTGCCATCCACTGCCACTCCCTAAAGCTAGCTCTCCTCACCCACAAAACAACAACCACCACCTTCCTTTCCAACTCACTCGTGCACATGTATGGGACGACCCACCAACTCGAGCTCGCACGCCAACTGTTCGATGAAATGCCACAAAGAGATCAAGCCTCTTTTACCATCATCCTATCCTCTTATTCCGCCTGTAACGAACCTCACAGAGCTCTCTCTCTCTTAAGCCTCATGCACAAAGTTGGTGCCGAGGTGAGAGGTTCGGCCATTGTGGGCCTGCTCTCTTCTTGTGCTAGAACGAGGGATGAGAGCTCTGGCCTTAGAGTTCATGACTATTTGCTGGACAAGAAGCTTTTGTGGGTTGATGTTAGAGTGGGAAATGCCCTTTTGGGCATGTATGGAAAGTGTGGGTGCATTGAGAAAGCAAGGCGAGTTTTCGATGAGATGCCTGAGAGGAGTTTGGTGAGTTGGGTTTCGATGATGCATGCGTATGGGGTGGTTAAGAGAGTGGAAGAGGCTCGAAAAATCTTCGATGAGATGCCTGAAAGGAATGCTGTTGCTTGGACTTGTATGGTTGGGGTTTATGCCCGTGTTGGTAGTTTTGCAGAGGCCTTGAAGCTTTTTAAAGAGATGCAATGCGCTAGTGTGAAGCCAAATGAAGCTACATTGGTGTCTATCACATCGATTTGTGCTCATATGGGTGCTTTAGAGTTAGGGCGATGGGTTCATTCTTTAATGGGTGAGCATGGAATCAAGCTAAGCATTCGCTTGGGCACATCACTCATAGACATGTATTCCAAGTGTGGGACTTTAGAGCTGGCTTTAATGGTCTTCCATGAGATGCCTGAGAGAAATGTAAATTCTTGGACTGCGATGATTGTGGGTCTTGCTTTACATGGGGAAGGAAAGGGAGCTATAGACCTCTTCTCACACATGGAAGGTCAGGGATTGAAGCCCAATTGTGTGGCATTTGTGGGTGTCCTTAGTGCTTGTAGCCATGCAGGTTTGGTCGACGAAGGGCTCCATTATTTTGAGCTGATGAGTTCTCGATATCACTTGGAACCGAAGATTGAGCACTATGGGTGTCTAGTGGACTTATTGGGTCGTGCTGGTCGCCTCAGAGAAGCTCGAGAGTTCATAGAGTCGATGCCTTTCGAACCTAATTCTGCCGTTTTGGGAGCTCTGATGGGTGCTTGCTTGGCACATGGCAACCTTGAACTGGGTGAATGGGTGGGGAGATGGCTTTTAGAACTTGAGCCTCACCATTGTGGAAGGTACATTGTGTTGTCCAATATTTATGCTTCCTGTAAAAGGTGGGATGAAGCATTAAACGTGAGAAAGATGATGGATGAGAGGGGAGTCTATAAAAAACCAGGTTTTAGTTGGGTAGAATTGAATGGTGTGGTACACCAATTCCATGTGGGTGACAAGAGACACCCTCAAACAAAGGAGATCTATTCAATGCTTGATGAGATCAATATGAGGTTAAGATCCAAAGGTTATGTGGCCCAAACGAACCAAATTTTGCTCGACATAGAAGACGAAGAGGAGATGGAGAATGCGCTGATCTTTCACAGCGAGAAGCTCGCCATCGCGTCCGTCTCATCAATATAGAGCCCAAGAGCTCAATTCTTGTGGCGAAGAACCTTCGGATTTGCAGAGACTGCCATTTAGTCATGAAGCTTGTCTCCAAGATCTATAGGAGAAGAATTGTTGTGAGGGATTGTAAGCGATTTCACCATTTTGATGAGGGCCAATGCTCCTGCATGGATTATTGGTAGTAAAGTTTTCCCTTTCAGCTTTTCTTTTTGAGATGGAATGGCGATTCAAACCAACTCTTTGCAGCCACCGAATGTATTCAAACTAGTGATTTAGAAAATGGATAAGTGACCTTGGGCACCCCAAGAATTGGTCCGGATCGGTGAATGGGCGATCTGGATCATTGTTTTACTATGCGGAAAAAACAGTGAACTGACGAAAACACATGAAAAAAAAGTGAACCAGCCAAAAACTGGTCTGAATCGCTATTTAGTGTAGAGAATCGCTGTTTTATTGTACAGAAGCACCGGTTCCCTTATAGACTCGTATATATACGCATAACCAGAACGGGATGACTGATTCTTGAGTCAGATCAGGGGATTCCATGCCAACCCCGTGTTTTATAAATCACCGATTCAAACTAAGCTATTTAAAGGAAAAAAAATACATTTGATTCCAAATAAAATGATGCTATTTTGGTGGGTACGCTAGTATTTGAACCTGAGATCTTGGTGCTACAACTGAACCGTTCTACTTTAATATGCATATATTATGACAGGTTTGGTAGGTAGATTTTGAAATTTAAACCATACGTTGTGGTCCTTATATCAGTCCATCAACCAAAACTTGGACACTATGATGTGGTCCTTATTCTCTATCAATCAAGACCAAAAGGTGCCCAACTCCCATATCTCATGCATTGTCCTAATGGAAGAAGTACTCCGTCCACGTCATGTGTAGGGGTGGAAGGATGCTCAATGGTTGAGATTTCACAAGGTCATATTCAATGACCCAAAATTAGTCTCGTATTTTTTTCTTTTATTTAAAACAAGATATTTATCTGAATTTTGGGGTGTAGGTGTATTTTTATAAATGATGACAAATACTTTAAATAAAAATATATTTTAAGTAGAAAATAACCAAAATGCTCCTAATTTATTTTGATCAATATTAATGATTCAAAATATGTGTTATTATTTTTATTCAATTTTAATTATAAAAAGGAAGCCATAGCCCACATTTCATATCAATATTATTTTAAATAAAAATAAAAATAAAAACAAATTTTAATTTTGGCCTTAGATGAGGCTAGTTCAGGTGGGTATATTCTCTCATCTATTATTGGTAAAACACTGCATTAGAGGGGTTTTACCCTTATAAATAAAAAGATTATAATATCGTCTTATTTTTTTTACAATATCAAGGGTTTTTATTGAGTATTTACTTAGAAAGCATGGCTTACATAGTTGGAATCAAAGCATCAAAAATAGACAAAGAAGGATAAAAACCTCCTAATTTTTGCCATGTGATCTGTGGAATCATTGGCGCCTCTAAAGATATGAGAGAAGGAGACTTGTAGTCTAGGTGAGGAGCAAAATGTCTATAATCTTCAGCCAAAAAAATGAAGAGTCCAAGGGATTCTTTGCTCCATCAAGTACCCTTTGATTACATTAAGGAAATCTCTTTAAATCAAAATAGCACCAGAAATGTTTTTGCTGACGATAGTTTCCAATCCCTGATGGAGTGAGACTATTTCAGCCTGGTTAGCTGCAGTTGAACCACATAGCCCTGCATAAAAAAAGATAATGGACCCTTCACGATCCTTAAGAATGTCTTCAACTCCCACTAGCCCTGGGTTGCTAGAAGATTTGCCATCAAAATTCAATGGAGGTGGAGTCTAACAGGAGGTAGGCCGAACTTTAAGCATAGAGGAGAAAGCTAGAAATTTTAGATTTACAAATATATCTACCCTTGTAATTCCAAGCCCCTCACTAGTGATAGAGAACCAATCACAAAAGCACTGCAAAATTTTGTCCTTAATACTTTCAATATCCATAGATATTCCATCCAAAGTTTTTATGTTTCTCTCTAACCAAATATGCCAAATGATAGCACTTCGAAGGATCTTCCAAATAAGAAGTCCTTTAGAAGGTAATTATGGAATATGAAGATGATCAATAATAAAAATAAAATTGACAAGAAGCAATAGAAAAAAAAAAACCCAATAATTGGAAGGCCCATTTCCAAATATAGTCAGCAAAGGGGCAGTGCAAAAAGCGATGGCCGCCAGTCTCTTTTGCATTTTTACACATAAGGCATATGTTTGGCAAGATTTATCCCTCTTTTGCCGTTAGATATTTTTCTTGAATGGCCACTCAGAGAAAGGCTTGAATTTTTAGGAATGGGCCATTTCCAGATCGCGTGTAGACAATCACAAGACCATCTAACTCAATTGTGGAAAAGTGATCTATAAGCCCATCACATTTTGTTTCCCAAATAACCTCGTCTTCTCCAGAAGGGAAAATGTAGACATCTTCAAGAATCAAAAGCAAGCTTTAATGCTGCATAATCACTCTATCAGGTGATTTGTTATAGCTGCAACCTATGTTCTATACAATTATCCCGAATTGAGGGAAGAGAGTTCCAAAATCTTAGCTTCTAGAGCAGAAACTCTAGAAAAAAAAGATTTGGGAAGAAAAGAGAAAGATAACAATTATCGTGCCACTTATTGAACCAAAAATAAATATCCTCCTATCAACCATCTAATATTGCAAAGCACCATATATTTACAACTACAAATTCCCTTCTAAATATGTGAAGAGTGTTTTCCACTCATTCCCTTTTTAATCATATGAAATATGATCAAAGTCGTACTTGGCCATTAGCACATATTTCATAGGTGATTTGGGGCTTGAATAATTATCTTCAAGGAATCCATCACAAAGTTCTCTTCACAATATCTAAAAATATTTTTTTTCTTATCTTCAACATTTTTTCTTATCTAAGAGTTACAATTTATAAAAGAATACAATCCTAAAACCTAACTTGATTCTACGAAACCCTAATTAAATTTTAATCATTCATCTTTAAATGAATAAACTTTCAATACTCCCCTTAATTCTCTACAACTCGAAAATACATAAATGCTCCTAAAGAAAATTTAAAACCCAATATAATCCCAAACATGGATTTTAAGCTCCTAAAAATTAATAAAATAAAAATTTAAAACCCTAATTGCTTAATTTTCCTAGAGTTAGGAGAAGCTCGACCTCGGACCTCAAGAATTCATAATATCCACTAGAGGCCATGTCAATAATTGGCGATAGAGTCCCACCATTGGCTTGTGTACCTTGTCTTCTTCTGTCAAATAATTTATCAAACACTTGGATAGATAGAGTCCCACCATTGGCTTGTGTACCTTGTCTTCTTCTGTCAAATAATTTATCAAACACTTGGATAAATAGAGTCCCACCATTGGCTTGTGTACCTTGTCTTCTTCTATCAAATAATTTATCAAACACTTGATATCCAGCTTGTATTGGAAATCTAGAATACCCAACTTAATCTTGATTTCATTTGAGTTCAAAGGGTTGTATTTTTACGTACTGCAACCAACATAACTTTGTAAAAAGGAAACTATACATTGTATACTAGTATGCAATATATATTTTCCTTTCACAAACTTCTTTTTTATAATTGATTTTCGAAATTTGTAGCACTTTTAGGTTGTCATCGTCTTTTGCATGGAGATTTACCTCTTCGTGTTCTTGTTCCTCATGTTGCCATCTACTAAGTAAATCATGGAGACTTTTGTGTATTACTTTGTTCAAGTCTTATTTCAGTCTCTCAAATATTTAATCTATACACTTTATAACTAGATCCGTAGTTGTTTGTGGTAGCATCATGGTATATGAATCTCGAAGCTCTAATAACAATTGATGCAATTCGAAAAGGGAGAAAAAAAAGACAGTAAATTAAAATATAAATAATAAATGAGAGAATACACTATCTCTCAATATATACAAGAGAGAACCCACCCTGAAAATCTCATCAACCACACCAAAGTATTGTTTTACCTGAGTAATTGCCCTCCCTCATTTCTTGATTAACTTAGGGACAAGAGAGATGATTGGAAAGAAATTGTATATTTTGTTTGGTGTAATTATTGGAGTAATGATAACAAAGGAACGAGAGGGAAACTAAGAGAGGTTGGGATGATATACACTCATACAAATTTGAGGAAGAGGGGGTGTTGTGAACCTAAAATGTTTTTTAGGAGTCTCTACAAAATGTTTCCTTTTATTGTAGCTGCCACTGATGGCAACTCAAGGGAGCCTATTTTCATGGGTGCGCATAAGTAAGGTTAAGGAATCAAAGTAGGGAAGCTTTTACTCATGGCTCTACCCCCGGTGTAAAACATCTCAGCATTATTTTTAGTCGTCCGGTCTGAATGGATTAAAATAAAAAAGTGCTTGAAACCCTTTAAAATATTATTAAAGAAGTCAAAATATTATAAATTACGTTTGAAGATATACTTTAAAATGTCAATATCAAGCGAGTATATCTTTAAAATGTCAATATCAAGCGAGTATATCTTCAAAAAATTTTGAAAAATCATCAAATGCCTTGTCCACTATTAAGAGGCCAAAACTAATTCAAGTGGTTTTAGTAATTCTATGTCAGTTATCAAAGGCGGGGTAAAATTATTAAGCACCTTTAATTGTTTGGGTGTCCCAATAGCCACCACCTAATAAGGGCAATTTGAAAACTTTTAATTTTTTATTGATGATGTATACAAAAACTTTAAGGAAAAATTTATATAAGGTTGATGCCCTAAACAATCAAATTATGGCGCACCTTAAAATTTCACTGGAAGAGGTTGTTTTGATGTCAAAATATCTTCAAATTGATCATCTCGACCTTAAAATATATAGATTATAAAAAAAGGAAAAAAAAAAAAAAAGATTTCTATCTAGGCTGAGAAATAATGCATCTTGTACTACATTATTTAAGCGGTTAATTTTCAATACTTTCAAGTGTTTATAGATCTACTTGATCTACATTTTTGTAAAAAACTTTACATTTTATAGTTAAATATAAATAAATTTTCAGGTTATCATAAAATATTTACTATTAAAAAGTTATCTTTCAATACTGTTTAAAGATACATCTTATTTCGATTGTTTAAGGTCTTAATCTTATACAAACCACACCCAAGCTTAAGAGCACAACTTTTCAAAAAAAAACATTCAACATTTCAAAGATATCTTGCAGAAAAACAAATGCGCCCTAAATGTAACGATTGTAATCAGTAATCTTTTGTCACTTTTGATTTTCACCCCCTTTCTAATATTTTCCTTTAAAGATTTGTAAGGGATTATTTTTTGAGAAAGTTACAATCAGGGACTTTCTATACAACCTCCCCTAACCAACTTTATTTTCACACCTTTTACCCCAACAATATTTTTCTAACAAATACCCTCCTAAGTAAAAAAGTTATATTTATTTAGACCAAAATGCCTTTGTCCGTACAAGCTCACGTTACATCCTCATAAAATACGCAACCAAACGTTGACTGTCGGGCCGTAGTCAACAATTGCCAGACTAATGTAAAGACGTGCGGGACCGAGGTAAAGACGGGCCGGACCGAAGTCATCACGTGCCGGACAGTATAGAATAATTGCTGGACCCCACCAAAACTTTGCCGGACCAAGGGAACCTAGTGCCGGACCACATTTCCTTTTGCCGAACCAACAACCTAGACAAAAAAACAATTGTCAGACCGAATGTTGGATGTGCCGGACCGCATGAAGCTAGTGCCGGACCGCCTATCCTGAAGAGACCATGACTAGAAAAAGAGAGATGGGCCTTTTAACTTAAAGGAGGGCATTTTGGTATTTTTTTATCTTTGTGTTTTTGACTTGAGGGTATATTTGTAGAAAACTGTAGTTTTGGGGTAAAAGCTCTTTCTTGGGAGAAGGTTGCCTACAAACTTAAGTTACGATTTGGGGTAGCTGCAATTTCCCTTGTTTGTTTTTTTTTTTTGTTTTTTGAGGTTGCCGCATGGCTCTCTGAGTTTGCAAAAGCGCTCTCTAGTTTGTTTTTCTAATTTAGGACGAGTAAACGAAGGTCCCGTCCGCTGAGACTTTTCAAGTAAAACCCTAGTTTTCAACTCCTAATTAGGTCGCTAGGAACTTCTGCTAAGGATCTCTGCAAAAGCTTGAGAACCATCTCCAATGGCAATGGCTTTTAGAGGTGGTGGTGGAGTCATAAGGCGACTCCTCTCCTCCTCTCCATTTCCTTTCTCATCTCCTGTCTCTGCAACTCCTCCGAACCCTCCTGCTGTTCCTTCTACAAGCCTCTTTGTTTCAGGTACTTTCTGTCTTTGTTGTAATTTTACTGCTGTTATTTCTTTCTGGGGTGATATTTTGCTGCATTAAAGGGAAGAATGTTCTGGTCTATTTTGTGTACTCACGGGTGTTAGCTGCTTTCTGTCTCGTTTTTAAGAAGGGAAATGCTTGATTTTTTGGTGGTTTCAGTGGAATCTTTGTGGTGTTGATTGTTGATTGTCTCAGTGTTTTAGGATTTTTGGGCGTTGAAATTGTCCATGTTTGTGATGTGGAATTTGTTCTTTTCTTCAGCTTTGTTTGGGATTTGGGTTTCACATACCCATCTATTTGAAATTTGAAATTGTTGTGAAACTTCTATGTTGGTTTATATGATGAACTTTGCTGAAGTTGTTGAGGGAAATACGGATCTTTATTTTTTCTATTATGGAATTGTATAAACATGAATTTTGCTTTTTGACCACTAGAATCAGGCTTTAAAAGATTGGTACTCCTCTCGGGACTTCCCAGAGTCTGCACGGAGAGGAGGCCTGGCTAGTCTGGAGGCAAGGTTTCAAAAACGCTAGGCAGCCAGGTGGACACCCAGAACCTCGGGTGCCCTGCAGTGTAAATTCTTATTTTTTTATATATATTTGCTATCCAAATGCACATATATGCATATATTTCTGTCAAAATTTGTAATTTATTCCATTTGAAATTGAAAATATCGCAAGTTCGCAACATACCTTTTTGTATATACAAACATATCACATGTCTCAGCCTCTCAGGTAATCAGGTTAAGAATAAACTTATTCAAAATTTTGAACCGTACAAAACATTTAAAAGTCTAATAGGCTATTGTAAGGTCTCCAACTCTCATATTCTCTATATTCTATGTCCATAAAATAAACCATAATAACATCCAAGTCTTCAACTCTCCAAGTCATCAACAAACTGACTTCCAAAACTATAAAAAAGCCAGTAAACCACACAACGAAATAGTCCAAAAAAGCAAAAAAATTACAAACTACATAACTAAATAAAAATCGTTCAAACTCCAAATGTCTAAAGCCCAAACCAAGATGGTGCAATAAGTATTAAAGTTACTTCCAAAGAATAGAGAAGACAATCAAGACATCCATAAGAATCATAATCATCATCTTCATTGCTTTCATTTGCATCAGAAGTGAGGCCGTCATCATCAGAATCATCACCCCCTTCAACATATTCCTCTTCTTCCAGATATTCTTCTGAATCTGCCTTCGCTTCGTCTATCTCCCTCCGTGAAGTACCAGCAGAAGAAGTTGCTCGAGTGGGGCGCTCCTAGGATCAGAAGCTTGCCCCGAAGCCTCCTCAACCACTTCCCATGTCAAACCCTCCCTAGGGAAGATCTCCTCAGTACCAGGGTTACTAACTAGTCAATCTGAAGCATTCTCCATGTCTTTCGAAGAGATAGGGTCCTTCTTTAGCTGGTTTTTCTTCTCCTTGAGCCTTTGATTCTCTCTAACAAAACCAAGTCATTGAGCTTCCTTTGCTCAAGCTTATTTCTTCTCTTTGTATGCACCTATAAGGAAAAATAATGCATAAGGAATTACTATAGGTCTATGATCTTCTTACCTTTTGTGAATCTATATTATAAAATGAACTTATAAACAAAAAAACATATAAAATTGTAAAATAGTAAAATACCATCTCAAATGAACTCTAATTGCGCTCACAACCAGAAGAGGTAGTTGTCAAACTCAAGATCTGCATAGCCATCTTCTGGAGGTTTGGAGCGCTACTCCCATGTTGTCTCCACCATTGGGCTGCAATATGTGGGCAACCTTTGTAATTAATTTAGGTATTTAACATTATCAAAACTTGAAAGAAAATTATAAATTGATATTTTATAAAACAAAAGTACATAAGCCAAAAGAATATTACGTGGTTCGTCTTTGTTTCTCTGGCTTAATGCTATATATTTCCCAAATGACATCAAAGAACACTTGTATGAAATTAGCTCTTCAGTTGATATCTTATCTTGGATATTTGGATCAGGAACTAATGTCTCAAGGCACTCATTAGAATCATCCATAATTACCCCTTTTGAATCAATATCTACATCTGCATAAAAGAATTTGAGGTTCAAGTAGTACCCCGCTGCATGCAATGGTCTATGGAGCTGCCTATCCCATTTATCATCTGTAATCTCCCAAATTGGGGCATACTTCGTTGCATCATTGCCCAAATTCTCTGCAATCTCATTTTTAACCCTTTCCATTGCATCATATATAAAGCCCATGGAGGGCTTATCAGCATCAACCAAGTGCAAGACCTTCACCAAGGGAAGAAATACTAATATCGCATGCTTCACCCCATGCCAAAAATATTTTGAAAGAATAATATCTCGTGTCTTCTTTCTCTTGGCATCTCTAGACCACTTACACCTACTCTATTCATCTGAAGCAAACATAAACCTTAATGCGATCCTCCTCTTATACATGCTCTGTAGGCTAAGGTAGGCTGTGGTAAATCTAGTGACCCCAGGCCTCACTAGCTCTCTCTTTTTTGTACACTTGCGCATCATGCTAAGGGTAAGTATGTGACTGTATATGAATATTGTAACCTCCTTAGCCTTAAAAATAATTCCTTTAATAGGAGGCAATTCACCAATTGCCTTAAGCATAAGATCTACGCAATGTGCAGCGCAAGCAGTCCAAAATATGTGAGGCCTCTTTTGTCGAAGTAAATGACCTGCAGCGAGATTGGGAGTAGCATTATCCGTGACCACTTGAATTACAAGTTCCTCTCCAATCTCCTCAATATCCTTATCAATGAAAGAACATATATAATGCGCATCGTGAACATCATTGGAAGCATCGATTGAGTGCAAAAATACTGTACCCGTGGGACAATTTACTAATAAATTTATGTTACTTCTCCTCCTCCTATCACTCCACATATCTGTCATCAAAGAAAACCCAAATTTAGCCCATCTCTCTTTATGAGTCTCGAGATATTCATTAGTGTACTCGACTTCTTTCTTCATTAGTAGCTCTCCAATCTTATAAGGAGTTGGAGCTTTCAAACCTGGCCCAAATTGCCCAATTGCTTCCAACATTGTATGGAAGCTATTCAAGCGAGCAGTGTTAAAAGAATGCCCGCATGGTAAAACCACCGAGCAATATACTGAATCACCCTGGCTCTATCTTCCTTTTTAAACCTATTTTCAATTGTCACATGTTGTTTCCCCTTTCACTTGCCTTTCTCAATTACTGTCTCAGGGCTAGGTGTAAAAAAACTATCTATAAGACCTCTCGTACGAGCCTTCTTAGACACAAAAGCCCTCTTGGTCTTAGAGCTCTGAGTACCAACCATGGCTACCTCTTCTTCCCCTTCTTCATCATCCTCTTCTTCAGTTTCTATATTATCATAAAAAATATGAACCCCCAACTTTAATTCTGTTATATCCTTTTTTTTGGTGACTTTTTTACTCTTTTCAGCTTCAATGTATTCCAAAATTTCTTTCTTTACAAGATCTGGGACTTTCTTACATGGGGCGGCATCACCTCTAATACTGGCAAGATGTTTCTTAAATCTATTTATGCCGGCATTAGAAATATGTCTACAAAATTTGCACATAATTTTATTTTTGTCATTCTTATTAGGGTTAACACAATATTTCCATCTCGGATCTCCAACCCTAGTAGACCCCGTAGAAGACATCTTAAATTAAAAAAATAAAACTCAAATAAAGATTACAAACTGACCTTTTCTACCCAATCTCTGATCTTTGATGTTGGTTATCTCAATCGAGCTATGAATCAACTCAAAAGTCTTCTAATACCACCAATAGCACTCTAAAAATAATTTCAATAAGAAAAACGAACTTTTTCAGTCCACAAGAAGTACTTTCGATTCTCAGCAATTGCTTTAGATTCTCATAAATAAGTTTAAGATTGAGGGTTTCTTGTTTTTTTCAGTTTGGGGTTGAAAAATAAACCCCTAAACTTCTTTTATACAAACTTGGGGGTCAAAATGACCCCCTTTGCCCTTTTGGGCAAAGTTTAAAAAAAAAAAAATCGTAAACTGTGCTGGGCGCCTGCTGAGGTACAGCAGCCTGTGTTGGGGCGCTCAAGTCAAGGCGTACGGAAATTTTTTCTTGGGGGCCGGGTGGGCTGTTTTTTTAAACATTGTCTAGAGGTAAAACCTCAAGACTTGCCTCGAGTCAGAAATTTCTCAAAGAAATTAGAATTTTTGTTAAAAGCCACCAGTCTGACTTGGGATTTGTTTGAGTGAGAGATTGGGTGACTCAGGCTCATTCGCTGTCAAATCCCATTCCGAGCTACATTTTTTAATACAGTAAGGAATTATTGATTTGCAGTAACCTTATGCTATTATGGTGCTCCCGTTATGACATTGGTGTTTAGTTAGTTAAGTATAGAGCAGAAAGATACTGAACTTCTGGTGAGCGAAATACCATGGCTATATTTGATGATGTCCTCAAAAAATATGCTTGATTTTACATTTTTTTTCTTGATATGCTTTGCACTTTATTGGTTCCATTTATTTCATATTGACCAAGGATTCTTCATAGACGTGCATGAGTACACTTTTTTCCATGGAGTTCAAGAATCCGCTCATATTGGTTTCACTTGCTTCAAATTTCACCTCAATCTATTCTTCCTCATACCAAGTGTTGATGTAGATATTTATTCTCTTTTCCTTTTTTTTCTAATTTTGGACAAGTTGATCTTACACTTTAGAAAAGATTAGCTGATTGGATAGATACCCCTCTATATCCTTAAAAATCTAGAGTACTTACCCATCTCCCTTAGCCTCCACCTACTTTTGCTACTCTCACATGTGTTTTAAATGTGGGATGCGACCAAAAGTGTTGGGGGGGCTGATGCTGCGATGTAGCTTGATGCGGTCAATAAATATAAAAAATTCGAAAAAATCTAAAAAAATAAGTTGATGCATAGAAAAAAAATATGGAGGTGATATATGTGATAGTGGGTATTTAGATTATTCATTAACTTCAAAAGTATTTGCTGTTGGAGATTCTGTGTCCACTATCCCGGTTGTTTGAAACTAGAAACTTGAAACTAGCGTCATAAAACATTCAACAATCAACAACCATAAGTACAAATATGCAACCAAAAACTTTAAAGTTACAAATTTTATAAACTATTTAATCTTGGAAAGAGTCCATGAAGTTCTTCAACTCGATTTTTATACTTTATATGAACTTTATAAATTTATAAAAATGTTGTAAGTTTACAATATCCAAACATTTATAAAGATCAATAAATTTTATAAATTCATTAATTTGTAACTTTACAATATTAGTCCATGAAACTCTTTAAAGTTACAAATTTTATTTGAAAAGTACTGGGAAAAGTTCTTCGATTTGTAACTTTTTATTTTCTTCGACTTTTAGTTTGTAGTATCTTTTATTACAAATAGAAGAACTTCAACAAATAAAATTTTTGCCCAATTTTTTTTTTTTGATTCAATCTATCAAATAAAAGCCACGGATGTGGCTTACGAAAAATGTTGTTTGGGTCTTATAAAAAAAAAAAAAACAATGTTGTTTGGGTGGTTTAATACCCCCCAACCCTTTTTCCCCATTTTCAAAGGTTAAAATGACCTTATTGCCCCTGTCAGAGGGGTACAATTTTGAAAAAAATGGCGGACAGATTATGCGGCCTGATGTGGTTGATGCGGGATGCGGCTTTGATGCGGGTGCATCTCTCCAAACCGCATATGCAGGAAAGTGCGATGCGCTGGTTGGTGCATAGCGCATGATGCGGCCACATATGAGGCAATGCGGTCGTATTTTAAAACGCTGCTTCCAAATGGTAACCCTTCTTTGTGTGCTCTTTGTCTCCTTCTCCATTTGTCAGTGTTGTGGGTCCTAAACTCAGGTCTCCTGCTGGTTAAATTTACAAATTTTCAAGGAATCGGGCGTGGTTCAAGGCTGTAGCAGTTCGGTTTTCATAACACTATGTCTTAAGTTCCATTCCTATATAACCTTGTCAAAAATAAAAATAAAAATTAGAAGTTCCCCCCAATTGAATAAATGGAAGTTATGAGATCAATACAGTGGAAAGAAAATTATGTGGCCTCCAGTATTTCCCCACCATAAAAATTAATTGTAAACTCACTGTATTTATTGTTCTTTCAGCAGAACTTCTATTTGAAAGAGTGACATTTGGATTTGTATTGATTGAACGACAGCCTTAAGTGCCAACAATGATTACAACAATCAACAATGATGATGGTGACTAGAAACAATGGCAACAATAATGAATGTGTTCTTCCTTAGTGTTTTTTCTTGGTATTTAGGTGGCATGGTGATGCAGGGAGAGAAGAAAACCAGAAAATTGACAATAAAAAGAAGCAAGGTTAAGAGAAAAATACCCTCTCTCAAAGGTTTGCAAGGGAATCCACCCCCAAAACAATCTCTTTCAAGAGATCAATTTTTATTCAATTCATAGACTCCGTTTACAATGAAAGGAGATGTCCCTTTAAATAGACAAAAATAATATAACTAATAAAAAGCTTCTCTCTACACCTATCCCTATTTTCTCTCTCTCATATTCATGGGCTTCTAGATAGCCAAGTTTTCCCTCTCATGTTTTACCCAAAAAAAACCTCCCAAGTTGGTTATTGTTGATAAAGATAAACTCTCTTCTATATTTACCTTTATCCTAATTATATCCCTCAAACTAACCCAATTGATACAAGATAAACACAATATAAACTCCAAAGTCGCTCTGCTAATTATCCTCTCACACTCCCTAAACAAAAGAATAATTAAAATAATCCTAATAAATACCCTAATAATTTCTCCTTATTACGTTATTGCCCTTTCTTTCCTTCTTGGGTTCTGCGACCCTTCTTTGGCTCAGTCACGAAGGGGCATGGCTGCATCATTCCCCCCCAGTTGAAAGGAACTCGACTCTGGCGAGTTGGCTTCAGTATATATGCGATATAAGTCTGGATCCATTCTTTTGAACTCTGGCTCAGAAATCCACGTGCTATCAGAGTATGGCCTGCCCTTCCATTTGACTAGAAATTGGCGATAGGAATCCTTTCGAGTTTGAAAGCTTTAAGTCTTCAAAACTTGCTCAATTTCATCCTCTTTCTTCTTTGGTAATTTCTTCATCATATCAACTACATCTTTTGTGACTTTTAGAGGGTCTCCATGACACTCAAATAAGTCAGTAGCATTAAATATCGGGGAGATATCCAATGCCTTTGATAATTCTACCTTATATGCATTGTTCCCATATTGGTTCAAGATGCGGCAAGGACCCTTTTTCTTGGACTTGAGTTTATCATAGATTCCCAACGAAAACCTTTCCTTTCGCAAATACACCATTACTAAGTCGCCTTCTTGAAAATCTTCTCTCTTCTATGCTCATTTGAGGCTTTTTGATACTTTGCATTGCTCTCCTCAATTTTCTTTTTGATTTGGGCTTCCAAATCTCGAATATGCTCAGCAAAAGCATTGACATCATCACGTATCTTGCCTGGCATGGGTAATGGCACTAGGTCCAACACATGATTAGACGTTCGCCCATTAACAATCTCAAATGGTGATTTTCCTGTAGATCGATTTATTGAACTGTTATAAGCAAACTCAGCTTGAGGCAAAGCGAGGTCCCACTGAGATATGTTATCACCAACAATACTCCTCAAGAGGTTACTAAGGCTCTTATTCACTACTTCGGTCTGCCTATCTGTTTGAGAATGATAGGCACTAGAAAATTGAAGTTTTGGTTCCCATGCGCTTTCATAAAGTGCGCCAAAAATGACTTAAAATTTTTGTATCCCGATCAAATGTAATAGACTTAGGAATACTATGTAGCCTTACAATATCTTTGAAAAAGAGATTCGCGATATGTGTAGTATCCATAGTTCTTCTACAAGGAATAAAATGTGTCATTTTGAAAAATCGATCAACAACAACAAAAATAGAGTCCATACCTCGTGTGGTATGTGGAAGTCCAAGTACAAAGTCTATAGAAATATCAACCCATGGGGCATCTGGAACAGGAAGAGGAGTATAAAGACCTGTATTTTGTGTGTGACCGATAGTCGGCAAGTTCGACATCGGGTCACAAATCGATCAACATCTCGTCGCATACGTGGTTAAAATATTTTTCTCCAACCATAGCGATAGTTTTGTCGTTCCCAAAGTGTCCACTGAAGGCCCCACCATGAAGCTCCATGATTATCTTCTCCCTTAGGGAGCAATCAGGTATACATAATCGCACTCCTTTAAATAAAGAACCATCATGCACGAGATACTCAGCCATAGGTCTCGCCCATCAACACACCTTTCAAGGACCTTGCTGAAAATTGGATCAACTTTATATTGATCTTTTATCACTTCAAACCCCAACACTTCTATAGACAAAGTTCTAAGCAACACTACCCTTCTACTTAAAGCATCAGCTGTCTTATTTTAGGTTCCAGCCTTGCGCTTTAATATGGAGGTGTATTCTTGAAGGAAGGCCATCCACTTAGCATGTCGCGCATTCAGCGTTTTTTGGGAACACAAATGCCGGAGTGCTTCATGATCTGAGTATAGAACAAACTCTCTATGAATCAAGTAGTGCCTTCAGTAGCATAAGGCTTGCACCACTGCATAAAACTCGAGGTCATAAATTGAATACTTCTTACGTGCATCATTCAATTTCTCACTAAAGAAGGCCAATGGTCGTTCCTCTTGACTTAGAACTGCCCCTATGCCAACATTTGATGCATTAGTTTCAATCTCAAACACTTTAGAAAAATCTGGTAAGGCAAGTACCGGTGCTTGCATCAACTTTTGTTTAATTAGAGTGAAGCTCTTTTCAGCAGCGGGATTCTATGAAAACTTTTTAGCCCTCATACAATCAGTCACTGATGCTATTAGAGTGCTGAAATTTTTGATAAATCGACAATAAAACGTCGCTAGGCCATGAAAAGAACTCACCTTAGTGCGTGACTTTGGCATCGGCCACTCAGCTATGGCTTTCACTTTTTCTTGATCCACTTTCATTCCCTCAGATGAAACAACATACCCTGGAAAGACGACATTGTTTGTCATAAATGAGCATTTTTTCAAATTCACAATAAGTGATTCCTTCCTTAGCATTTCAAAAACTAGTTCCAAGTGGTTTAGATGATCATGTGGGTTAGCGATAAAAACCAAGATATCATCAAAATAAACCATAACAAATTTGCCAATAAAAGGACGAAGTAGCTCAGTCGTTAGGCGCATGATTGTATTTGGTGCATTAGAAAGGCCGAATGGCATTACAAGTCACTCATATAGTCCATCTCGAGTTTTGAATGCGGTTTTCCATCATCTCCAGGACGAATCCGAATTTGATGGTACCCACTCCTTAAATCAATCTTTGAGAAAACCTTGGCTCTATTAAGCATATCTAACATATCATTGAGCCTAGGTATGAGAAATCGGTACTTGATTGTGATTTTGTTGATTGCCTGACTGTCCACGCACATCCTCCATGACCCATCTTTTTTTGGAGTCAGTAATGCAGGGACGACACATGGTGACATGCTTTCTCGAAGCAACCTTATTAAGCAAAGCAACGACTTGTCTGTGCAACTCCTCATGTTCTATTGGGCCCATTTGATAATGGGCCAAATTTGATCGGCTAGATCCGGGCACCAAGTCAATGTGATGCGGAATATTTCTCATTAGAGGAAGACCATCGGGTAATTCTTCAAGCATCAAAATGTTTATACTTATCAAGTAGAGGTTCAAGAGACCTAAGAATTGCAGTCGATGCAAATTTTTTTTTTGCAACCAATACATAAATCACATCCATATCCTTGCTGTCCCCTTTTAATTTTTGAATATTAAGCAACGTTGAACCCTCCTCTTTGGTGGATTTGGGTGTAGGAAGTTGCTTCATAGGGTGAAGTATTATATTAATACCATCATTAACAAAAGAATAAGTGTTTGGCCTAGTTTTATGCACCATATCATGATCATAAAGCCATGGTCTACCAAGTAATATGTGGCATGCATCCTTAGGCGCTACAGCACACCACACTTTATCGTTATAATTAGCACCAATGGAAAAAGAGATTAAACAACGAGTGATAACTAGTACCTCACCTCCTTTCTTGAACCATTGGATGTGATATGGGCGTGGGTGCTTATGTTCCTTCAATTGAAGTTTAGCCACCATCTCTTTAGACACAATGTTTTCACTGCTCCTACCATCAATTAGTAGTGTGCATAACTTGCCTCTTGATGTGTAAATTGTTCGAAAAATATTATGTCGCAACCACTTCTCATCCTCATTACGTATTGGGGTTGATAACATAGTTTGCTGGACAACTAATACTTCACCCTCTTCATCTCCATACAAATCGTCAACTTCACCTTTGTAAGGCCCAATCCCTTCATAAGACTGGCTCGTCCCAATATCACCTTGGCCTTCATAGGTGTATCTTTCATCAACTTCTTCTTCATAATTTCTTCAGCCAAATTAACTTTGACAGGGGGTTGACGTGAGGGGCAATTGAATGCCATATGTTCAGGCTGTTGGCACTTGAAACACACTATTTGTGTATTATCACGAAGTGTCTTAGGTGCTGTCAACCCTCTCCCAACACCACCTCTTCCCATATTAGGGTTTGGCCTAGTTGGGAAATTTTGAGAGGTTTGGTTTCCATGCCCTATAGGTGGTCTTCTAAAGGTTAAAGCTTGCTGCCCCTGTATTGAAGTAGAGCCTCTTGTCACTGAGCTATTTCTCCCAAGGCCCAGATTGACTATTTCCTCTGCTTTGAGGGCCAAAGTTTAGGAATCAGACATCTTATAGACATCTTTGAAGGCCAATTCATTCTGAATGCCTTGATTTAGCCCATTGAAGTAACGACTTATTTTTTGATCTTCATACTCTTGCAAATTTGCCCTAGATGTCAAAATATAGAACTCTTCAGTATAGTCACTTACTGACTTTTTACCTTGCTTGAGGTTTTGACACCTTTGGTACAAAGTTTGGGCATAATTTACTGGTAAAAATTTTCGGCTCATCTTCGTCTTCATCTTTTCCCACGAATTAATCTTTTCTTTGCCTTGTCGAAGACGATCCTGTTGCAAATCATCCCACCAAACCAGTGCATGGCCAGAAAATTTTGTGGCTACTAATTTTACTTTTTTGTGATCTGCAATATCTTTGTACTCAAACACTTTCTCTACTTTACTTAGCCAATCAAGAAAATCATTTGCATGCAATCGATCATGGAACTCTGGAATATCAATTTTTATTTTAGGTTCTCTTTTTCTCTCCAACAACTGAAGAATTCATTCATTGAATTCGTTATTAGCCGGGGCCACCCGAGGTTGGTTAGGAACAAGATGCATTCCTCTTTCATCTCTGTTGCCTTGAGTTCCAACGCCTGTCTCCAGATTCCTTCCATCCTAAAGCTGAGCGAACCTTTGCGCAAGCTCATCGACTTTCGCAGCTACAGGCATGAATTGGTCTACGCTCTCTGCTAGGGCTTCAACTAATCCAGTCAATACCTTTAATCCATCGAGGGGTGTCTCTTGTGAAGCCATCGGAACCTCGCTCTGATACTAATTGATATAGGGAGAGAATAAAACCAGAAAATTGACAATAAAAAGAAGGAAGTTTAAGAGAAAAATACCCTATCGCAAAGGTCTGCAAGGGAATCCACCCCTAAAACAATATCTTTCAAGAGACGAATTTTTATTCAATTCATAGACTCCGTTTACAATGAAAGGAGATGTCCCTTTAAATAGACTAAAATAATATAACTAATAAAAAGCTTCTCTCTACACCTATCCCTATTTTTTCTCTCTCATATTCATGGGCTTCTAGATAGCCGCATTTTTCCTCTCATGTTTTACCCAAAAAAAACCTCCAAAGTTGGTTATTGTTAATAAAGATAAACTCTCTTCTAAATTTACCCTTATGCTAATTATATCCCTCAAACTAACCCAATCGATACAAGACAAACACAATATAAATTCTAAAGTCGCCCTGCTAATTATCCCCGCACACTCCCTAAACAAAAGATAATTAAAATAATCCTAACAAATAACCCTAATAATTTCTCCTTATAACGTTATTGCCCTTTCTTTCCCTCTTGGGTTCTGCGACCCTTCTTTGGCCCAGTCACAAAGGGGCATGGCTGCATCACATGGCATCCCATTTAAACAATTTGCTTTATGAAATAATATGGACAGGACGCTTGAAATATCAGTTGATAGTGATGGTGTTTCTGATTGGTCATCATGGGGAACCCATGGTCAAGCATTAGTTCTCAGTACGTAGATTTTGGTTGTTTTTGGCGTCTCTTATCACTATATCATGCCATCTGAGTATTAGCCCCTATGACAGCCTAATCTACTTATACAATGATTATATTATGTTTTTGTTGAGAGCTACAAAAGGCAGATTGCAATGATATGAGGGCTTGAACAGGTTGAGGAAACCTAGAATAAAGATGAAGTATATGGTGTAGTAGTGATTCCAGAGATCAATTTATTAAACAACCGAAGGTGCTGACTAGGTAGGCACCTTATGATTGAGGCGCCCTAGAAACAATGTAAGGGGTGATTGGGTGTTCTCTGGCCCTAAACCCTACACCCTAAACCCTATGGTTTTGGGAGGTTGACCCCCCCCCCTCCCTTTGGGGGTGTTCATTGGGTTTCAAACCTCCCTAATTATGATTTTTATTAAAAAATAAAATATTTTTCTTACTT
Organism: Amborella trichopoda; assembly: GCF_000471905.2. Next base: position 1,807,206 of record NW_006498806.1, read on the forward strand.
TTTGTGTGTTTTCTATGCTTTTTTTGTATTGTGCATACATTAATACATACATGAGATTGAAACCTAAAATATTTGAATCTAGAAGGTTGAAACTTGTGCAAACTTGAAATTTGAAGTTGGAACAAACTAACAATAAAGCCTACAAATTGTAAATATGGACCATAGACTGCATCGGCCCTATGGATTAAAAGTACAGTTATAGACGATACAAACAAAGACATGTCTCATAAGAATTGTGAGTCTACTCTTGAGTCCCAAAATGGCAAAACAAGAATTTAAATATCAAAATGGAAACTGAGATTCATACTCAAGGTCCACAACATCATCACGATTCACAATCATTGCCACCTTCTCCATCATCATGACCCCATGCATATGATGCCAATTCTCATTATCGAAGTCACAATGAGCTTCCAGTAGGCTCACCACCACCTCAGACTCTTTTCAGGGACATCCTGGCCATCTTTGGCATTGATATGCCACTCACTAAGTCATCACATCTTTCACAGAAATGGAGTTGATAAGGAAGCGCTTCTAGTAGCAGTACTCAGTATGAAAGAATGCTGGATTCGGTCTTCTAGGTGGGCGCTTCATGACATAGGTACCCAAAAGCAACCTTTTTTTTTTTTTGGTGTTGGTGGGGGGGTTTATTGTATAATATGCAATAGTAAGGTGTATAATAAATAGTAGTTTATATAATAACATAATATAATAATTGCATATATGACATTATATCTTGTTTTATTTAATAATAGTAATAATAACAACAACAACAACAGTACTATATTATACATATTACTACATATGGAATAATAACGATACTAATAAGAATAAAAAGGGGCTAAGGCCCTAGGTGCCTATCTGGGCAACGTCTTAGCCACCTAGGCCCAGGGATCCTTGCTTGCCTAGGCGACTGTGGCTGAATTTTTGAACATTGGCGCTACTTCAACTTTTGATTCGATTGAGCATATACAAGATCATTTAGTTTCTTTTGCTTGAGTTTGTTTCCCTTTTTATATGAATGTGTTCGATGATGCATGTTTCAGGGGAAAAAAATAATGATGATTTAGGAGAAAGAAAAAAAGGAATGCACGTTAGGACATATGAGGACTGGTAGGAGTAGGGCAATGTGAGTGAAGAAATTATCAACTAAAATTATGTTAAGTTGGGCAGGCAACCAGATGAGCTACAAGTCAGGTTTAATATGCGAAGGGCCATCCTTTGCAAATGTTTGCCTTTTCCCTGTGCGCGGCCCACCATAGAGCTACATTGCATGGCAATGACATCTATTAAAGGCATTATAGCAGTATTACACAGTATACTAATAATGTTATACAACTCAAAGTGTTCAAATCACAAATAATGAAGAGGTTATCACAAAGATTACCTAGAGAGAGTCTATTCCTCTGCCTTATTGCTCTATCTGTTTCAAGTGAGTGCTTGCAAATGTTCAACTCCATTGTTACGAGGTCTTGGAGTTCCACATTGGGGTTGACTGTCAGGTTGCACGTATTCAATCCCTCCATTATCTGGCTCTTGGAACCAATCTCATAATCAATATGGAAGTATTTTGGGTGTAGAAAATACCATGCTGGGCCCATGCGGCTTTGTTATTTCACTTATCATCTATAATCTTCCAAATTGGTTAATACTTTTGTCATAATCCCCCTAGTTCTTTACTCTTATTTCTTTAGCAAACTTCATTGTGTTGTAGATATGACCTATGGGTGGTTCCTTCTCATTATCCAACAAGCACAACATCTTCACTATAAGGGTGCTTAGAGTGACCACCATATTTCAACATAGGGGGCCCACCGTCAGTTGTGCATGGGGCCCACTTGGGATTCCCATGAGAAGCATGCCCCACATAGTGGGCATACTTTCCTTATTTCAAGGTTTTGTTATTCAAGGCATTCAATCAAGTTATGGAAAGTTTTATATTTTGAGTAGTTTGAATATTCAAAGAAGCTATGAATAAGAAGATTATGGAAACTTAAAATAAGTATAATATGTTTTCCATATTTCTGTATTGGATGGGATTAGGTTTAGGAAGCTGAAAGATAAGGTTCTAGCACCTTCTTTCAGATCACTCACTCACAGGTCTCATCTGATCAATAGTTTGGATCTAATTTTCATAAGGATGGCTAATCCTAAGAAACCCTAACCCTAAAGAAAATCTATAAATAGGGGCCCTATCTTCTCTAAATCTCTACACCTCTCTCTTCAACTCTCTCACTCAATATACATTATCGTATGTATTTTGTTGCACTATACCAAATACCTTGGACACTGAAATGGCAATATGCAATATCCCCCAATATAACCAATAATTATCAATATATACCATGCTTGAAAAAGCAGATATCAGTAAAATGGTGGGATGTCTTTGTCTGCCACCAACTTGAGCCTGATAATATTATTCTTAAACAAATATCTCTTGAAAATATATCTGTTCCATTTGACAACCCAAATAATTTATCAGAATATATATCCATAATGAAAAGGAAGAACCCACAAGCAACGAAAGCAGAATTAGAAAAGGAGTTGCTCAAAATATTTTCAGAAGAAGCTGAGACAGGCTAAGTACATCATGAAGGGTCAGCCTCAGTAACAATAGAATCAGAAGACCTTGAAGACCAGTCGGCCCATGGAATGTCACAAAAACCATCACTCTACTGACCTGGGCCGACCCGAATAAAGTATCATCAAGCCTATCAAATAAAGTAGCTGATACAGTACATGCTACATAAAAAGAAGATTCCTTCTTATCCCCATAACAATCAAGTCAATCAATAGTAAATATTCCTTCATCAGAACACGTGTCATCAATGACAAGACATAAGATTCGTCACCAACACCACCGACATATACGACAAAAATGCTACAAGGAAAGGTGAAGAGTAAAGTCACATCAAGTCAAAAGCAAACAGTAAAAGTAAGAGTCCCTACCTGCTTTTTCCCGACAAAGCACTGTCCTTCATCGACCAACTCACCTTATCTTCAGACCGAGAGAATCTCCAGCTCATCCCCATGATAATGACCTTTCCAATCCAGCTAAATGTTTTTGGCGTCCGCTCCCTATATAAGGAGGATCAAAACATTCTACCAGGGCATCAAGTCCTCGTCTACTCTTCTGCATAGAGTCCTAGTCCTCTGGTCTTCTCTTTGCTCTTCCTTCTCTTTAAATTTTAAGCTTAAAGCTATATCTCTCTCCTCTCTGTGTTAAAATTCTTATGTGTGATTGTAATTGGGAGAGTCTCCCAAATTATTATCCAAGCGAGTGGAAGGCCTTTTGCAGTTACTGTATCTGCTGACAGTAAGCTTTCTCTTTCTCTTCTTCTCTCTTTTCATATCTTATGTAACATGTTACAGTTTGTTTACACAGTCAGTTTGAGTCTGTAATATGTCACAGTAGGTTTGCATTACAGTTGTTTTATGTAACAGTTATTATCAGTTATTCAATATATAAGTTTGAATGTTATTATGCAAATTCAGAATTGTTCTTAGCATAGAAGTTTATGAATCATCTTATACTACTTGGATTTTAGTTGATATATCTCCTTTTTCACTATTTATTTTTATCATTCTTTTCTTATATTTAGGTTATTTTAGGTTATTAGCATAAAGGTTGATCTTGGCTATATATATATATATATATATATATATACATACACACATATATATAACCAAATATCGAAAAAAGTTACTGAACCACAACCCAATCTTGAGAAAAGATAAAGAAGAAACCGATCCTATAGTGGAAAACATTTGCAAAACTAAAAGGTGCAAAATCGAAACTTGAAACTAGAACATAACCACAAAACCCAATCTTAATGGTTTGCTTAGGCTCCGGGCCTTTGCTTAGGTGGGGTGCTTAGGGCCTCAGCCTGCCTCAAGCCACTCCTGAGAGGGGCCATATTTCGAATTACTGCCTGGGGTTTATGTAATAGCAATATGGTGTGCTGCTGAGGGAATGTCTACTACTGCCTGGGGTTTATGTAATATCAGTATGGTGTGCTGCTGAGGGAATGTCTACTACTGTTTCGAAATGCTGCCTGGGGTTTATGTAATATCAATATTTAATATCATATCACTGCCGGGGAATGTCTACTACTGTTTGGTTTTTGGACTTTTGATTCAGCAGTCCATTGTAATGGTGTAGTACCATACGTATGTTTTATTGGATGAAGATATACATATTTTTGGTTCCCACAAAGAATGTTGAATTTTCAGAAAGATGGATAGGATTTCAATGGAGAATTTTATGATTTTAAACTGAACAAAGAAGCATCATCCTTTCAAAATCCAAATCCACATATAGACTGTTTAAAGTTGTCTGAGAACAATGAGCATGTAGCTGTTTGGTGCAAAGCACACATATTTGTATTTGTCTGTTATAAGAAACCTGTGGGCATCAGTATATGATTGTTGGGTTCTGCTGGGTTTTAAGAAATCTGTTGGCTTCACTGGTGTTGATATTTTCCAAGAAGTTGTCAAGCAATTGCTGTTAAGTGGGATTTCACAATCAATTTACAGGCCTGCACATTAAGATTGAGGACCAAAAGAAAAATCACTAAAATTATTAGTGATACTCAGCCATAAAGTCGTGCATGTACTGATGATAAAAGAATATAGATGTCCCTTTTGGCCCCGTTGAATATCTTGCCAGCCATATCCAAGCCTTGCTTTAGGTGCCTTTATGGGAAACCCTGAGAATAGGCACTCTTCAACAGTTACAATCATGTGGAACAATACCCATGTTTTAGGTGATAGTCATAAAAATTTTCTTTTCCCTTTTATCCTGAATTCGTAATGGGGCCTATTAGCTTTGTTTTCAGGATAAGTACGATTGCTCTGTGGATAGTGGTGTGCCAAGCTGGCATGCCACCCCTTCAGGCACAAGATTACGGCAGTTTTAGTGCTATGACTAAAAAATCGGATGTTCAAACGGCGTCTTAACACAGTCATCTAACAGATGTTTCAATGATGAGCAGTCTGGCTCACACTGAGGAGATAGTGATTTGATTCTAACACCATCTTATGGACGATTTATTATTTCTTTGGTTTGAAAATTTCCATAGGGGAAAACAGAATTGTAATAAGGAATTTATAACAATAAAAATATAAACAAAACTACTGTGGTTTATAGCAGATTGCAGATTTGATTCATTAATCACATACAATTGTTGTCAATGTTTATATGTTGTTGTGCAGGAGGTTTTCTTGTGACAGTTATAAAATGTTAATTATTTTCATGCTTAGAATTATTACAGATTTTCATCCCATGAATGAATTATATTTCTGAGACTATTTTAAATCACCCATGCATAGCATCCTCAATGTACGACCTATATAAGAGTTTCATTCTTATTGCTAACACCATATTAAGACGACCTTGCCCTAGAGACTGATCCTGTACAACCACATTGGTTATTCCTTGCAGTAATATAAATATTTCTCCAGTAAGGTACATCTCTAGTAATTTCTAGCTCTCCTTAAGCTCCATGGGCATTTTATTTCAATGGTCCTCATGGAATGAATCAAAAAATTCTGTGACATTTGTATGTGATTTTGGTCTATTCAGCAGTGCCAGGTACTCTTGAGCTTGATTAGTTGATTATGGTTTTCCTGTGATTTTTTTTCCCTTTCACACCTTAAAAGTTCATTTTGACCCCGGTTTTTTAACACAATTATGCTCAAGGATATTTATCATCCGCATCCTGGATGATCCTCATCCTTCTTTTCCCCATTTCGATCAATTGGAACCAAGTTTTCAACTCATAAAATGAGCCCCTAAGCTCTAGAGTAGCAATCTCTCTCTGTAAAACTCACACACACTATACACAAATATGTATAGTGAAGGAAGCCCATGGTTAACATTAAAGGCTTTTGCTTTGATTGTTCTTTCTGAAATCATATTTTCCTACAACGTTAGCAAGTTCAGCAGGAAGCTCTATTTTTCCTTTTGGCAGGGGTGGTACTTTTATTGTGCCCCTGCCCCCATCTTTGCTGTGAATGACGACAACGACCTGCCATCTTACATGTACTTGACAACCTCATTTTCAGCCCAAACTAACTTTTTGGGTTATATTGTTCCTCTTATCAATTGTGTGTATGCCATTCATCTGATTGAAAGCAGTAGTAATGCTTTTAGAAGTGTAATAAGTTGCAAGGTTCACATGCTAATTTTCATTTCTCACTTCCATATTGATTGTGTTGGAAAATATCTGATGCGATAGCATTCTTCATTCAAAAATTACATTTACCTAAAGGTGCTTTCATTTACCCAATAAATAAAAAAAACGGTTTTTGTACAGCCGTTTTCTTGGCAGATGCTTGTGCTATTCTTGGATCCAAGGTGGTCTTTTTGTACTTGGGTCTTGCTCGCGCACACGAGAGAGAGAGATTTTGCAGCTTTGCTTAGGTTATATATTTTTTGCAGGGCTTAACAAGAGAACAACATCTGAGAAGCTTCGTGAAGCTTTTTTGAAATTTGGGGAGGTTGTTCAGGGTAACATATTCTTCTCCTCTATATAAATTCACTGTCTGATCAAAATCAGTGGTTCTTGAATATTTGTGGCTGCTACTTATCAAAGGAAGATAATGAATAAAAAATTTATCTTTTTCAGCCAGAGTTGTAACAGACCGAGTCTCTGGCTATTCAAAAGGCTTTGGTTTTGTCAGATATGCTACACTAGAGGAGGCAGAAGCAGGCATAAAGGGGATGGATGGCCAGGTTAGATTTCCAATCATAGCTCATTTGTTGTGCCTAATATTGACGTTCACACACACACATACAGAGAGAGAGAGAGAGAGTAACTTGGTTATGAATGTTATGGTGCAGTTTCTGGATGGTTGGGTCATTTTTGCTGAATATGCAAGGCCAAAGACACCTGGTGCCTCGGAACCACGTCAGGAGAACCCGATATAATGCCCTGTCGGATTTATACATGAATGATTTATACATAATTTACATATGATTTGCAGTTCTGATTAAGAAAGATCAGTCTCTGTCAAATTAAACAATTTTGTCTCTCTATACATTATTATTAAATACAGATGCTCGTAAATACCAGGGCTAAAGGATTTGTGCTTGGATATATTTGTTCCTGGCGTATTTGATGACGGTTGATTCACATTCAGTGATGCCTCCTAACCCCTCTCTCTCTC
>NW_006498806.1:1821401-1847051 GCF_000471905.2 Amborella trichopoda
GTATATATATATATATATATATATATAGAGAGAGAGAGAGAAAAGCTTGAAGGGTGAGATAAAGAAAAAAAAAAGAATAAAAGGTAAATGTGTTGGGCTTCTTATACGCGTTTCTAGGCCAAACATGAGCATTTCCAGGCCTTATTGGACTTCTGTCCGAGCCGGCCCGTTGGCAACCCTACCAGGAGGTCATAATTGTTGCTAGCTATTAGAGTTAAATTGGCTTGAATTGAAGGTGTCACATAGTTCAAGAATTTTTTTTTACTTTTATTTTACTCAACGACATATTCACAACCACCCACTTTGAAATCTAATGGATAAAAGAATGATTGTGACTTCGTTGTATTAAAGAAAAATAGTCTCTTTATATATTTTTCCAAAAGAACAAAGCTGATATTTAAATTCTTGTTATGTTGAATATTTGTTACGAGTAAAGCTTGAAATAGTAAATTAAAAATTGAAATTGACAAAAATTATATTTATATTTAATCACACGTGCAAGGCATCTTGTACCTAATTTTGAATAAATTAAAAAAATCATACCACTAATTAACCCCCCTAACATATTTGGGTATGCCACTTTCAGATTCTAGGTTGCTTAAGGAGGTTTAGGATCCGGTGATTAACAGTGCTAATTCTAAACTGGATATTTGAAAATCAAAACATCTATCGTTAGGAGGAAGAGTAATTTTGATTAAGTCTTATTTTTCTAACTTCCCTATTTATCAAATGTCAATGCTTCTAATGCCTGCAATATCATCAAGAAATTAGAAAAGTTGATGAGGGACTTTTTGTGGGAATCTGATGATGAAATGAAGAGATATCTTCTTGTTAGTTGGGATAGTATTTGTACACCCAAGGCTGAGGGGGGTTTGGGGATTCGAAAATTAAAGCTTGTCAATCAATCTCTAATTGCGAAATGGTGGTGGAGGTTGTTGAATAGGGATAGTCATCTCTGGATTGATGTCTTGAAAGCCAAATATGGAGTTGATCCATGTTATAATATGGTTGCAATAGGTCATGTTGGTAGACGGTCAACCATTTGGAGGACAATAGTGTCTATGCAATCTTTTTTCCTTTGCCATTTAAGATGGACAATGGATAAAGGTGATATAGCTTTGCTTTGGCACTCGAAGTGGGCATCTGACGTCCCATTGAAAGCACTTTTCCTTGATATTTATCATAGAAGTTTGCAACATGTGGCTACCATACATGAAGTAGGTAGTAGGTAGTAGGTAGTGGCAGACAGTCAACTGTATGGAATGTTACTTGCTTATACAATAGATTACCTGTTGTTGCCTTTGATCAGTATTTGGAATTACAAAGTGTCTTGGGGAATTTTTTTATCTCAAGTTTTGAAGTGGATGCTGCCATATAAGAGTTGGAATTTGATGGTGCCTTCTTGGTAAGGTTAGCGTATGATATTTTGTTCCATGATCGTGTAAGATGAATCAGCCCTTTTTAAAAGATATATGGAGTTGGAAAATCCCTCATAAAGTGCAGGCTTTTGTTCGGATTTTGGCGCAAAGTAACTGCTTAACAGGGGACAATTTGCGAAAACAAGGTAAGATCATGGTTAATGTTTGCTTTTTTGTAAAAATGATAAGGCAACACATGATCACTTGTTTTTACCTTGTCCGGTAACTTCTGCACTTTGGTATTGGGCTTTGCAAAAAGTTGGGTTTTCTTTGAATCTCCCTTCATCTGTTTGGCATATTGTGAAACAATTGAAAATTGTTGGAGTTCTAAGGGTTGGGGGAATTCTTTGGAATATTTTTCATGGTTCATTATTATGGGAAGTATGGCTTGAAAGAAATATGGGGGCTTTGGAAGGTGTGGCAGTGGATTTGGCAACCTTAAAGAATAAGATCTTATTAAATACATGGAATTTGTTTAGAATTACTAAAGAAGGATGGAGGACTGCAAGAACTGATGTAGATGATAATCTTGATCAACTAATCTCATTAAGAATTCTTAAGGTGAGGCCAAGAAGCAGCTGGCAACCTCTTTTTAGTGGTTCCTTTAAATTGAATGTTGATGGCTATTTTATGGGAAATCCAGGTAGGGTTGGGGTGGGTAGAGTATGTAGGGATTCAAGTGGGAATTTAGCTTTCTGTTTTACAGGATCGTGTGGTGATGCTACTGCGAACTATGTTGAAATGACGACGGTCCTACAAGGATTCAAGCTATAGAAGGAGATGAGCTCGGGGGACTCCCTATTTGTGGAAGGGGACTCTAAGAATGTAATGGACTAGTGTAACTGCTCATTTATTACACCTTGGCATATGAGATATATTTGGTTGCACATTAGAGAATTATCTACTGACAGCAACATTATCTTAAACCATATATATATAGAGGCTAATACTTTGGCAGATGATCTTGCTAAGAAGGGGGCAACCCTTCCCTCGTTAAAGGTTTCCCTTTCTTTGTTCTAATGTAAGTTTTCTTTTTGCATTTTCTTTGTTGTTATGGTTGTAATGACTCCCTTATTTAAATAATATTAAACACTCTTGTCAAAGAAGAAATTAACCACCCTAGACTCTTCATCAAAGTTCACAACTTATGACCCTGAACTTAAGGGGTAAATTCCTTCAATCAAGTGTAAATTCCTAATATCCCACTTGTCGACCCCCTAAATGCACTAATTAACCCCAAACTCAAGCTTTTGAGCCAAAAAAGTGTTAAGTTTTTATTAAATAAATTCCTTTTATTGTCTAATTTCTGCCTTTGGTATTCTTTAATTTCAGGAAAACAATCACCTTTTATTAAATAATTTCCTTTTGAGTTAATTATTGCCCCTCTAAACGCTTTACCAATCTTAACACTCAAGGTTTGGAACCAATGAAGTTAGGTATTTTTGTTAAGTAAATTCCTCTTGACATAAGTTTATATAAGGTTGAAGCTTTATATTGTTGAAATGAGGTACACCTCAAAAATCCTATATTGTTGAAATGAGGTACACCTCAAAAATCCTACAATGGAGAGTGTTTTGGCAGAGGAGACCCCTCCAATCTCTCATCTCGACCTTGAGATGAATGGACATAATGAAAAAAAAAAAATTTCAAGTCCAAAAAATAGTGTATATTGTAACAAGTTATATGTACTGTATCTTTCCAAGATTTTTAAACGTTTCTTGATCTGCTCGATCTGTATTACTTTTGAAATTTTAAATTCTATAACTGAGGATAAAAAGATATTTTGAAGCCATCATAAGGTTTTCGACGCTGAAACGACATCTCTAAGTAAATTTTATAGGTGCGCTATACTTCTACAGTATATACAAACCTCACCCATTTCTCTTATTATCCATTTTTCGTCTTTAATTTTTCTCAAACTTAGAAAATTATCGACTCTTACCACATGTATTCTGTCAGTCCAAAATCCTGAAATCGCTTATCCTATTTGTTTATTTGAATAAACTTGGATAGCATGATTTCAAGTTTGGGTGGTCTTTGTATAAGGAGCCCTCCTTATACTGTAGAAGTAAGAGACTTATAAAATTTGTTTGAAGATGTAGTTCTAGCATCAGAAGCCTTGTGATGCCTTGAAAATCTATCTTCATCTGTAGCTATGAAATTTGAAATTTCAAGAATTATATAGACTGACTAGATATATAGATTTTAGAAATCTTGAAAATATTGGTCTAGATGACTTGTTACATGATGTATTATTTTTAGCACTTGAATTTTTTTTTTTTTATATTCACACATCTTGACGTTGAGATGATCAATTGGAGGATTCTTCAACATCATAACACTCTTCTAAATGATTATTGAGATGAGCCTTACTTTAATAGTATAAGGTTCCAACGTTTTATAAACTTTTTACCTCAAGTTTTTTATTATGTGCTTTTGAAATGGTTACCAACTTTAAAGAATCATCCTCTATTTTTTTGGGTGAAATTTAATATCTTCTGCTTGGAAACCGTCCTTTTGGATATTATCCTTTATTTTATTTTTTAGCCCCTTAACTTCTCCCAAATTCAGCGACCTTCTATCTAAAAAACCCTAGTCAGTTCTCCAAATTCACCCACCAAACGCCCTAAAGCCCGCCCCAAAGGCCCAAGTGGACCCTGAGATTACCCTTAATCCAAAGATCGATATAAATCTTTTCTCAATGGCCATTGAATTTCAAGGTGAACCATCTTGCGCCAAAAGTAAATGGGAAATATCATTAAGGGATCAAAATCCTTTATCGAATCTCTAAAGGGGTCAAAACATCCAAATTAACACTACATGGGATAATCATTTTATTTTTATTTCAATTTCACTCGACACCTCACAAAGTCTTTAAAGGGATCATTTCATATTTAGGATTGAGAATGTTGAACGAGCAAAGCAAGGGCTTTTTTCTAATTTGACCTACCTAAGAGGCCCCAACCAAATAATAAAATGTACCCCTACTTGTTTAAAGGAATCAAATTACTGCAGTACCCCTATTTAGTCCAGGTTTCCAACCTTTAAATAAAGACTTTGCATATTTTGAAATTATTTTTTGAAGAAGTAAATGAATAAAATGAAAATTAAAAATAAACCGTTTAATGCTATTTGGAATATTTTAACCCCTTTAATGATTTTTCCAAGGCGTTTTGACCTTCAAATAATATTTTCCTTAAGAATAATTTAAGGAAAAATTAAAACTTATGTACCCCGTTGACTAGGTTTTCAAATGATTGTGGCTGGAAAAAATTGAGCTTTGCATTTAGGTCCATCTGATAAGAAAGAGAAAGAAATATGTTATTGAGAAAACATTAAAGGAAAATGGTTTGATAGAGCTGCAGCCCTTACTATCAAAATAAATAAAGCATCACCTCATAAATCCTCTAAATTGCAATTCAAACATTCGAAAACCTTTACATCAAATATATCGGTATGATTATTACGTTTAAAAAAAAAAAAGATAGACTTTCAAGCTCTAAAAATAATGTATATTATAAAAAATTATCTTGCCCATCCATTTTGCCTTAAAAATAAATATCCATAGTTCCACAAGATCAGCATCTTTCTTAAAATTTAAAATTCATTGTCAATGTTGGAAATTGATTTTAGAACAATTATAGAGATTTTCGTTGCGAAAAGTGCTTTCTGGACAATGATTTGATATGAAGTTTTTATTTTGTTTTCATAAAGCCTAGGCCTTATTGAAACTGCACCCAACATTAAAATAGTTTTTTTTTCTTTTTTTAAATTGTGTATAGGCTCCTCTGAAGATTATCAAGTTTTTCCCTACCAGCGACCAGGCAACACAACTCCAATAGTAAAATTGATTTGCTCAATCCTCCCTGAGTTTAATTTCTTCCTAGGACTGAAGGTCCATCTATCGATTCTACTTATAAAACACGCATACACCCCTCTCTCACTACTGCCTATACAAAAAGTGGTCTCGAGTGCACAAATCTCCATCTCTAAAAGAATCCCTAATAAATATAGGATACGTAATAGGGATGAAATAATTATATTATGGTTTCATCATGCAGGTTTTAAATATATTATTTCATCGAAGGTTATGGGGCAATGGATAGGGCACCAACATAGCACCTTATGTAGGATACTTGCCAAATCACCTCATGATCCATGTGATCGATCATACACATAGAATGCTCATGAGTATCGCCACCATCCAATTAAATGATGGATGGTAACAGAGAGAGAAGGACCCATCTCTACATGATATGACACAATTGGAATGTAAGGAGTTATTGACGATATTCATACCAATTAAAATCAGATCAAGCATATTCATTCCTGACTCGAACAAAGATTTCAATGCACCAGGGATCAAAGTTTCACCTGCCATCATTTCTTAAATCATCATAATCACAAATTCCAGGCCAGATTATCTCAAATGAATTTTACTGAAATTCATTGCTTACAGATAAGGAGTCAAGTAGAACGCAAAGACAAGATTTAAGAGTTAATGATGCCAGGGTAATCAAAACATAGCTCTTGCTTAAAACTTCAAAGCAATTTCGTTTAGTCAAAATTGTGGTGATACAAAAACCTTAGGAGGAGATCTGACCTGGGATTCAGCCTCTAGAATTATTGGTTATAAGTGTAAGCTCGTCACAGCGCTATTGCCCAAAAAGGCCAGATCCCACCTTGCCCATCTTTCTTAAATACTCCTTTCTTGAAATGTTCTAGTACATTTGTGTGCCTATTCATGTTGGGTTTGGTTTCAGTTTCTTTGGCTTAACTCCATTTCCATCCTTCTTCATCTTTCCTTCACGGCGTTCCCTCTTTAGCCCCTTCATGTTGGCTTTTGGAACACCTCCAACCTTAAAATGTATTGATGTCAGAGAGAGAGAGAGAGAGAGAGAGAGTACTATTAAAACAGACGAGAAACAAGCAGCTCCACACCTGCTGGTCAGGAATATAGATCTTTCCTATTCTTCCCTGTATCATGTCACTGCTAACATTCTTCACCTGCAAGTGAATCACAGCCTCTCTAAAATCAAAACCCCATTTCGAATAATGGATCAGAATATTCGAACTCCCAAGGCAGGCAGCATCAAAAAGAAAGAAACAAATAATTATAATGGCAACAAGAACAAAAGCAATTGACCTTTTTCTTGGGCAGTTTGGAAGCTGTTTTCATGGCTGACTTCTTGAGATCCTCATTGGGGAGACGATGGCGTCTCACAACGAAGTCCATGGATGGCCCAACTTCAGTCAATTCCATCCGAGGAACAACTGTGCCTGACCTCTTTAATTGCAGAGCACAGTGCATGAAAACAATTTTATTTGGAGAGACAGCAGAACACACAAAGACTCGGTCTAAACCTGAAAGATTCAATGTTTCCACAACCTACATAGAGCCAGGCCCATGATGAGAGAGAAGGAGAAAGAAGCCATGTCCATTTAAAGATTCAACTAATCTTGCAATATTAGAGATTTCTATTCCCTGCAAAGGGCCAGGCCCATGATATATGTGTGTGTGTGTTTGTGTGTGTGTGTGAGAGAGAGAGAGAGAGAGAAGTTTATATATACCTCTCCCCTAAAGAGATCAAGCAAAAATTCCCTCAGATGCTTCAGCTCTTCCACAGTCTCAAACCCTTCTCCAATAAAAGTAAAGAAAGGCTTGGACCCGACTCGTGGGGCTAACTTCTTGTCATAAGAGAAAGAGCTTAAAGGCTTAAAGTTTTCCACGCCAACTTCAACAAGGTCGTATATGTGATGATCGTAAGTCCGCCCCATCACAATATTTTCAGGTCGCTTCTTTGAATGGGAACCAAACTGCATATACAGAATCAATTTGTTCCAAATAATTAGAAAGTGTCCAGTGGCATCAACTGCTTGAAAGGCAACCATACAATATCAATTATCAATACAGATGCCACATAGTACAGCCCACAAACTCTAATAAAGAAACTCTTCTACTGGCAGCATTGCACAAAATTTACTCTCAATTAGCCAGCTGATAAGTAAATCATAGTTAGATAAGGCAAAAATTGGATGATTTATAACCACCAATTAGTTCCGATAGACTAACAGAATCCTAACACTGTTATAAGCCACCAATGTCAATTGAAGGACTAACTAATAAGCCAAATGTGCACCATACTCCAACCTTGGATCAGAATAAACATTTCCCTCAAACCTAATAAACCCCGTACAAATCAGCAACCCTTTCATAATGGGAGTTTAGAATGGTCAAAATATTCAAACTTTCAAATACTTGAGATGAACGGTTGCTATGGTCCCCATCTTATGAGACACTTTTGAAGAAAGCATTGGGAATACTCCTTATCATAAAGGTAATAGAAAGAACAAATGGGGAGAGATAGAGGAAGGGATTTAATTTAATTATTGAAAAAGTTGCTATTATACAATGATAATAAGATATGTATTGCTTGGAGTAGTAGACTGCTCAAAATTGTGGGCAAAGCATTGATATCCGTTAATGCCTTAACATGTGAAGTAATTCGCTTAACAATTTGCTCTCCTAGTGGATCTTGACTGAAAGGCTTTCCTGTTTCGCTCCTCCCATAGGAACCAATTGTAGTGAAGACGATGGAAGTCCAAATGTTGAGAAATCCATCATATTTAAACCTGAAAGCTAACCAGTTTCTAAGCATATCAGGAACAGAAATACCAAGAATGAACCGTTTACCACATTGCCAAGCTATTGACCTCCATACACCCTGCGAAAAAACACTATAAAACAAAACATGACAGAGACTGTCATCATTGTTCCTGCAAAAAGGACAAAAAGGAGCTAGATGGACGCCTCGCTGCTAAAATAAAAGTGTAGTGGGTACGCGATTACTCAAGGCCAGCCAAGAAAACCATTTAGCCCGAATTGGCATTTAGAAGAGCAGAGGACACGGAATATAGGCTGCGATGAACCTTTATATCGAACAAAATTCGATACTGCTTTGATTGAAAACAAACCCTTAACACAATGAATCCATACCAGTGAGTCCTTTTTGGCCTATGGAGAGAGAGTATAACTATCAACCCCCTCCATATGCTTCTCGAGGAATCTGATGTAGATGAGGGCAAGGCAAGGCCCAAGTTTGAGGGGAACCACCTATATAATCAGAAACCTTCCGCCCAACGAACTCCCCCAAATCCTCATGAGCGTCGGCACCATAAGAATCCGATGACGACTGCCCTGATAACCATGGGTGCAACCAAAAATCTACCAATTGTTTGCTAGTGAAACACCACTGAACATTCTCCTTTAGATGCGTTAAACCAAGTAAGAAGCCCTTCCAAGCATGAGAACACCCCGTCCAAAAGAATTTCTTAAGCATCTATGCTAATAAAACCGAACTAGTAAAGAAGAGGGATTTGCCAGGATCTTCCAAGACAACTTCATCATTCCTGCAATATTCAAATCCATGATGTCCTGTACCCCTAGTCCTCCCCCTTCCTGAGTAAGGCAAATTGTCCTCCAATTGACAAGAAGGCCACCTTTGTTTTCTGCCACACCGGCCCATAAAAAATTCCTTTGCAACCTCTTTATCATATTACATGCTTTCTTCGAGAGTATAAATGATAAGATCCAAAAAATAACTGATGCACTGAGTACTGACTTTAGCCATTGAAGTCGACCTGCATAGGATAAACATAAAGCTTGCCATGTACCAATCCTACTGATCACCTTGCCAACCAAACTATGACAATACTTGTGCTTAAGATGCCCATGGAACAAAGGTAACCCCAAATAACGCACTGGGAGGGAGCCTTCTCCGAATTGCAACTCCCTCAAAATCCTGGATCTGCAACCTGTGGTACACCATAGAAAAAACCTTGCTTTTTGTAGAATTTAACATCTGACCACTAGAAATTTCAAAGTTGGTGAGAACCTCTTTCATGGTAGTAGTAGAATAAATAGATGCCTCATAAAAGATAACATCACCAGCATAAAATAAATGTGAGACCCCATAATCACATCCCGAAGGGAAAGCCCTAGGTAACATGCCTTGCACCATAAAGAACCCCCTTGTCTCAACCCACTCTTCCCTTTAAAGTATCCCTTAGGAGATCCATTCCTCAATACAGAAAAAAAAGTGGTGGAAATATACAGCCGAATCTATGAAACAAAAGTATCTGGAAAACCCAGTCCTTGCATCCAAGCCAAATAAAGTCCCAGGATACCCATCATAGGCAATCCTCAAATCAATCTGCAAACACATTTTTGGCCTAACTGAATTCCTGGCAAAGAGACAAGAGTTCATATTCCATACAAATGTTATCTGCCTTTTAGAAAAGCAGCCTGCCTAGGGTCAATAAGATCATCAAGAACCACTTGTAAGCGATTTGAGATAATTAGGGGCATCCACCTTAGGAATTAAACATATAAAAGTGGAGTTAATTTGCTCACAGAGTTTACCTTTGCTAAAGAAATATTTAAGAGCCAGGAAAAGATCTTTCTTAATAACCTCTCATCCAAATTTATAGATCTCCGTTGAGAAGCCATTTTAACCTAGAGCACTTTCATTTTGCAGGAACAATGATGACAGCCTATCATCTTTTGTTTCACTGTGTTTTTTTGCAGGGCGTATGGAGGTCGATAGCTTGACGATGTGGTAAGCAGTTCATTCTTGGTATTTCTGCTCCTAATATGCTTAGAAGCTGGTAAGCCTTCAAGTTTAGATCTGATGGACTTCTCAACATTTGGACTTCCATCTTATTCACTACAATTTAGTTCCTATGGGAGGAGCAAAACAAGTCAAGATCCACAAGAAGAGAACAAATTGTTAAGCAAATTACTTCACATGTTAAGGCATTAGCGGATGTCAAAAAATGGACTTTCCATTTATGAGAAAAGGCAATCACTAGTAATTTTCAGATTACTTGGCACCAGCAGAACCCAAGACCCCTTATCCTGATGGCGTGGTCCTTCCCTGAGGCCTAGAATTACAAGTTGAACATCGATGGGGCTTCCTTACAAAACCTTGGATTAGCAAATGGTGGTGGTGTTCAAAGATAGCAATGGTGGTTTTGTTGCTGCAATCTAAGCACTTTGGTATTGCATCTAATAATTACGCAGAGTTTTTGGCCCTAGAAGAGGGAATCCATCTAGCTATCCACCGAGGATGCTTTCCACTATAGATAAAAAGTCATTCGTCTCTGCGTGTGAATGTTATCCAGGATCGATGTCTTGCCCCATGGAGATTACAAACGGTTACAGTCAACTGTCAGAGCAGATTGGCTACTTATAGGTGGTCCATTGCCCATGTTTTTTGTGAGGTAAACATGGTAGCTGATGCTCTTGCTAAGAGAGCATCTGCTAGCTTTGGTGCTACTATTTCGTGTTGTCATCCGCCAGACTTTATTTCCCCGTTATGACTTGGCGCAACTGCCTTATTATAGGGTTGTAAAATAATGTGTTACTCTCATTTTGATTTTATATTAATGAAAAATGGGGCCTTCTCCCCCACTGACTTATCCAAAAAAAAAAAAGAGAAGTACACTGCTTTGTACAAAAATCAAAACAAATCAAAAACTTCATAGGGAATACAAAAGACCACATCAGCCACTTTGAGAGAAATTGGCGTTAATTATCCAGTTGCAGCTCGGGTCCCTTCTTTGGTTAGTGAGTCTGCCATATTGTTGGATTCCCACCAAAGATGCTTGGAGATGACTTGGAGGAACTGCATAACCACTTTATTTGATCAGAAATTTGTTCTAGGTTCCAACGGTGCTCCATATGCCTGTGACCTAATCATTGCATACATAGAGTCACCTTTGGCTATGAGAGAGAGAACCCAACTCCTATTGAACTGTATCAGATCTTTCATAAGTGTGTTTGCTACAGCCGAAGTAGATGATATGACACCAATAGGCCCCAAATAGGGAAGCAACATGCTGCCAAACTATCTATGTAAACACCCCCAATGCTAGCTGATCCAGGATTTCCAAAAGAACATACATCAAAGTTAAGTTTAATGGTGCCGATGTCTTGAGGCAACCCTCGGCTAGATAGACAGGGTGGTTGACATTATGGTTTCAATGTTCCAAAAAAACGTCGGGCGGCATCTAGGCATCCCCAGGGGGAGTCTAAGCCGCCCAGTGCCTAAGCAGCCGCCCAAGGATGTTGGCAACCTAGGTTCAAAAGGGGGCAGAGGAGTCCAGTAATCATGTTTTAAGTCCATATTTGGTATAAAAAAATACACGTTCATGCAATTTTTATAATCCAAACATAAATAACACCAACAATGCCTCACCCGGTGGGTATTTTTGCAACTAGGCGGGCGCAGTCCCCTAGGCGCCCACCTAGGCAAGGTACTAAGCAAGTGTCCAGGCCACTCTAGCCCGCCTAGGCGCTGGGCTGACCACTTTTTGAAACAATAATGGTTTTCCAATTCATTGTGAGGTCCAAGGCCAAGGAAGCCCCAAACTCCTTTTGGTTGGTGGCCCGGAAAAACCCAGAGCCATGCTATGTCCTTTACCAACTCCTTTACTAACTCTGTGTTACAGCTCTCAAAGAACCTCTTGTTTCTTTCCATCAATATGACCCAAACCAGAGTATTGGTGGACACCAGAGACAGAGGCCCAAGGAAGGGAGGGGGACAAAGAACAAATAACAGACAGGCCTTCCTGTGCAACAAACTGCCACCACCATTTCCCCGGTAGAGCTAAATTCATGTCCTTTAGATTTTTGAACCCCCCTCTTTTTGTCCTCCATATTGTGTCCCACTTTGCAAGGTGGACCTGTGACTTTCTTCAGTATCTCCCCATAGAAAGTTCCTCATGACGAGTTTGACTCTTTTAGATACAAATGAAGGCATCCTGAAAAGGGAATTTGGTAGATCAGAATGTTCGATAGAGTAGCTTTTATAGTGTTCCTCCTATAGATAGGAACCTACCTTTCCAGGCCGACAGTCACACTCTCAACTATCTGATCCCATGGCAATTTTTTGGATAGTCGAATCTTATTTCCATCTTGCTAACAGAAATACAAATACTTGAAACCACAGGTATGGTTTTTAAAACAGTGTGCACAATGCAACAATAATATAGATGAAATTTGCCATATTTAATCCAATAAATTTGTAGAAGTACACCAATCTTGATAAAATTTCATATCTAAAAACGCCATGAAACTTCCCCCCCCCCCCCCAAATGCTCCAAAAATAGCAAGAATCTCCTATATTATTAAGTTAAATGGTGTTCAAATGAGAGTGACTATATCACAATACAACACAAAAGTGCAATTCTATCCATTCCAAAGCCACAAGAAAAGAAGAATCTCTCAAAAATACCAATCCTGACAAAATTTGTACTGAAGGTGAAAGGATATGATTAGTTCTCCATTGGACATATAGAAAAAGAGAAGGCTATAAAACCTCTTAGAGTACATAAACAAGAGCACGATGAAAATTTACTAGACCTCATGGAAATCATCGTAACACAACTATTCAAAATATCGTAACATAACTTATTTAAACAGAGACCAAATGACAACAGAAAAAAAAAAAAAAAAGGAGACTTGCTAAGTTTGTTCCCCATTGTTGAATCTCTTTCCTACATCTTCCAGTAGCAAAATCCTTTTTTTTTTCTTTTTTTTGTTACAATGTTAATATTGTTAAAATCCTCTTATTTGTTATGACTATGGATCTAATACATTTTTTTTTTTTTTTGTTCCAGTGAGATCCTCATGGCAAGCTTATCTTGAAAATGTTGATAGCATGTTAGAAGAGACCAAAAACATAACTATAAAGAACCTCAAAGAACTTTGAGTGAAAATGGCATGTAATGCATTCATGCCCCAATCTCTTACATTTGCCATGTATTCAATGTGGCATGAACAAAATGTGCCTGGGCATATAGCCAATTACAGAAGGGACTTTGGGTAAAAGAAGACATTAGAAAATAGGAATATAAGTAGGCATGATAGAATACAAAGAACGATAAGAATACCCATTCTAGCATTCTTCTTCGTATTTATCTAGAGTTAATTATTTCTTTACTAAAATTTGCATTTATTCATTCTAAGGACATGTAGATTACGTTTTTATATAACTAACCGTATTTTATTGGAACATATATGTATGAGATGTACATGTATATGTCTTAAAATATAGACATTGCGTAAGTAAAAAATGACAAAAAGTTATCACATCAAAACTAAGGCAGGGTGGTTGTTTCTCCCATCCTAACTACAAATGACTACATCCTGTACACTTCCTCCTTTTTATAAAGAATCAGCAAGTGCTTGGACACGCACCATGCATGTGTAAAAGAAACCTCAAAATTTGTACATCTGTCAAAAATTTCATCAAACACATGAAAAAGTCCCCAATGGCAACTTGTTTCTTATTTGGACCAGGAAATAATGCCTTTTGAGTCTCCTGTGACAACTGAAGTTCTGTTCTCTGCTTGGCGTAGCTTAATGCCTCTAAGCAAAGCCCTCACCTTTGCTTTGCTGGAATCAGGTGGTCCTAATGGACCTGAGAAACTGAGTACAATGGAATGTGTGTGACCTGGAAATTCCTGCTATACGCCACCCAGGGGTTTCCTAACGCAATGATTAGAAAGCAGTAGACGGCACCTAGATGGCCAGGAGATACTTGCCGCCAAAGCGCAAAGCAGTGGTCTAGGTGGGGGGCTTCAGTCTTGCAGGGCCCTACATTACAAATATACATATACACATGTATGCATGGAATAAATGATATATTTTACATATTGTATACGCTGAATTTATTGAATATTAAAAATTTCAATGATAAGAAAAAACATAGTTGTGCAGTTTCCGATCCAATAATTGTGGATAAATCTCAAGCTTTAAATCACCAATAATCTCCGCTTGTTAACCTTGCCTGATATTTCACAAAGAATCAAATCTAAAAACTTTGGTTTTGACTTGATTTCTCAAAGATCTTTCGTTTTCCAGTCTTAGAAAAAAAAAAGGAAATGCCTTTTCCAAAACAAAAGCCATGTCTAGGGAGCAATGGGAAGTTGGAATAAACCCCTCCTAATTTGGCAGGCAAAACGAAAATGCCCATTGCTTAAAGAACTTTTCTACCCTCACAACAGAGCACAGTGAGGCAAGGATGGAGAACCATTGCACCAGGCTTCTGCCCCAAATCTCTATGATAGAGGATAGGAAGGGGCGAAGGGCACATCTTCTTTCATTTCTATGACAAGAAGGATGGCTGGTCTGTAGTGACAAACGAAATTACCAAGGAAAATCTTTTTTTGGGTCTTCACAAACTCCTCACATTCCAGCATATTATCTTTGGAGTCTGGTTATGTTGGTGAGTCGAGGACTGCCGAAATCCTGGTCTAGGCAGCACAAATTCATCATAATTTATCGTAAACGCTAGGTTTTTCAGCTTTCAGGAACCCCTTCCCTTGATGGCGTTGCATCGGAAAACATCAGTGACTTCCCCGCGCAGTCCATTGTGTATGTACTACTCGGATAACCATAGTAATTCTAGAGCTAATACGTGCAAGAAATCCCGACCTCTGGAAGGAATGCATTTATTAGATAAAAGGCCAGTGCGGGCTTTGCCCGATGCTTTGGTAAATCATGATAACTCGACGGATCGCATGGCCATTGTGGTGGCGACGCATCATTCAAATTTCTGCCCAATCAACTTTCGATGGTAGGATAGAGGCCTACCATGGTGGTGACGGGTGACGGATGACGGAGAATTAGGGTTCGATTCCGGAGAGGGAGCCTGAGAAATGACTACCACATCCAAGGAAGGCAGCAGGTGCGCAAATTACCCAATTCTGACACAGGGAGGTAGTGACAATAAATAACAATACCGAGCTCCAAGAGTCTGGTAATTGGAATGAGTACAATCTAAACCCCTTAACGAGGATCCATTGGACAGCAAGTCTGGTGCCAGCAGCCGCGGTAATTCCAGCTCCAATAGCGTATATTTAAGTTGTTGCAGTTAAAAAGCTCATAGTTGGATCTTGGGCTGAGATCAACCGGTCCGCCTTCATGGTGTGCACCGGCCGTCCCGTTCCTTCACCCGACGATGCGTTCCTGGCCTTAACTAACCGGGTCGTGCCTCCGGCACAGTTACTTTGAAGAAATTAGAGTGCTCAAAGCAAGCCTACGCTCTGAATACATTAGCCAGGGATAACATCACAGATTTCGGTCCTATTGTGTTGGCCTTCGGGATCGGAGTAATGATTAAGAGGGACAGTCGGGGGCATGGGCATTCGTATTTCATAATCAGAGGTGAAATTCTTGGATTTATGAAAGACGAACCACTGCGAAAGCATTTGCCAAGGATGTTTCATTAATCAAGAACGAAAGTTGGGGGCTCGAAGACGATCAGATACCGTCCTAGTCTCAACCATAAACGATGCCGACAGGGATCAGCGGATGTTGCTCTTAGGACTCCGTCGACACCTTATGAGAAATCAAAGTCTTTGGGTTCCGAGGGGAGTATGGTTGCAAGGCTGAAACTTCAAGGAATTGACGGAAGGGCACCACCAGGAGTGGAGCCTGCAGCTTAATTTGACTAAACAGGGGGAAACTTACCAGGTTCATACATAGTAAGGATTGACAGACTGAGAGCCCTTTCTTGAGTCTATGGGAGGTGGTGCATGGCCATTCTTAGTTGGTGGAGCGATTTGTCTGGTTAATTCCGTTAACGAACGAGACCTCAGCCTGCTAACTAGCTACGTGGAGGTATCCTCGACGGCCAGCTTCTTAGAGGGGCTATGGCCGTTTAGGCCATGGAAGTTTGAGGCAATAACAGGTCTGTGAAATTTCTGGGCCGCACACGTGCTACACTGATGTATTCAACGAGTATATGGCCTTGGCCGACAGGCCTTGATAATCTGTCGAAATTTCATCGTGATGGGGATAGATCATTGCAATTGTTGGTCTTCAACGAGGAATTCCTAGTAAGCGCGAGTCATCAGCTCGCGTTGACTACATCCCTGCCCTGTCGCTCCTACGAATTGAATGGTCCGGTGAAGTGTTCGGATCGCGGCGATAGAGGCGGTCCGCCGCTGGCGACATCGCGAGAAGTCCATTGAACCTTATCATTTAGAGGAAGGAGAAGTCGTAACAAGGTTTTCGTAAGTGAACCTGCGAAAGGATCATTGAAGGATGCCCCAGCAGACAGACTGGCGAACATGTGGAGAGAATGCAGTGGTGGAGAGCCACGCGTGGCCCCCACCTTTGAGGTCCGCCAGAGGCTCAAAACAAAACAGAAAACCCCAACGCGTCAAGCATCAAGGAAATGGATCACGGCGGAAATGTGGGGAGGCACCACGTAGGGGGACGCTCGGTCCCCTTGCAGCGCGCCCCACCACTCCGATCGCGTGTCAAACACGACTCTCGACAACGGATATCTTGGCTCTTGCCTTGATGAAGAACGTAGCGAAATGCGATACTTGGCATGAATTGCAAATCCCGTGAATCATCGAGTCTTTGACATGGAACCCACCAACTCTCGATGCGGGGGGTCGATTGTGCGATGCACTTCTTCCCTTCTCTACCAGATAGTGATTCCTCAAGCGAACACTAAAGAAAGGGCCATTAGGGAGAGTGGGGACTGAAAATGTGCGTGTTTTCCTCCTACGGGGGTCAAATTTGCTATAAGCTCAGACAGGTTGGAGTTGGACCACAATATGAGCGAAGAAGCTTAACCAAAGCCAATTTTTCAGGGATAAAGAGATATGAAGTGGAAGACAGAGATGTGTAGAAAGAACATTCACTGGCCACCAAAGGGGTCGAGGGAAGCAAAGAGGGAAATTATGTCAGATCCGGCACGCTTGGTTTCTGGAGAGAGACTGAAGTTGTAGAACCAGATGCTGTGTTTTTTTCCTTCAGCTGACTTCTCTGAAAGGATTGGGTAATGATTTCGAAGCTGACTAATCTATTGACTCCCCTTTGCTTGCGCTCTCATCAGCAGTCTCTGGGAAGTTCATGGTTACCAGATCTACTTCACTAGGATGTGTGGCCGAAGATTCACCTGGTACCCAAAAGAAGGATCCCTTTGTGAACAGGGGTGTGCTACCTGCCATAGCCCACTGATCCCATTCCTCCTTTCTCAAAATCCATGTGAGAGTAAGGGGATAATATGTTGCATGAGACTAGGACGTCTCTGTTTAAGCCCTAAGGATTCATAGCTCACTAATAAGTATTATTACTCAAGCCATTGGAAATTTCAGCGACGAGGTCTAGTGATGATCCATATGGATGATCACAAAATTTAAACCACAAACAAATAAAAAATCATATCTGTACAAAGCCCAAAGAATTGGTTGTGCAAGCTCACTCCTACTGAGCAACAAAAGTAAATTCTAATTCTATTTTTTTCGGTAAGCAAATTCTATGATATGCCCTAATTCCTTAAAACACAGCCCAGTGGACTGAAAAGACATAAGGAGAGCTTTTCACACTATGTATGCTAATAGGTAGCCTAACTATAAAGACATTGGTCATTGACTAACCTACAATCACCAATTAACAACCAACAGCCCTTATCTGAACTAGAGTGCCCCATTTAGAATAAGAGAACTTGAGCTTCAAGCATCAAAAAGGAAAAAACAATAAAGAGGAGTTTCAGAAGGTTAGTAGTAAGAACCACTCTTAAACAGGGGTTTATTATTTACAATTAGAGGAACTGACCTGCTTTCCAGGATAATATGTTGAAGCCCCTCAAAAGGTATAAGAGAGAGGATATCCAAACATAATCATGGCAGCCACTTACCAACAAACACCAACCTTTTAAATATCCATAAACAAGCAACAATTACTCTTCTTCATCAAACTCCAAGCAATAGCTCATATTTTACAGAGAACCCACATTATACTTTCCTTAATCAATTAAAGGGCCGTAACCCCATGCTGGTCCCGCCTATGCAGGGTCTTGGGAGGGGTGAGCTAGAAACGATCCTAACCTTTGGCTTTTTGTGCACAAAGTTGTCGCTCTCAGGACTCAAAACCGCGCTCTTACGCTGTCTACCCAAGCTTTTACCGTCACACCAAGTGACGGCCCCTACTTCCCTTAATCAATTAAACTTCCAATTCCCTGAAACAAGCAATAGCTTTGTTCCCACTTTGATCATGGGCACCACGATTTGTATGCTTCATTCTGACCTTTAATTCCCCTTAAGAGAACAGTACTTTCAATCCTTTAGCATATGACCACGCACAGTTGAAAGCATTCATTCTTTGTTTTTATTTTTTTCTTTCTTGAAATTGAAAGGCATCAATTCTCAAGTCAACCTCATCAAACTACATGTTCTGCTACACGTCATATCCTAATTCACATTAATATTACAGTAACTTCATAAACTAAACTTTGTCATTTTCACCCTTGTTATCCATTGCTCCTTCAAATACACAAACTCTATAGTTTCTAGTCGGCCTCTAATAAGCAGTTAAGTTAGATTGGCTTCAGTCATTGGTCAAATCTTCATACTTCCGAAGCAGCAAACCATTTGATAGATCCATAATTCTTCCAATTCAGAAAACCCAGCAGTTCGTACGAATGGTCAAACTTGGACACAGAGTGTCAGCAGAGGCAACCAAACAAAGGGTCTACTCAATCTATTTGGAACTAGAATGGATATTTAAAGAAGTGAATCATTCAATCACATGCTGAAGTAAAGAAAAAATGCAAAGAACATTGATAGCAAATTGTGAAAGCAAGGATGAGCGTCAAAACTCAGGTATGAGAGGCTGGTGATCACAGAGCTCGGATTTTCTAGGAACCATTTTTGAGAGAGAAGCAAATGATTAGAAAGCTTAGAAGTCTCGGTGATTTTGACTATGTAAATCCTTCTCTCCAACCTCCCTTGTATATAGGTAAAATGGGAGTCCAACATTCCTATTCTCTCAATGGGTCTATGAGCAACAGCCCTCCTAGAAATCAAGGATGTGTTTATCCTCCCAACAACTTGACCATTTGCAAAAAAAAACACTTAAAAAATAATTAGTCATATGTGATATGATATTTGAGGAAAAATTTTATAAATGGATAACCATTAAATATTTCCATGGGATTCTCCCATGGAAATAGAAAGGGCAATGTGAGGCCCCATGGCCAGACATGCCAACCAAAAACTACTATAACAAACACAATAGAGCGAGATAGAGGTATATCAGCCATAAAAATAAATACTAAGGAACAAACCATAACATGCGTAATAGACATTTTGTACGGATAAATAATTAAGACCAACCAAAATGATTCAGTACTTTGCAAATAAATGGCAGCACCAAGCAGTGTTGAGCAAGTAGAAAACAGAAACAATACCAAAAGAAATAGAGGAAGAGGAGGGGGGGGGGGGGGGGTGGGGGTGGCGTTTTGAATCTCCCAGATATAACTACTAAGATCAAACAAACATAATGGAATCTACATTTTCTCAAAGAAACATTCCAAAGACCAAGCAACAAGATGTGCATTTCCAAATGAATGGCCTTAATATGGAAAATTGATCACTAGAATATCAATTACATAGAAATACCATTTAGCTTCCAAAAGCTACATATCTTCGACATGATACACGTTCACCAACACAAAATCAGCAGGACACAATAATAAAATCTTGTTACATTAAAACCAAATAATAAATGAGAGAAAATGACATCATAGATTGATCATTGTGAAGATTGAGATTACAAAATATAGAGGACACGTAGCTGTTCTCCTTACCACAAAAAGGCTGCAGTCAGTTTTTTGGGAGAAGAATTCCAAAGAAGTTTCACCACCACTTTCGAATGGCCTGATGTTTTCATTCTTCCGAGTGTATCTGACAGCTCCCCCATTTGCCTTTTTTAGATTATATATATCACCAAGAACCTCATTCAATACTTTACTAGTCTTTGTGCCCTGAAGTATGAGTGTTTTCTTCGCATTTTCCACCTGCAATATGCAAAACTCTTGAGAAGCACAACCTTCTTTCTTGTAATGGAATTAGACAAATAACAGGTAAAAAAGGAATAACCCAATTCTTCTAATTCCCCATAGAGTTCCAAACAAAATACAAACAAATGGATAACAGTCATCTGATGATAGGAACGCACATTTGAAAGAAACCAAATTCTTCATTAAAAACACAGAAGACAATCACCATGTACAGCACAAGTTCCATAATTACCATTCAATAATTCAAACCAAACAAAAGCTAAGAAAAATTGACAGTTTAAAGTCCTTTAAAGAGAAAAGTAGCAATAAAACTAAAACTTGTTATAGAGCGAATTTTCTTATTATAAATCCGCTATGGCTTACCAACTTTGGGGCACGCTTTTCGAGTGCCCTCACTGCTCTCTTTGTTTTGGGGGTCACCACTTTCAACATGATTCAAACACAGTGAACCACTGCCATGAAAAAACAATAAGCCATCCAAAATTACAAAGAATTTGTCGAAAAAAAAAAAGAAGGTACAACTCCAACAAAATAATCTCCTCTCTTCCATGAATCCGTCAAGACTTTGCCCCATTTTTCAATTTTTTCAGTCTTTTCTCAGGATTTTGTATCCCTCTCTCTCATGGAAAAACACTATAAATTGAAGAGCCATTTGAAAATAAAAACTTTGGAATTACCCAGACCAATAAAAACCAGAATACGCACAGACAAGGAGAAGAAACCGATCTAAAACTTCTCTCCGCTTTCTGAAACTAGAAATGAGTAATAAGTACGTTAGGGTTTCGTTAGGGGTTTCTGAGCAACCAAACCCCTCGCCCCCTCGGTCTGTCTCTCCTTTCCAAAAAAAAGAGTGTGTTTTATGTTGGGGAAAAAATTATAAAGGTAAACTTACAAAGTTAAAATGTAAAATTAAGGTGCACGTTAAGGTCCCGTTTGGAGAGGAAGAAATTAGGAATATTAGATATTCGAAATCCCGAAAATCTATGGATTTTCAATATCTTTTGTAAAAAGGTTCTTTTAATGTTAAAAATTTATTTAATTGATAATCTCGCCATTCAGATCTATATATATGAAAAAAAAAAAAAAATTCTAGCCCTAAAGACAATATATCTTACAACATATTATTTAGACACCCTATTTTCAACATTTTTGAATAATTTTATATCTACTTGATTTGAATTATTTTTAAAGTTAAAAATTTATAATTAGAGATAAAAATAGATTTTTACAACTTAAACGCTAATTTGATTGTTTAAGGTTGCAATGTTATGCAAACCGCACCTTAAACTGTTGGCTTTGAGTTTTGATAACAAGAAAGACATATTGATATTTGCATGATCACTAGGATAGTGTGGTTGAAGGATTATCAATGTTCAATTCAAGGATAGACGGCGATGAGAGGATGGTTGTGATCCCTTCAAGCATGTTAATTCAGTGGTATGTCCCATGTTCCGGCTATCATAACCCTCAATTGAGGAATAGTGATGAGCATGTATCTTTTGTTGCAATGAGCACAAGGATTACAATGCATGCATTTCTTCTTCTTTTGTAACAGTAACTTGAGACTCTGGTGGAAATGGAGTCTGAGACCTCTTTCTTAATCATACATGCATTTCATTCATTATTAATCCCCTTGGGTCTAAAAAGGTGTGGTCGCCTAGCTTAGACAATTAAAATAAGATGCACATCCTTCAAACATTGTTAGAAGATGCAATTTCGGCATTACAAAGTCTTACAATAGCTTGAAAATTATTTCCAACCATAAGAGAAATGTTAACCTAAGTCTACAATGAAAAGGAAAGATGTACCTAAACTTACATGATAAAGTACAATTCAGTGCTTGAAAACTCTCAAAAACTAATTATTTTAACCTCAAAAAGTATAGATTTGAATAAGAATTGACAAGAGTTGGACGGACAAAGTGGAGATGTGCCTCTGGAGTTTATATGATTGCCACAAACCATTGACATTGAAGGAGAAGTTCTATACGACTGCTGCAAGACCAATCATGCTTTTATGGGACAGAATGTTGGATGATCAAGAAAAAAACATATCCATAGGACAAGTGTAACTGCGATGAGGATGTTGAGATAGATGAGCGGTAAGATGAGAATGATGGAATTCGAAATGAATAGATATATGGGAACTTAAATGCGGCTTCAATAGAAGATAAGATGAAAGAAAATAGAGTTAAATGGACAAGCCATATGCAACATAGACCTAATACAATACTGGTTAGGAGGTATGTTTTGGTTTAAGTGAAAGGCTCTAAAAAGGCCTAAAGAGATATATATAGAAGTAGTAATAAATATATTGTGACTTTTCATCATAGCAGTTTCAAAAAAATCGTCAATCCAAATAAGAAATTACGCCCGTCTTCCCCTTTGGGGAATTTATGCGACATGCCTATCTTGCACAAATTCCTGGTAAAAAGAGATCAGTCCTAAGCATTTTTTTAGGGGTGTTTGCTCCTTTGCACTCCTGATGTGGTACTATTTTTCACTTGCCTCTTCATCTTTAAGTTTCTTGGTTCCCATTTTCTTAGTAAACATCAATATTTTTTTTTTAACCGTTTAACAAACTACCACTTTTTTAATAAACTTTATTGAATGTTAAATGTGGGTGTTTTTTATTTTAATGTTGTTATCTTGATAAATGTTGCGTTTTTTCTTTATTTGTACGTTTAATAAGTAAATGTTTTAGTAAATAATAAACGCTAAATGTCAGGTTTGAGTAGGCAAGATCCCTTATTTTTACAAGCGCAATCGATACTGAACTTTATAAAAATATTAAAATAAAAATTTTGAGTTAGAATGATCCATTAATAATTGAAATGCGCGGCATTTTAATTTATATTTTGACTATAAAATGGATGTAGTAGTTAGCACACACTCAGACATGAAACCAATTCTCAGTATGTACATATTTTCAATGAAATAATGAAAGTTTTATAATGCAATACACCAATTTCTTTGAAAACAAAAGAAACTATATGTTTAAGAAGAGTAATGATTCTAAGAGACCCTCCTATACCTATGTGTATAGGACCTCAAATGATCACCATTACATTTGGCACAAATCTCTAGAAAAGTTATCATATGGGTGTGGAACTTGACTTTTCTAAAGAGATGTGTCAAATTTAATGGTGATCCCTTGGGGTTCTACACACATGAGCGTGGGAGGGTCTCATAGGATCATTAATATTTTAAGAAATATTGGTTTCTTTTTTTTTTTTAGGGCCGAAACTTCCTGATTCATCCAATTTTCCAATCCAATCTAGGTTTTAGGGTGGCATATAAAGGTCACTGATCCATTTTTTAAACCACGCTTGATAGAGAAGAATGAAGGAACTGGATTCATGAAGTCCACCTCAAATAATTGGGATAAGACTTGGATGACATTGATGATGAATAAGAACTGACTTAAGACATAAGAATATTGTATCTTGTCATACATTATCTACGTCTTTCATTTTCAAGTATTCACAAATCAACTAGATCAATACTATTTTTAGAGCTTCCAGTTTCATAATTAGAGGCAACAATAGAATTGAAAGGTACTAATTGCAGGATCGAACCAAGCACCGAATGGTGAGGGTTCTAATTAAGTCAAATTGGTCTAAAAGCTATTTGAATCGGTTGGACGAGGTTTTAAAAATATAAAAGAAAATATGAATGATACTTTAAAAATAAAAATATATATTTTTTTAAAATTGCCCAACTTTGTTGGGCTAGTCTAACCAGTTAAAACTTGATGGCTGCTACTAACCAAAGCCAGTCATGCATTAATTTTGACTATATTTGACCATATTCTATTTTTTTACTCTGGGCCATACTGACCAAGGCACAGGTTTGTAGTCTGATCGATCATAGGAGCAAGTCTAGTCTGGTCTTAATAACTAGGATTTCATGAAACTATAAAATGTTTTCATCACCAAAACTTCATTTTCTCCTTGGTTTTTGAGGTGTAATTATGCTTTTTGGCACAATATCACAAAGTCGATGCCTCTTGCTGACCACACCCTATAAATAATTGTCCATTTAGCGATCCATCCTAATTTCAATGCTTATGTTTCATAGATCCCTTAGCTTGAAATACTCATAAAATGATGAGTATTCTCCCAAGGCAACCTGGACTAACATATCAAGATCGTTACCCTTCATAATACAACAATACCAAGTGGGGTTGTATATCATGAGACCATTTACGTTTGGTACAAGGTAGGCACAATTAATCTTGACCATCGGATGTGAAGTTGGGTGGCTGCATTTATTCCATTCACCAAACTCAAAGTTCAACAAAAAATTTCTTGAACTTTGTGACACACCCAAGCAATTAGATTTCCGGTCGGATGGTTGCAAGTAATTGTGACCTCCATGTACTAAAGATAAATAGTATCATTATATTATACTTTTTCATGCCAAATTCTCCAAGAATGGAAGTACATGAACATGTCAAAAATAAAATAGAGGCACGTTAGATTGTCACCTCACTGCTTTTGTGAATGAATATTTATGCTCCCATGGGAGTATATAATGTATACTTACTCCCTCTGGCAGAAAAAAAATTGGACTGAAATTTTGGAAATCACCTAAATATCACTAGATGACTATGTAAATAAGAAAAAACTTGAATTGGGAGTTTTTCAACGCTTGGATATCACCCTTCCAAAATTGGACAGTTTACTTTTAATCTCGAGGCATTATTTTTTTGAAAAAGTATACAATGAGGTTATTTATCTTTGACGCAAGGTGGTCACAATTAATCTTAAACATTGGATGTGAAATTAGATGGCTACACTTATTCCATTAACCAAGCTCAAATTCAAAAGAAATTTTCTCAAATTTTGTGCCATACCCAAGCTATCAAATTTCACGAGGAATGATGGTTGCAAGTAATTGTGACCTCTTTGTATCAAAGGTAAATGGTCACGTTGTATATAATCCCTATTTGAGAAGTGATTTCATGCAATCGTTGTACTATAATAGAATGCAACGATGTGTTGGCATAATTTAAGCTATTAGATCAACTACAATCCAATGGCTGAGGTTGAACTTTGTCTACTTTTTTAAATTAAAAAATAATATTTCTAATTTTGAATTCAAAATCCGTATTTCGCTCTGTTTCTCCCTCCCTCACATATTCTCTTTCTCCTACCCTCTTCTTTCTCTTCCTCTCCTTCTCTCCACCTTTTCGTCTCTAATCTAGAGATCCCGCCCCCTATTCCTCCCCAAAGGAACGGAGCTACCCATATGAGAAGGCCATGGATATTCATCAAGGAGGTAATGATTTGCATGAAGATTCAAGGTGAACCTTTCACTTTGTTTTTTTTTGGTTTTTTTGCT
>NW_006498806.1:1847498-1862338 GCF_000471905.2 Amborella trichopoda
ACATAAATGGGGTTTTCTTAAAATTGTTAGATGGGGTTTTTCTAAGCATTGTGTACAACCTCTGTGAACGGTCCATAATTATGTATGTCATGTTAAGAAATTGTGGGAACATACATGCACAGACACTGAATGGAAAATGGAGAATAGAGAAAGAAGAAGATAACACAATATTTACATGGTTCAGGCCGAAGCGTTGCGTTCACGGATCTAAAGCCCAACTGGCTACATCTTCACTATTTTGGATTAATGTTTACATCAATAAGTACCTCTCTATATAGAGGACAATCACACAATTACAGGAGATAAATATGATATGATTCTTGGAGATATAGGTAAATAGTGAGAGGCTTTATCACCAAACTAACTTGAAGGCCAAATAACTTTGACTTGGTCACTTCTTATCTTCTAGATACTTAATCTTATCTAGAGATATATACACATACATCCATAATGATTTATATCAATATGAACCTGAGATATCCATATCCCAACACTCTCCCTCAAACTCAAGATGCTTTGAGACAAAGCAGCTGAAGTTTCAATAATTTAGTTGCCAAAAATGAAAAGTGATCTTTAAATTGATCAGATTGCTTGAACAACACGCACAAATTGCAAAGGTGGATCAACAAGCCTCATAAACATTTGGCATCGAGTAACGAAAAATGCAATCAATAGATATGATCAAATAATGGAAAGAAATTCGATCATCTCACAGGATGGAGCAACGAAAAACTCCATCATCCACATGATTGAGTAACGAAAAACTTCATCATTAAACATAGACATTTAAAGCAGGCATCTAAAGCAAACAGGATCAAATGAACTCGATCAACATACATGATGGAGTAACTGAAAACTCCATCATCTAATAGGATTGAGTAACGAAAAACTCAATCACCAAACATGATCAAGTAACAAAAAACTTGATCATCAACCAGGATCAAAAAATTTGATCGTCACACTGGATGGAGTAACAGAAAACTTCATCATCAAACGAGATCAAGTACCGAAAAACTTGATCATCAATCAGGATCGAAAAATTTGATCATCAAATACGAGGCACTTGGAATAGCCAACAGAAATCCGTGACGGATTAACAAGCATAGTTGGACCTTAGTTTCGGAGTTGATAATAGTAAAGTCCAAAACACATCAGAGAGTTGAAACAGGATGACAGAGAAACAAATTAGATAGTCCAAACACGACTCGATATAGAGAAATCAGAAAGTATATATCGATTGTTTTTAGAGGTGGATTTAGAGAAGGGTTTTAGATCCGAGGGAGCACGACAGCAATGGTTTACATAACAAAGAAGATTCAAACATGAGGAGAGGGTCACAGTGCCAATTTCTCTCTAAAATTTGAAAGAGCTAGAGAAAGAGATGGCTCCAAAGAAGGTGCACAAGGCTTAAACCATACCAGTAATAACTCCACCACTGCCAAAACGAATAGACTTTGGCACCAAACCCGTGCACGCAATAACAACAAAAGAATTCAGTTATATATATATATATATACATATTGGAGTCATAAGTGTCGCTGTTCTTTTGCCGACAATTCCTGCTGATAAGAACACCATTGAGCCCAATACCAATGCTACATCTATGATCAAAATACCATAACTATTATGTAAATTCGAGGAAGCATTAACACTAACATCCTTAGAAAACCAATGTGTGGAAACATCAACACCCATAGTAAGAACATCATGCTTAGTCAAAGGTACATCATGTTCACCCTTATCACGAGCACAGGAAGCCTCAAGATCATGGAAAAGACCACGCCCATTGACAACACCAGAAACCTTTTGATGAATAAGTCCATCTAATAATTTTGAGGAGGCAAAATCAGAAATATCTACATATTTGAAAGAATACCAACAGCATCAGATGTAATAGACTTAATTGAAGAATCAACAGTATCCAAATAAAGAGCACGATCTTTGAAAGACTTATCATGCACAGCCAAAAAAACAGTCACGGGTCTCACCCGAATCATCTTGATCATTAAATCTATGGTGAACAAACAGATCAACTGAGATTTCGTGGGAGGCAAGCCCTCGAACATCTGCAGCAGGATCAACAGGTATAACAATACCTCAATCTCCCCCAACCAAATTCGAACCAGCATCTAAACTATTAGATTCATCAACATGACCTCTAACTTTACCTTCACAATAGTTTAACAGATCCACCGTATTAATGGTTGAATAAAACTATAACATGAACGCCAGTGCCAAGGAAAGCAGCACCACCCCCAGCAGCAACGAAGATGCACCTCTCTCTCTAAAAAGCAAGAGCCCAATAGAAGATCACTCACCACTCTCTCAAAAAAGCAAAAGCCCAATGGAGGATTCGTCACCGCAATCTGAACAGGTTCAACAACAACCTCTTGCAACTTCTAATTCCAAATACAAAGGAGTTGTACTTCAAAAAAATCGCCATTGGGATGCCTAAATCTATGCGAATCACAATCGTGTATAGCTTGGAACCTTTCGCTCTGGGTTTTAAAATGTGTCATTGGGTTAGTTGGAATCTCAACCATGGACTCTCTCTCTCTCTGTCTCTCTAGCTGATACATGAACGTGGGATGAATTGGGCACAGCTCTTCTTCCTCTTTTGGGTTTGGGGTCCTACCAGGGGACTTGGTCAATTTGTCAATCTCTTTCTTCCTCTCTCCCTC
Organism: Amborella trichopoda; assembly: GCF_000471905.2. Next base: position 1,850,180 of record NW_006498806.1, read on the forward strand.
TCTCTGTCTTTCTCTCCCTTGGCCAAAGTATGAGAACTTGCAAGGCGTTAAGATGATCGCCGCATCACAATGGCAGAGCAGTGCAACGTGTAAAGAGATGCACTAAAGATGCGATATAGGGTTCAAAAGGAACAACTACGGCCAGCAATAGATCGGCTTACTCTGATACCATGTTAAGAAATCATGGGAGCATATATACACATACATTGAATGGAGAATGGATAGAGAAAAAGATAACACAACATTTACGTGGTTCAAGCGGAAGCCTTACATCCACGGATCCAAAGCCCAACTGGCTACATCTTCACTATTTTGGATGAATGTTTATATCAATAAATACCTCTATATATAGAGGACAATCACACAATTACATGAGATAAATATGGTATGATTCTTAGAGATATAGGTAAATAGTAGGAGGCCTTATCACCAAACTAACTTGATGACCAAGTAACTTTGACTTTATCTCTTCTTATCTTCTAGATACCTAATATTATCAAGAGATATATACTTATACATCTATAAGAATGTAAATCAATATGAACCCAAGATATCTATATCCTAACATATCATTATCTTAATGAAGATATGAATGTGATGTTTATTGTCAAAAAGAAAAAATAATATTACTGTGATGTTGTTAAAATCTCCATTGCTATCTTATTATTTGAAGAACTGTGGAAGACCTGCGGCTCAAACCATCTCTCCATCTCAGTCTCCATTGAAGTTAAAGCCCTTAAGATCCAAATACCTCTGCAATATAAATGACTTCGTAGATCAGGATGGCCCCAATTCCTGAGTCAAGTGAGATACTAAACATTTTGGGGTTCTTGAATCAAATTTCTTAGGAGATTGTAAGGCTTGGGTGGTTCAATGATGCTTGAACATGATTTTGGGTTTCTTTTTTTTTTTTTCAGACTTTTCTTTTATTTGCAAGTAAATTAGGATTCTTTAATGAAGAAAATTGGAGTGGTCTTTTACTATTTTTTTAGTTTTACAACTGTAAAGGTTCTTGTTTGTAGCAGTAAAAATGTCTAAAAATTCAGAGCCAAGAAACTCAATCTATGAAACATTTCCTGATTTCAATAAATCAGTGAGCTCAAATTTGGTTTTACAATGAACTTGTTGAAATTTTGTTGATTTTAGTAAATCACCCCTTTTTTTTTTTCATTAGCAACATGGTTCAATTGTGTTTCAACTAATAAAGGTTATTAACTTCCTAGTTGAAGGCTTTCAATAGCTTGATCAATCTTGAGAACATCAATCTCTACCTCATTACTCTGCCACTTTTGCATGCAAGGTTATATGATGTATCACAGATGTAGGCCCTTCTCTTTTGAAAGCAATCTTGAAAATGGGGGGCCCTTGTATTCAAGCTTGTTAAATGCAAGAAGGAATTCACTGTGCATATATTTGGGGTAGTCAAAGAGACCATCTTTGGGATAAACCAATTACATTGCAAACACTTGACGCTGCAGCCATGGATGAATACTAACCAATGTGTATTTAACTTATTTTTCTTGTATATATATTTAAGGGTGAACCTTGGAGTGTGGTGAGAATGTCTTTGCAGATTTGGAACCATCTTATGGAAATTTTGATTTTTCTTATCCTCTTACTAGTTTTCCCTTATTGTAGTTGGTTATTCTAGTGTGGATACTTGTTGCTGTTGGACTTATGACATAATGAGTAATGGCTTTTAAAATAATGCTTGTGTGTTTTAGATGTGGGGAAAAATTTATGCTCACTTAATGATCCTATGCATATGATTCTCTCTTCCTAATGCATGTTTTTCGATCTCTGTGTTCAAAAGTCTCCAAAGGCATGCAACTTTCCTCATTCCTTACATAAAAGCAAATATAATAGCATTTTAAGGCCATCCATGCAATTTCCTCACATAACAATAGCCTATAAACTTTTGAATGTATTCTACCATCAATAATACAATAGATGAACAAGAAAAGGATTCATCAAGGAGCAATTTTGAGGGCCTATATCTATTGTGCAGCTATTCACATCATACTAAAGCATTGAACCAAATATCAGAGATTGATTGAAAATTTTCAGCAAGAATAACACCTTGAATTGAACATGAATCAAAATAGTCTAACCACTTTCATCCCACAAATTCCTCAAAACGGGTTGGCTCTAACATTCCCTTATTTTTCGCTACATTTCTATGAGGCAGCCAACTAATGCTATTGCTACTTATACATAATGGGGCAACCATGTCTCAAACTATATGTCTAGGAAAAAGAGGGAATTGTGCATCTCAACTATGTGTTGAACTCTACTTATACAGGGCTAATTTAGTCATTTCATCTTTGTTTTGCTTGTCATATAGTTCTCTTGGGTTTATTGAGTTCTCACTCATCTTTATTTTGCTTCTCATGTAGTTCTTTTGGGTTTATTGATTTCTCATTCAGATGCTTATCCATAACTCTGTCTACTCTGGGTTGGGTCCAGGCCCAGTTGATGATTTTCATTTGGTGGGCTTGCCGGACCACTACGTTGATCTCGTTAACCTCTATGATCATGTTGGTGGGGACCACTTCAAATATTCATTACTGGTCTAAAGGCTGCTAATTGAATCATAGTTGTCAACCATGGAAAGCATGGGAAATGAAAAACCTAAGAAGGAGATTGGGGTATGAATAACATAATAAATGAAAATAATTGGAAACTTAGAGGGATTGTCAATGTAATCGACATAAATGAGTAGAAGTTCATTGTAATTTGTTTGAGAGTTCATTGAAGTGAAAGTTCATTGTAATTGGATTATCCAATACTTGTAAAATTTCAATGTCATTTTTGTAATTCATTTCCTAAACTTTGAGGAATTGTTACTACAGTTTTGATTTCGCATGGACTTGGAGTGAAAGTTCATTGTAATTAGTTCTATTCTTATTCATTATCCTTGTGAAATCTAATATCTTCCATGGATGGGGGGAGAAAAAAAAAATAGTGGGTTGGATGGATAGTCTTTACACAATTTTATAGAAATATGTTGTGTGTGTGTATAACCTAAATGGCCATTGAGCTGCAACCATTAGTTTTAACTTATTTTAAGAGAGATAAGATGCATACAATACTACCACTTTATTTGAAAGTAACTAAATAGATGCAAAGAATAAAAAGACAAGTGTTCAAAATTGTATAGCATTGAATTCATTGATCCACTCAGCTCCCAATTCAACCATTAGTTATTTTTCTCACAGTTGATGAGGAATGTCCACACTATGGTTCATGATCTTAATGGTATTCTCTACTGATATTTGTCGTTAAACTACTTTATCCCAAAATTTCAGGTTTTGAAGCTTCAACAACCATTTATGTGAAAATAAATAAATAAATAGTTGGTTCAAGCATGGAAGGTAGAGAAGAAACTCAAAGCAAAGAAGGCCACACATTTAGTGCAAAATTACTATTCAATGTAGTAAACCTTGGATTGTATTACTATTTAGTCTAAAATTACATTTGTTGGAGGCCCATGAAAAAATGCCACATATACAAAAAATGGTGCTTGATGCAACATTCTATTTATAAAAAAGTACCCCATAGAAAAGGGTAACTTGTACAAAAAGTAGTGCTTGACGTAGCATTCTTTACAAAAAGTGGTGCTAATGAGAGTTCACAAGTTCCACCAAAAGAGCAATTTCTTGAGAACAAGAAGTGATGCTAATGAAAGATCTCTCAATTCTTCTTGATAAGCTGATTTTCATGAGACCAGGATATTACCAAAAGAGCAACTTCCTGCAACGGGCAATTGGATTTTACACTTGAGATCACAAAATAAATTTAAAAGAATGGTTAACAATGCAGTAAACCTTAATTACCTGTTAACAATGCACTAAACATTAATTATCGGTAATTACTAATGCAATTTCTCCAATACTCTTTAAACATGAGGAGCATGATTGTCACTTGAATATGTTACAAACAAATACTAATTAATTGAGGGTGGGGAGGTGGGTGGGGGCGGGGGAGGGAGAGAGAGAAAGAGAGAGAGATCGATTACAAATTCATTAACAATTGAAAATGATAGATTTAAAAAACAGGTCAGTTTAATAACCTTTTGATTTGCATTCATCGGTATTCGGTAAACTCCTCAAAGGTAGGCAATTCTTCTTATCATGACCACTTCCTTTACACATGGTACATTTCCTATCATTATGTGGAAGCTTTGTTGGAAGCCTCTCATTATTTCAACAACGATGCTAGAATGATAGAAAATTCTATAGTAAAAGTTGTAATTGAATCTAATAAAAATTTGAAGTTTGAACCATTTGAATGAATCTAATTTGAATCTCAAGAATTTGCGAAGGAGTTCTATAATGAATATGCTAGGCAGGTAGGTTTTAGTATGCGTGTCAGTACCTTTTATTATACACATGATGGAATTGCTAATGCTAGAAGATTTGTTTGTTCAAAACAAGGATTTCGAGGGAAGAAATATGAACAATGAAAATAGAGTTAAAAGAACACGTGCAATAAGTCGAGAAAGATGTAAGGCAATGATGATGGTGAAAAAAATTGATAGTGGAAAATGGGTCATTAAAAAGTTTGTAATAGATCACAACCATTTGCTAGCGAAGCCCGGAGAAGTTCAATATCTACAATCATATAAGAAGATGACCAACACATCACAACATATTATAGACACATACACCAGTGCAGGATTACGTGTGCGCCTTATAATGTCGGTGCTTAGCCAAGAAGCGGGTGGAAGTGACAATCTTGCATGCACTGATTGTCATTGTCAAAATCACATTGCCAAAAGTCGCCATTTTTCTATACGATGCAAGTAGATGAGAATGGACATATGACTGGAATATTTTGGGCCGATGCTAGATCAAGGATGAACTATCAATTTTTTGAGGATGTTGTTGCGTTTGACAGAAGTTATTTGACAAACAAGTATCGAATGCCTTTTGCGCCATTTACAGGAGTAAACTACTATCATCAATCTGTGTTATTTGGTTGTGTTTTACTAGTTTATGAAAGTGAAGTGTCATTTGTTTGGCTATTTAAGACATGGCTTCAAACAATGTTTGGCCATCATCCAACTTCAATAATCATTGATCAAGATCTTGCCATGGGAGCAACCATCAGGTGAGTATTTCCAACTATTCGTCATCACCTCTGCTTATGGCACATTTTGAAGAAAGTACCAGAGAAGTTGTCTCATGTATATGCGGAACATGGAAAAAGTTTTAGTAATGATTTTCACAAATGCATCCATAATTCTGGGATAATACAGGAGTTTGAATCACGTTGGCAAACAATCATTAATCGTTACAATTTAAGAGAGAATAAATGGCTAATCAGAATGTATGCCAATAGTGAGTAATGGGTTCCGGCATTCATGTACAATACCTTTTTTTGCAGATATGTCTACAACCCAACAGAGTGAGAGTATGAATTCATTTTTTGATGGTTATGTAAATGAAAAAAGCACTCTAAAAAAATTTGTTGAGAATTATGCACTTGCATTAGATAGTTGATTTAGAAAGGAGAGAGATGTGAACTTTGAAATAGTTCGCACACATCAGGTTTTGAAGACTTATTTTCCAAAGGAGAATGAAGCAACATGTATTTATACCAAAGCAATGTTTGACAAATTCCAACAAGAATTATGTCGCTATATTGAGTATGTTGTGATAGAATCAGAGAATGATGGGGAAATCATTGTATTTAAAGTATCAAAATATGATTAAGAGAAAAGGGTATTCATTGTTACATTAAATGTACCTGAAATCAAAGCAACTTGTGGTTGCTTTACCTGTAAAAATTTCAATCAATCTCTACTGTTTGGTTCAATGCTTTAGTATGATGTGAATAGCTGCACAACAGATATAGGCCCTCAAAATTGTTCCTTGATTAATCATTTTCTTGTTCTTCTACTGTATTATTGACTGTAGAATACATTCAAAAGTTCATAGGCTATTGTTATGCGAGGAAATTGCATGGATGTGCCTTAAAATGCTATTATATTTGCTTTTATGTAATGAATAAGGAAAGTTGCGTGCCTTTGGAGATTTTTGAACACAAAGAGAGATACACCGAAAAACATGCATTAGGAAGAGAGAATCATATGCATAGAATCATTAAGTGAGCATAAAATTTCCCCACATCTAAAACACACAAGCATTATTTACAAAGTCATTGCTCATTATGTCATAAGTCCATCAGTAGCAAGTATCCACACTAAAATAACCAGCTCCAATAAGGGAAAACTAGTAAGTGGATAAGAAAATCAAACTTTCTGTAAGATGGTTCCAAATTTGCAAAAACAACTCTCACCACACTCCAAAGTTCACCCTTAAATATATACAGAAGAAAAAATAAGTTAAATACACGTTGGTTAGTATTCATCCATGGCTGCAGCGTCAAGTATTTGCAGTGTAACTAATTCATCCCAAAGATTAGTCTCTTTGACTACCCTGAATATATGCATAGTGAATTCCTTCTTGCATTTAACAAAGCTTGAATACAAAGGCCCCCCATTTCCAAGATTGCTTTCAATAGAGAAGTGCATACATCCGTGATACATCATATAACCTTGCATGCAAAAGTGGCGGAGTAATGAAGTAGAGACAAATGTTCTCAAGATTGATCAAGCAATTGAAGGCCTTCAACTAGGAAGTTAAAAACCTTTATTAGTTGAAATACAATTGAACCAGGTTGCTAATGGGAAAAAAAAAAAGGCGATTTACTAACATCAATAAAATTTCAACAAGTTCATTGTAAAACCAAGTTCGAGGTCACTGATTTACTGAAATCAGGAAATTTTTCATAGATTCAGTTTTTTGGCCCTGAATTTTTAGACCTTTTTACTGCTACAAACAAGAACCTTTACAGTTGTAAAACCAAAAAAATAGTAAAAGAGCACTCCAATTTTCTTCATTAAAGAATCCTAATTTACTTCTAAATAAAAGAAAAGTCAGAAAAAGAAAAAAAACCCAAAATCATGTTCAAGCATCATTGAACCACCCAAGCCTCACAATCCCCCAAGAAATTTGATTCAAGAACCCAAAATGTTTAGCACCTCTCACTTGACTTAGGAATTGGGGCCATCCTGATCTACGAAGTCTTCTATGTGGAAGAGGTATTTGGATCTTAAGAGCTTCAACTTCAATGGAGATTGAGATGGAGAGATGGTTTGAGTCGCAAGTCTTCCAAGACAAATAATAAGATAGCAATGGAGATTTTAACAATATCACAGTAATATCTTTTTTCCTTTTTTACTATAAACATCACATACATATCTTCATTGAGATAATGACATACATAATTATGGACCGTTCTTAGAGCTCGTAGACAAAGCTTAGAAAAACCCCATCCAATGATTTGAAGAAAACCCCATTTGTACAACACCAAAGAACCCCATTCATAGAGCATAAAAAAGAAAAAGAAAAAAAAAGAGCATTAATAGAGCTAATCCTAGAGAGGCCTCGGTAGAGTGAAAGAGATCCTAAGAAAGGGAATAGAGATAGAGGAAAGAGCAAGATAACCTAGAGAGAATGATGAGAGAACACATAGGAAGCTGATAGAGAAGGATTTCAAAAATTGGGATCAAAGAATATATATATATATATATAGAGGGCTGAATCAAGATCTAAGGAAAGCAAAAAAAAAAAAAAAAGTGAAAGGCTCACCTTGAATCTTTATGCAAATCATTATGTCATTGATGAATACCCATAGTCTTCTCAGATGGGTAGCTTTGTTCCTTTGGGGACGAATAGGAGGCAGGATCTCTAAATTAGAGACGATAAGGTGGAGAGAAGGAGAGGAAGAGAGAGAAGAGGGTGGGAGAAAGAGAATACGTGGGGGATAGAGAAACATATAGAAATACGGATTTTGAATTCAAAATTAGAAATATTACTTTTAAATTTCAAAAAGTAGACAAAATTGACTTCAACCTCAGCCATTGGATTGTAGTTGATCTCGATTTAAATTATGCCAATACGTCATTGCATCATATTATAGTGCAATGGTTGCATGAAATCACTTTTCAGTAACAAGAGAAGGCCACCATTACAGCAAAAATAGTTTGCAACTTAAGTGGTATTTAAGGCTATGTTTGGGAGAGGTAATGATTAAGGTCAGCTGCAGGACTTGATCATGTGTAGTGGAGAATTTAAGAGATGAAAACCTTCCTCAAAATAGTGCAATTTGAACGCCATTTTGCATGGGACCCGGTTTCTATGCGGCCAAGCCCGCATATGTAGAAATGTGGGCCTCTTAACAAATTTATTTTTGAGATGAATTTTAAGATTTAATTTTTAAGGCCATGTAACCTCTAACATGAAGATCATAAATATGAACAAATAAATAAAATTTTAAAAACTAGAAATAATAATTATAGTAAGAAAACATTTGAACCGTTAGTTTTCATTGTTTCAGATGGAACACCTACTTGCATCCATCTTTAAGATGGATGCTTTACACTTTATGGACTGCATATGTAAAAATGCGGTCTAGTCTGCATGAAACAATTTTCCTTTTGCATGACCACACCAATGAGATTGAGTTTGGCATTGGTGCCCATTAAGACCATTTCGGAAGTATTGTACCCGAGTCCAATCACTTTCAGAGCCGACTCCAAACAGTTGAGAAAGGTTTTGATGATGATGATGAGTCCGTTCGCGTTTCCGAATGAAATCTATAACTAGATTTCAAAAAAAAAAAACTCTTAGTCACTGATTTCAAAAAAAAAAAAGGAATGAAATCTAGAACTAGATTCCATGTAACATGCTCATGCATACTTCTTTCTCGAGCATTAGTCCTAAGTCTGCTATCTTGAGCAAAAGTTCAACTTAGGAGGATTGGATCGATTTGGAATTTGGGATCTACTTTAGAATCATAAAAGTATTTTGTTTTGAAGAGGAAAAAAAAAACAAAGACTTGAACTCTTCAACACTTGAATGCGATCCAAAAATTCAATAGTCTCTGTCCAATCTTATTGCATTAATTTTTATCAAATAATTTTATGCTCCCCGTGATAAAACCCAACCTAAGAGTATGTTTAGGTTCTAGTTTAGGAATATAACCTCTTGAACCTAGTAAGCAAACTCAAAGAAAAAAGACAAAGAACTTCAAATCCCCACACTCTGTGTGCCTAAAAAAATGTCCTAAGATTGAACAAGAACTACCCGATTTTTTAACAGTAAGATCTAAGTAGTAGTTATTTCTCCGGAGGAATGAGTATACATGCTTGCATGCTATTTGCTCTTTAATTTTTTCCAAGCATGTATAAAGCTCCTACAAATATTTTACTTTTTAAAAATTAGTCAAGGTATCTTCTATGAAATTTGGGATTTTAAATATATTCCTAGACAAGATTTTACAGCGTTTTAAAACTTGGATTGGTGGGGCAAGCTCTTCACCCATAGATGTGTGTTAGATCGCTAGATCAACCAGAATGGCGTTGGATTTGTCTGAGTCAGTGATCCAAAAAATTATTAAAATAAACTAAATAAAATAAAAATTTAAAAAGATTTTTATAGGGTGGGTATTTAGAGGGACCTAAAAGAACACTAAAACATTAGATAAGCTTTAAGAAAAAAAAAAAACCATATATAAAGGGTTTTTTGGGGGAACTAGGTTAGGAACCATACCAGCTCTAAACCAGTTCGGTCCTAACCAATTCACATCCAAATTGACAACTTGGATCGAATAATCACGGGGTTCTAAAGCACAGATTTTGCACAAGGGAGAAAATACAGGACATGGACCCTCGGGAGCGTGCAAACATTTTGCACAACTATAAGTTATTAGACCCATTTCAAGAACTAGAGGTTAATCATGCCTCTTAACTCTCTAAGTCTGAAAACTTATATAAAACCTAGAGGCTGACATAAATATATCTACTATATATATTAAGCGAGAACGAGATTCATCTTAGTTTTACAACATGCATCCCTTTCCCAACTCTCTCTTTGTGGAAACATTTCAACGATTCTCTTTTTTCAAAGAGTTCCGATACCAAAGGTTCTTACTTCATTAAATCTCTCAAACAATCTCTCTTTAAATTTAATCTCTTGTGGCCTCTCTCATTTCTTTCTCCCCTCTCACTCATCCTATGGAAATATATAATTAAAAAACATTAAATTTTTTAATAAATTAGATAACAAAATAAAACAAAAAATATATTAAAAAGAGAGAAATTACCTAGAAAAGAACATGTGAGATAACGGTGGTGAAAGAGAGAAAGTAGAAAAGTAAGAAGAAAGAGATGCTAAGAATGGATGGAAGAGAGATAGTGAGAGAGAGAGAGTCCACACTTGCATTTCTGCAAGCATGCTGGCTCTCGCACTAAAGCATTTACACATTTATGGGTCAATGCCATTATTTTTTTTTACAGTTAATTATTTTTTATATATTATGCATATATAAGAATCATTATGTAATTATATATTTATTTACAATTATTCTAATTGTATGACAATAAATTTATTGTAGTGAATATTAACTATTTTAATAGGATTTACTAAATTAAATCAAACATAGGGGTAAAAATGTAATAAATAATCTCTAAAGAGAATTTGGTTAATTTAGCAATGATTTGTTATCAGATTTAGTTGCAATAATGGTTTACAAATTTCAGGTTTATCATAATTATTTTTTATTTTTTAACACTATTTTCCCATGATTTACCTTTCATGCTTTCTTCTACGAAGGTAAATAAAACTAGTATTCTTTGGATTGGAGGGGTGGTGCTTTCATTTATAGTGCTTTAATTTATGTGGGCAGCTAGCGGTGAGTTTCATTGTAGTTTATTTATTTCCTGTTTGCTTCTGATAGTTTCTTATATAATTGTTAATGTATAACTTTTACCCATAGTTTTAAAATAAATTTTTTTGGTTCACTATTTCTACAATTCTTAATATAGTAATTATCATTTTAATATTTGATTTTTTGGAAAATAAAAATATATTTTCTTCAATATGTTGATTTAAGAGTTTCTTGAAAACTCCTTCACATGCATGTATGCATTTATGCAACATTCGCTTTTGAATTAATTTATTTATGATTATAATGCGTCTCCTTTTTACTTCCCTATCATTGATTATAACCTTATATGATGAAAACTTATTCATGTTTCAATAAATTTAGATAAATTATTGTATAATAAAAACTTGTATATATTTTTTGAATATTTTTTTAATAATTAATATTTAATATCATGTGCAACACATGTGCATCTTATTAGTATCTATAATGGCCATTAGCCACAAATTCTTGATCCTTTACATTACGGTCGAATGGCGAGAGTGAGAGAGAGTAGGGGACTATATATTTTATTTGCTCATGTGGATCATAATAAACTTCTCCTTCCATGTGCTAGTTTATCTGTTCATGACCATCTAAACCGTCACGTGGTCATGTGGATCACGATATATTTTCCTCTATAAAGTTCTGCCCTAACCCTAATAAGCATTATTAATCACCCAAACGGGTCCACCACGAGGGCTTAGACTTTGGAAGAGGGAAGCAAAGCGAAGGATCTCTCTATCATCTCTTATGGAGGATGGGTACATTCCTATTTTTCCATTTTATTTCTCTCTCTCTTTGTTCCTATCTCTCCGATCCACTGATCGCTCAATACGAGGCTTGATCATGGCGATTTTCCCATTTTCCCTGCTTTTTAATTTTTTTTCACTCAATAATTTTGGAGATATTATTCTTTCTTATTGAATTTTGATTAGCAGAAAAAACCCTAATTTCCACTGAATTGGCGTCTCTCTCTCTTTATATATATCACTCCATACCAGGGCTTGATCATAGTCATTGGACCTATTGTTTCTCCAATTTTATTTTTCGCCTTATATTTCTCGAATAAATAAGATTTATTTTTCATTGTTAATTTATTTTTTATTTACACATCTTTGGGTGGATTTCTGGTTGGTTTCTTACTGAGATATATTTATTAGATTAGGAAAAGTGTTTTGATATCAATTATAATTTATTTATTTTTATTTATTTTACTCTCTTACTATCTCTATTTTTCTCCAGTGTGCGGGTGCATTATACTAGAAGCTTTACGCATGGATATACTCTTTGCCAAATTAGGCAACAGCCTCTCTCTCTCTCAGTTTCTCTCTCTTGATGGATCTACTGTTTTGCTGAATCAGGTAACACCCTCTCTCTCTCTCT
>NW_006498806.1:1866964-1878479 GCF_000471905.2 Amborella trichopoda
ACCATCACTGTCTGTAGCGGTTTATTGATTGCGGTTCCGTGTAAATTTTTTACTGTCACGGTACCACCACGGACAGTCTAAAAACGCACGCCGCCTGATTATTTGGAACAGTGATGAGCCTATAGGCAAAAACACTGTTCATTTTCACCCATTGCCATTGCCAATTGTCTTTGATACATGCATATAGGTTCACATGGAAAGCTTCCCCTCTCTGCTTGTGTTGGTCTTTGAAAAGGACTTCGTGTTCAGTAAGTCGAAGTTAATATCTTTTCTTGTTTTTTATTAACTCTTTGGCCATTCTTCTAAATTTTTAGTTGGCTAAATGTTTGTGCTCTTCCAATTTTTTGAAGGAAAAAGGTTATATAGAGCCAAGGCTCTAAACAATTCGAGGCCACCTCAAAAATTTAACTAGAAGAGGTTGTTTTGATGTTTAAATTTCCTCAAATTGATCATCTCGACATCAAAAGTCAAAGTTAATGTCTTTCTTGTTTTTTGTCTTTGGTCATTCTTCTAAATATTTAGTTGTGGCTAAATGGTTGTGCGCTTCCTATTTTTTAAAGAAAAAGTTTATATAAAGCTAAAGCTCTAAACAATCAAATTTGAGCCCACCTCCAAAATTTAACTAAAAGAGGTCATTTTGATGCTTGAATTTCCTCAAATTGATTATCTTGATATCAAGATTCATGTATATGAGAAAAAAATAGATTTCAAGTTTTGAAAATAGTGCATCTTGTAACGCATTTTTGGACCGTCAATTTTCAAGTTTTCATAGATCCGCTCGATCTATACTATTTGTGTAGCTTAAAATTTTATAATTAGAGATGAACATATATTTTAAGGTTATCACAAAGATTTCGAGTATTGAAACCATATTTATTGACACTATCTTGAAGGTGCGCTCTACTTTGATTGTTTAGAGCTTTCTTTTTTGCAAAGGCCCTTTGAGCTTTTCAGCATATACTGGGTACTGCGGCTGGAGAAAATGATCGCATAGCGGAGTGGATATCGCGTTAGACTCCGGATCTAAAGGTCGTGGGTTCGAATCCCACTGCGATCGAATAAAACTTGTGAAACTTTTGTGTTTTGGGTTTGTTATCTTCTGCAAAAGCCAACTTGTTCCTATTTGGTAATGGGCAAACGAACCTTACCGTTGCTATTTTTTTGAAGTTTGAGGTTTATGTGCGATGCCCTCCTTACGTAGAAGTATGGGATAGCACGTAAATTTATTGATTTAAATTTTGAAAATGGTATAGATGGATCATATAGCTTGAGGATATGGCATTTAATAGAGTTGTATGGAGAATTGGGATTCATGTAGCGGACCCCAATTAATCAAAAAAAAGTTAAAATGATAAAGATGGTATAGATCAATCATATTTATAAATACTTAATTTTTTTTTTTACAATAGACGATTCAGATCTCTTGTTATAAAATGCATTATTTTTCAAAAACATATTTTTCTTCATATCTAATTGAAATGATCAACCGGAGCAATTTTATGGTGGACCACTTTTTTTTGATGATTTATATGGTGCACCTTACTTTAACGATACAACATTGATACTTTATATAAAAATTTTCTTTTATAAAATCATCTATTTTTAGCTTGGTGCTCCCTCCCAAGCAAACTGTAGACTACGCAAAAAATCCAACTTTGAGATCAATTTGAAAAACCTATGTTATTTATCTCAATATTAATTTGAACGAATTTGAATTCGTACAATTTTTTTAAAAAAAATTTCACTAAATGAATTTCTCTCCAACACGAAATGCATACCATTAGCTTAGGGATGCCAGATTGGTTTTAAAGAACTCAAAATTCAACTTAATTTGCAAACTCCCCTATGAATAAAATCCTCCTAAACAAAGTAGTGTACTTCCTCACAGGGGCTTTAGGACTGGATAGTATCTTGTGTGAAAGAGCTTTTTTGAAAATGATGAAGATAGGAAAGACTTTAGGACCAAATGGTATTCTGATGGAGGTTTGAAAGTGCATGTGAGACATTGGTATTGACTGGCTGACAAATTGTTCAACATGGTGCTAAGAACAAAAAAAATGGGAGACAAATGGAGAAAAAGTATTGCAGTATATATTTACAAGAGTAAAGAAGACATACAAAATTGTACGAACTATCGAGGGATCAAGCTTATGAGTCATAGTATGAAGTTTTGGGAAAGAGTGATTAAGTAACAACTAAAGCATAACACGAGTGTATCTGAAGACCAATTTGGTTTTATGTTAGGAAGGTCAACAACTTATACTATTTTCCTACTTAGGCAATTGATTGAAAAGTTTAGAGCGAAGAGAAAAGACCTCTACATGGTCTTTGTTGATCTAGATAAAGCTTTTGATATAGTATTTCGAGATTTGATTTGGCGAGTATTAGAAAAGAAATGAGCATCTAGACACTACGTCAACTTAGTGAGAGAAATATACAATTGAGTACTAACTAGTGTACGAACAACTAGTGGAGAGATGAGTGAGTTTTTACTGACAATAGGTCTACATCAAGGGTTAGGATTGACCATATACCTCTTTGTCGTAATTATGGACGACTTAACGAAGCACCTACAGGAAGAGGTACCGTAGTGCATGTTGGTCGCAGATGATATAGTTTCGATCGATGAGACCCGAAATGGTGTCAACACGAAGTTAGAAATTTTGAGGGATGACCTAGAATCTAAAGGTTTTAAAATTAGTCGTACTAAGACAAAGTATATGGATTGCAAGTTTAGTAATAATAGGTGTAGAGACGAGGAAGTAGTTAATAATAACGGCCAAGAAGTACAAAAAAGATCGTATTTTCGATATCTTGAGTCGATAATCTAGGAAAATAGAGAGATTGAGGAAGATGTCACACATGGCGAAGTGGTGATGTACAACTTGAATTTTATATGATTACCGCATACCAATGAAGCCAAAGGATAAGTTCTATAGGGTAGTCGTGAGACCAGCTTTGCTCTATAGGGCGGAGTGTTAGGCGGGCAAAAAATAATATACCTATAAAGTGAATATAGTGGAGATGCGGATGTTGTGATGGATGAGTGGCAAGACAAGAAGGGATAGAATTCGAAATGAATCCATTTGAAAGAATTTAAGTATGACACCAATAGGTGATAAGATGAGAAAGACTAGACTTATGAGGGTTGGCCAGGTGTAGTGTTGACCAAGTACTCATGTTAGAAAGTGTGGGTTAGTTCAAGTGATAGGACTAAAAAGGATATGGTTGGAAGTTGTCTGAAAAGATATGGGGGTTTATAGCTTCACTAGGGGTATGATATTTAATAGAGCAAAATGACGGACTAAGATTTATGTAGACGACCCCAATTAATTGAAAAAAAGGCTATGATGATGATGACGAGGATTTCTTCATGGGGGTCATCATCATTATTTTAACCTTTTCCCAATTAATTAGGGTATGCTACTTCCTCATGGGGGTGAATGTATTATTTTACTTCCCCTTGAGCAATATGCGTTGTATGTGAGGACAATAGTTTAAATTGC
Source organism: Amborella trichopoda (assembly GCF_000471905.2). The sequence goes on from NW_006498806.1 coordinate 1,870,471, forward strand.
TTAACACAATGCAATTTTTTTAAAATATTTGTAAAATTATCAGCTATTATTTGAAGCCCATTTATACTCCTATTTGAGGATTTTCTCCATGGGTTGTGTGTTGCATAAGGTTGCAACCGTAGACAATCAATTAAGAAGCACCTACAAGTTTTGCTAAATATATTTTTTGGTGTAAAAAATGCTTCATATGGCTTGATAACCATTTTCTCTAGTTATAAAATTTTAAACCCCAAAAATAATTCAAATCCAATAGATCTATAGACAAATGAAAATTTTGAAAATGGACGGTCCAGATAATGGGTTGCAAGATACACTTTTTTGAGGACTCGAAATCTTTTTTTTTTTTCATGCTCATACATCTCGATGTCAAGATGATCAATTAAATGATTTACCAACATTAACAATGCTTTTATGATAGATTTTTGAGATACATCATGATTCTACATTTTAAAATTGCAACTTTATAAACTTTTTCCCTTCTCCATGAAATAAACCGTGTCATTATAGTCAATTCTTATTCACTTCTATATGTGTGCCATGGCAGCCTTTATACGATGAGTGAACTTTTTGCAACTTTTTATGCCCTATTTCATAGTTATGAACGCATCTTATATTTCATATTTATTAGAGATTTTTTTTTTCAATTTTTTAATTGATTTGGAGCTCAAAAGCTACTCGAAATCAAAATGTCCTCCAATATTATAAGTGAACCATCCAACTTGCTGGACACTTAAATCTAGAGAGTTTTCATCTCACAATAAATTATTATTTTCTATTTTTATACCTAACATGCATCAAAGTGAGAACTTAATTCACACCAAGGCTTTAGAAAATGGATCGGTGACGTAGATCGCATATTCAGATTTTGGATCCAGTTTGATGCATCGATGATCAAGTTTTTTGAATGTTAGCTTTAGGGTAGTGGTAATGGCTGATGCATCGTGGAAAACCTATCAGTCAATAGCTTGAACATACGATTGATAGCTTGAACGCACGCTTGACAGCTTGAACGCACATCCGATAGCTTGAACGCACGGTTGATAGCTTGAACACACGATCGATGGCTTGAACTCACGTCCGATAGCTTGAACTCATGACCAATAGCTTGAACTCACGATCGATAGCTTCAACTCATGGTCGATAGCTTGAACTCACGACCGATAGCTTCAACTCATGGTCGATAGCTTGAACTCACGACCGATAGCTTCAACTCATGGTCGATAGCTTGAACTTACCCTCGATAAATCTGACTGCCGCCCCATAAGTGGAACTTACACCCAATAAGCCTTGCACTAACTCTTATCCTGGGAAAAATTCTGTAGAACCTTCCCTAGACCGTAATAAAGCTTGTATTGTACCAAAACCCTCCTAGTACCAGTCGGACACCCGTCGAAGTTGGAATATGGATCTTGAGGTTATATCTAGAAAAATGAAATACTCCTAGTACCAGTTGGACTCCCGTAGGAGAGTCAGAATACGGATCTTGAGGTTATATCTTGAAAAAATGAAACACTTTTAGTGCTAGTCCGACTCCCGTAGGAGTCGGAATCTGGATTCGGAGGTTATACAAAGGGGCAACAAAGATCAAGATCTAGAAGCATGAGAGGAACTTGCTTTCTTCGAAGTGTTGATCACCCCTTACCCGGTACAAAACTAAGATGCGATAGGGTGTCTAGTGAGCACACCCCCAGGATACTGCAATATCATAAACAATCAGATTTTTTGAGTTGCATGCTCAGAAAACCTTCTAAAAACACAATAGCTAAACTGATCTTACTTAAATGAAAAAAAAACATCAAGAAGAAATTCTATTAGTTCATTTTTCTTGAAAAATACCTCAAATCCTTCTTCAAATTATTGCCGAAAATCTCTATTAACTTCACTCCTTTCACTCTCCCAAATTTATACTATCTCCATATGCTTTCTCTTTCCTGGCCAAGGCTTTTATAGTAAAAAAATAATATAATATAAGGAGGGTAAAGAAGTGGCAACTAAAGAGAGAGACACATGGAGAATGCGTAATGCCGGATGCATGGACATTCCTTCCCAAGTGGGTAAGGAGGTGAGGTCATCATGACCAAGTAACAATTAAAAACAAATAAGATAAAACAAAAAGGTGCGAGGAAGAAGTGGTGGTATATGCATATCAAAAAAACATGATGGACCACCACCAATCTTAACAGTAAAAAGGATTTTGAAACTTCAAAAAATTTTAAATAAAAATTAACACTGAATTGGTCATTATAAAATTTTAAAATTTTGAAAAAATAGAAGTGGGGTCGGTGATTTCTCTAACTTGTGTTAGAGAAGTGGCCTAGACGTAATGGATTTCTGAATCGACACCCTATCAACAATGGTAAGGTGATACCCCATATATCACCCATATGAGAGCGCTTGGATTTGAAACATGAGCTTTTGTTGCGAGAAGAAGCCATGAGTTAAATTTTGTTACTAAATTCTTTTATTTTTTTTGTTCTCTTTTTAGGTAATAAGTGGAAAGCAATGGTTTAAAAAATGGATCGGTGATTTGGATCGGGCACCTCAAAAATCCATTTAGATTGGTGAATGAACAATCCGGATCAAGAATTGGTCGAATCGATCGGATTAAACCTTAAAAAAATCCGAAAAAATTATTAAAATTCATTATAAATCTTATTTTTTAATAATCCAATAAGAAATAGGGATACTACATTATCATTCCATTTTTTTTTTCATCAATTTACGAATATTGAGATGTTCTTTTGCAGTTTGAACTTATGTTAACCATTAAATTTGCATTACATAAAAGGAAAATCATATAATCATCATTGAAAAAATATATAATCATACATGGACTACAATAAAGAATGGATTAAATCGATGAAAAAATGGCCACTAAAATATTGAATTATTGTATTATCTTTTATTTTTATTTTATTTTATTTTTTTTATGACATTATTTTCTTCCTTTTATTTTTTTTTAGAAGATAAATTACTTTTTGACAAGAAATGTTTGTTGTGTTATCTTTTATTTCAATTTTTTTCTTGTATTATTTTTTTTGGAAGATAAAAATAAGACTTTTTTTTTTATGACATTATTTTCTTCCTCTTTATTTTTTTTCATGAGATTATTTCTTTCATTTATATTATTTTTTTCCATTTTATTTTTTTGATGATATTATTTTTTGCCTTATATTTTTTTGAGAATATAAAAATAGAACGTTTTTTTTCTCCTTTTTTTATGACATTATTTTCTTCCACTTTTTTTTTTTTTTTATGACATTATTTTCTTCCCTGATATTATTTTTTATGATATTATTTAAAACAAAAATAAAACAAAAAAGTAAAACATATTTTTTTTGTGATATTATTTGACCAAAGAAAAACTATTTTTTATGACATTTGACAAAAGGAAAAACGTTAATACCATGGAGGTTGAAACCGGAGATCTTCTATATAAAAATCCAACGTGATAACCAACTCCTTGCTACACCACATTAGCATATTACGCTATAATAAATCAATATATTGATTTAACATCTCAACGTTGGGCATTGAGAATTGTCCCACATTGAAGAGAGGTGGGACGAACCATTGGTATATAAACAATTGAACCATCAACTCTTCTAAATGATATGCTGAGTTGAGAACCACGTGTGGTGCACATAAGATTTTTGCATACGTGCGACGCACGCGAGATGTATTCACACGTGCGGAGCATGGTGAAGCCACAACAGTTCTTGTGATGTCATACTAGCGAGAGAACCGTTGATTTATGACCTCATGAGGTCGCGAAATGTATTCACACGCGCGGAGTATGGTGAAGCCACAACATATCTTGTGATGTCATATTGGTGAGAACCGTCGGTTTATGACGTCATGAGGAACCGGTGATTCTACTCTAGAATCGGGGGATTTCCAGTTTTACACAAAAATCGGCACGGGATCACCGATTCCCGTGCTGACTTGGATGACTCCGATTTCGGCGAATTCGTTATGACTCGCCGATTTTTAAACCACCGGTGGAAAGTGATTGATGTGAAAGTCATAGAGAGAGAGAGTGACGTCATACCATTTTAAGATATCTTTTTTATACTCAAATAAGGCCTCCCATGACATTGCTCTAAAACTTGCTGTATGAGAGCTTTATAGAGAGAAAAGACACACAACTAACACTTTCCGGAGGTTGGTCGTGACCAAGAAACCACAGGTTTTGATTGGTGGACCAGAAATGCCCAACTTAAGTTTAGCTTTGGTGGGCCAAGAATGTCCGACTTAATTTTAGCTTTAGCTAGTAGTGACCAAGAAACCATAGGTTTTGTTTGGTGGGCTGGGAATGCCCGACTTGTCAATTTGTCTAGTAGATTACTCGGGGCTCACGTGGCCCATGCCAGATTAATCATATTCTGGGCGGGAGCAATGAATCTATTCGAAGTGGCTCATTTTGTACCAAAGAAACCAATGTATGAACGACCATTAATATTACTCAAAGCCTAAAAGTGAAGAGGGACGAAGAGTGAACAACTTCCCTACAGTATATCCAGTTACGGGGGTGTCATATGCCCATTGATGCTGATATCCGCCATTTATCTTTGTATTTTCTGAGGTTTGTAATATGCTTTGAGTTCCGAATCAACGGGTTAAAATTTGTCTATCGATCTGATATAAACGAAAGAGAGATTGAAAGTCTCCAAGAAAAAATGAGCTCAAGAAAAAAAAAATCCCACTATTCAAATTTAGGGGGAATTTGTTCCCTTTGTGTATCAGTCTATTTGGTTCTTGATCATATTTAGAGTCATAGTCATATTTTACTAACACGTTTAGGGCAAACAATTTAAAATCCTGTTCCTAATGTGTATTATGTTTTTCAATGTTCTAATAATTCTCACACATTGTCTAATAGGTTCAATAAAGAAGAGAAGCATGCTTGAGCAAAAGAAATTAAATGGCCTTGTCTTTGTTTAGTATATTCAAAATCTAAAGGAGTGCTATACAATACGAGCTCAATGAAAAGACACTAGGGTTGAAGAGGAACATGTGGAGGATGTGGGTGACTTTGATGATGATGGAATGGCATCAACATTAGATTCAGATGTATCTAATGGTTGTGCAGTTATTGTTGGTAGTGATGATGAAATTCAATTGCTAATTTAAGTCATAGTTATCGGGAGCAGGAACGGCTCTGGTTCTGGGAGTGGGAGCGTCGGAGCGATGTCTGCCCAAAGCTCTGGAGCTCGGAGAGCGAGTCCCGGTGTATCGGATAGAGATCTCGTATGAACAGGGAGCGTGTTCCCAATACATCGGGATCGAAATCCCTATTTAACGGGAATGCTTTCCATGTCAAATGGGATCGTGTTCCCATATTCATTAGGATTGTGCTCCCATTGACAACAGAATCGTGCCCCCATCTAAGAATGAATGTGTTCTTATTTGGAAAGGATTGGGCTCCTTTCAAGGAAGGATCACGTTCTATGCATGATTAGCCCACGCTCCAATTGCAGAACTCCCCTTTTTGAAAATTTGGCTTAAAATATAATTATTTTATTTTAAAATTTAATTTTATTTAAGAAGTTTCTTTTTTGATGTTTCAGGAACATAGGGATGGAGTTCCAGAAATGTAGGGATCGCGCTTCTAAAACTATGGGAGCGGGGATCTAATTTATTCAAGAACGAAATCCAAAAATTTAAGGAACGTGTTCCGTGAAGTATCGGGAGTGAGCTCCGTTGTGAACAGGATCGAGAATCCTAAAAATAGGAGCGAGCGCCCAAAAAGTAGGGAACGAGTTCCGATCGAAACCCCGGCTATGGAGCGTCGGAGCTGGGTTCCAGGGCGGGAGTGCCACCCTAGTTAGGCACTCCTGGTAACTATGATTTAGGTCCATCTGAGGCGATCTCATATTTTGAGCCTTGTTTGTTTATGTTCTTCAGTTTTATTGCCTATTTATGTTTTTGTAAGTTTATATATTTTGACTTTTTGTGAGTTTTGAATTGTGATTCGTCATTGGACTTTATATTATTGGTGTATAATGATGATGTATATCGTTAATAATGCACTGGTAAAATATTGGCATTTGAAAACTTGCTGGACATGCAACTTTATATGAATGTTGGGCAAGTTTCAACATTATAAAGGTTTAGCATTTTACTCTCAAGTTTCAATCCAATTTATGTATAACTTTGAAATAGCATACAATTACACATGCAAGCTTGAAAACTGATCACACACATATATAGGTTAGAGTACTACTACATATGAATATTTTTTTAATGTAATCAACATTTTTTAATACTTAATACCTTTATCCCATTATGTAATTTTTTTTTTGTCTAGGGGTATTTTAAATAATTAATCATAGATAAAACAAAAATTCTTGATAAAAAGATAAGCATTTATTAACTATAGTAGATGATGACTATAATAGAGGATTGCATGAGATGTGACATCACCCATATGGAGCAATAATTGCTTCTTAACTGATAACAAAATACCACTAGTTTCTTATAAAAATATCTATCATATCCCTCTTTATGATGAAATATATCGTTACTCAAAAAATTTTGTATTACAACACAAAGAGCAGTGAGTGTCCAAAAACATTAGTACATTCACAAAATGAGTACCCTTACATAACCCTATATATGTATAAACACACATATATGCTCACTCATATACTTGTATATATGTGCGTATGAATAGGTTCACTTAAGGGATTTTGGGATCCAAACTAAGCTTCTAAGAACAACCTAGAGGGCCTAAACTTCATCTCTATTTAGGCCACCTAGGTTTCTAGGTGCTCGCCTAGATGGCTAGGGATCTGCCTTTTTGAACATTGATCTCTCCTTCCTGGAAAAAATAAAATGCAACCTCTTATACATGGTATTCTTATCTCAATGGCCATGTAATCTTTATAAAATTGTTTGATAGATGGAGTGATTGCGGTGTTCAATTTAAACCAATGTAGGAAAAATCGAATCGGAATGGTTAATCAATATAGCCCAAGAGCGATTCAACCGACGTAACCGGTAAACTAGTCAATTCAACCGTTCTAACATGACAAGTCTTGGGCAGTAAAAAAAATCGTTAAAAAATACAAAAAATCTAATAAAATATGAAAAGTATATTTAAAAAATGATTATACAAAGCACATCCAAATGAAATTGAAAATTAATGAAAAAATGAATTTTGAAGAATAGATTTGTGCTCATGGGGTATTTTTTAATTTTTTTAAAAAATATTGAAAAATGTAAAAATAAATATTAATGCCCTAAACAATTTTCAATTTTTACCATAATGAAAAAAAATATTTAAAAAATAAATTACAAATAAAATCTCTTATTTTTAAATAATACATTTCAAATAAAATCTTTTAATATTTTATATAATTTGTCTAATTTTTTTAAAAAAAATACTCGGCTGGTCATCAAAACCAACCAATAGCCAAGTTCAATTCTAACATGCCGATTACCAATTGATGACATCACATTGATTCAAATTAATGGCATCATGATACGAATACAAGAATTCCTCCACATCATGCTCGTGCATCCTTAACTGGTAAACTTCATTTCATATTAACTTAACATTCATTGTATTTTCAATGTGGAACAATCTTTGTTCCTTTATTTGAGCGGGCCTCAACCGGTCATGCATATTAAATGAATTGAGCGTGCATGTTAAAGTAGAGTGCAACTAGTCATTTTATAATAGCTTAGCTCGTAACCTTCATAAATTAGTGTGCATATTAAATGAGCATATCATTTAATTTTATGAACTTTAATGTATCATTTTAAATGAGAGTGTCATTAATGTATACACCTTAGCATGTCTTGATCCCAAATTTGCGTGTCATATTGCCTCATCAATATATTTTTTTAATTAAATTGCTAGCGTGCCAAATTAAAAAACGGCCACATAATTTTTTTGCTATTTACTAGTAAATACTTTTTACTGTAGGTTTTATTACCATAATCATTATTATTATTATTATTATTATTATTATTATTATTATTATTATTATTATATTATTATT
>NW_006498806.1:1878499-1940966 GCF_000471905.2 Amborella trichopoda
TTTCGTTGTTAGTTTATTACTATACTATATTATTATTATTATTATTATTATTATTATTATTATTATTATTATTATTATTATTATTATTATTATTATTATTATTAGTATTATTATTAGTATTATTATTATTATTATTATTATTATTATTATTATTATTATTATTATTATTATTATTATTATTATTATTATTATTATTATTATTTGTAGCTATTGTGCATATTGCCGATAGGTGTTTTTTATATTTTTTGAATTTTGATACCTTTATTTTTCATTTTGCTGGGTGAATTTTTTTAATATCATGACAGTAAAATTTATTGGGGGTTTTATTTTGATTTTTAATCATATGATATAGAAGTATTTTCTAATAATTTTTTTCATTACGTTTATTATAATATTATAATTAAAAATTATACATTGATAACCAAATCTTGTATTTTATTTATTAATTTATTTACATTATAAATTATATAAAGGTGTGGTTTCTACCAAGTTGCAACCTTAAACAATCCAATTAAGGTGCACCTCCAAACTTTATCATAACATGTATTTTTTAAGTTAAAAATTCGTAGGATTATCTAAAAATCTATTTTCACATCTAATTATAAAATTTAAAATTTTAAAAATGGCTAAAATCAAATAGATCTATAAACGTATGAAAATCTTGAAAATAGACGGTCTAGATAATGTGTTGCAAGATGTACTATTTTTGGGACTAAAAGTCTTTGTTTTTTCTTCATATTCATACATCTTGATGTCGAGATTATCAATTAGAGGGTTTTTCAACATTAAAACAACCTTTTCCGATAGATTTTTTAGGTGCATTTGTAGTTCTATAGATTTTTTAGGTGCATTTGTAGTTCTACATTTTAAGGTTGCAACCTTATATAAACATTCCCATTATATAATGCATTATTTTTATTATAGTTGTAAATAAGATTTTTTAAATTAGATGATATTATAAGACGTTTAGATTGGTTTTAATTTTTTAAATTATATATTTAGATTGGTTCTTATGTCAAAAACTAGCATATTGACTTAAAAAAATGAAAGTTATTAATGTAGTATTTCTATTTCATATCGGATTTTTAAAAAGAACTTTTATAATGATTTTTTATAATTTATTTGGATTTTTTTAAGTCTAAATCCGATCGATTTCTGATCCGAATCGCCAATTCATTGATCCGAATTAGTTTTTGGCTATCCAATATAAGACACTGATCCCGTCTTTCACACCATTGGCGACTACAGTGGCCGATTTTTCCAACAATACTTTAAACTTTTAGAGTGGATATAAAGGGAAGAGAGAGAGAGAGAGCTTTTTGTTAAAAAAAAAAGAATAAGAAAAGAGAGTGCTCTTTTTGGGTATTGGAAAGGAGGAGGATAAGTCAACTCTAAAATTATACATCTTGTTGGGTCATTACTTTATGATTGAGTACAATTGTGTTTTAATAAACAATACCAACGAAAGAGAAACCAACGAAAGGGAAACACTATACTGATAGAAGACAGAATCATCTACAAGGAAAGTAGTAGTTAATGATCCATGTGATGCTCTGATAGAGAGAAACTTATTATGGATGAATAGTAATAAAGTAACAGTAAAGCAGAAAAGTTTACCATAATTTACAGGAAGTTAGAGAAATCTCATGGAGAGATGACTGGTTAAAAACTTGGCTCAAAAGGGGAGGCCATAGGTAAGAATCAACTAAGCAGATCAAGAGGGAATGTCGTTGGACTGATGATCGCAAGAGCTTGGAGGTTTCATGAAATTCTTGGACTTTGGCACATTTGGTTCACGTGAAAATGTTTTGTAGAAAATATTTTCACATAAAAAAATTCTCTCATACGGTCAGGTGTGAGAGTATTTTTACATCAATTAGTTGTCAATTGATGTGAAAAGATGCATTAAGACTAATTAATATAAAAATATTCCCTTATTTGACTGCATAAGAGAATTTTTTCATGTAAAAATATTTTCTATACGCAAACCAAACGTATTAGAGAGCAAGCAATAGAAAAGAGCTCCATGTTTTTCATATCGTAGAAACCTTCTGTTACTCTCTTATATAAAGGAAAAAGGGGGAGTCCAACGTTCAAATTCACGATGAGCTTATGAGGAACGACCCTCCCAAAAAATGGCCATGTGCTTATTCTTTTATCCATATAATTCTTGAAACCATGTTTTATCCAAAATGAAATTAGAAAATAATTAATTCTATTCAATTTCTAATATCAATAGTATCTAATAGTTGAATATTGGAATATTCAAAAGAATAAAGAGTAATAATTAAAATAATAGAATTCAAATAGAGAAATATACAGGACTTATCTACTATATTTGGAAAAAGCTAATTTTTTAATAGAGAAGCATATTAACCTTCTCTAATGGGTTCTTCTCATGAGAACAGGAATTTACCAACAATTTCAAAAAATATGAAAACATTAGGTACATTAGATACATATATTACTTGAACTCTTTTAATATAAACATTCACAATGTATATACAAGATCCATCAACTTCTTTATTAATTTATTGTTTTGAACTAAAGACCTTATCAAGTAGAGAAGAATACAATATAAAAATAATTGTATATTACTCTGGTTTCTTTATTGCCGTCATATTTTGGGCTTTGTATTTGTATCCTGATTTTACTAGTATTTAAAAACAAGTCAAATTTCATATGAAACAACCGCACTTCACCCTTGTATAGGTGAGTCTATTAAAGGTGCACATCTATCTAAAACACCCAAATCCATAGCAACTATAATCTTCATTAAGAGTGCCTGATCCTCCTTGCACATATAAACTTCATTAAGAGTGTTTGATCTTCCTTGCACACATCATTATTAGATTTATCCAATTATGTAATTATCATTAGAGTGCATACACAATGCTCAGGTGGGGAGCATCCTGACCACTTACTCTACTTCTGAAAAAATAGATTGTCAGTTTTTAAGCGATTCTTGTTCGTTTCTTTCACACTAAACTTTTCTAGGCAGTTAAAGAGTATGATTGTAATTTTTTTTTTTTTTTTTCTTTTTAAAGGTTGTCAGTAGGTTCAAGAGGTTACATCCCCAAAATTCGGTTCTCTTAAGTACTCCTTGTTTGGGTTTGTGTGAGGGAGCATATAGAAAGCATGCTCCCATGGAAACGGGGACTCTTTCTATTTATCGTTATACTTATGATCTGCTAATCACTCTAAATAGTTGTTACTAATAATGAAGATGTAGAATGAATCATGTTCAAATTAAGGGAAGGATTTGAATAGGGAAATCTAAATCAAATCCTAACCCTGTTAAAAAACAAGATTTGGATGAACTGATCTAGAACCAAAGTATTCCAATTATAAAAAGGAAATAAAAATAGAATAGAAATTACACATTATAAATAAGTCTCAGGTCTTGGGGAGGACTTTATTATAAAGATGGTGAAGAATAAGAGAGGGGGCACACCACTCAAAAGAAGCCATCATCTCTCTATCTCATAAAAGATCTACATACCCCTCTTTTTCTCTCTATAAATTTACAACAAATGCTCTCTCTTATAGATTCTTTCCTAGAGAAAAACTAGAGCACCCTATCATTAGATTGTGTATAAGAAGCTCTTTAGCCAGCTTCATGATGGCTCGAGGATTTGCATTCTTTACATGAGTCTTTAGTTCTTGCAATCGAGAAACTAATCTGAAGTTACAACCATCATACTTACAAAAATTTGAAGAAAAAAAAAAAAGGATTGTCTACAAAAATATCATTTATTTTTTTATAAGGAGGTCGCAACTATTCCAACTCAAATTGGATAGCTTGGGGTGAGTCATAAAGTCGGAAAAATATTTTTTTGGAACTTTTTGTTTATTCATTGACACTTTTACTACTACTCATTTTGAAATTTAAAAGGCAATAATGATTGTGAACTCTTTGTACAAAAAATTAAATAGCCTTTTAAACAATCCCAAAAAAATACGTATTCACAGAGGAAATAAAATACACAGAGGAAGGAGAAATGTCATCAACAAGAGTATTAAAGTCTTCTACATAACTTTCACATCACCCCAGTGGGTTGCACACTTCATGAAAGATCCATCGAAATGGAGTTTGAGTGGACTCCTTCCCCCTCGTTGACATCTGACGGCTTGGGTATAATGAAATTACTGTAGGAAACTCCAGTTTTTTTTTAATACTAACCTTTCATTTTTGCATAAACGCAAGAAATTTATTAAGAAAAAATCATCCACCGTTCATCACCAAGCGGGACGGAGGAGATGAAACACTGTTTCCAAAGAAGAAATCCACTATGTTTCATCTGCATCATTTGTTACGAGATCATACGATGGATTTCGCATTCGTATGATATACCATAAGTAGGACGCGTCCTATTCGTCAGGAAGCTGTGTCATCAACACCGTTGGTTGAAGTGGAAGGATTGCAATCAATGGTAGGAGGACCCACCATCCATCATCATCTGTCTGGTGTTGCCATTCACATTAACTGGCACAAAGTAGTGCATGGAGGAGAGAGTGTGGTCGGTCACAATGGGTTTCCATTCAATGGGATAGCAACCAGAGAGAGAGAGAGAGAGGCAATGGAGATAAGAAAGTCAAAATTGCTGGTAATTGGGAAAGAGAAGAAAGTTATGAAGAAGAGCTTGACAGTGGTGGCTATTTAGGGCATTTCTTAAGCCTCATCATGCCACCACCAAATCAACTCAATATCAATAGTGACCAAAGTTGAGAAGTGATGCACTTAATATATGTGGGGAACATCCATTTACTTCATGATCAAAAAAAAAAAAGTCTCCAAAAAAGGAAAAAGTGAAATTTGAGATACAAGAGCTCCCAATTACTTTCTGACTGTGTGTGTGTGAGAGAGAGAGTTCATCATGAAACTGTGCTGTTTTAGTACTGACTGCTACCAAACTCATTTAACAGAGAGACACTCATATTTAATCACTAGAGAACATCATTCCCAGAGTCATAAATAACTCCTTGCTGGTAGCTTAATTCCCCTCTTCTCTGCCATTGCTCCTCATACATTCACCATCTTTGCTTCCACTGAGCTCACACAGAGAGAGATGATGATTCGTTTCTGCATCTGCACAATCTTTGTCTTGTTAATATTGGCAAGCACATGTAAATTGATTGTATCAGTACATAAATCAAACCAGGTCTTCCGACAACCGAATTCACTTCAGCCTCACCGTGGAAGGCCCAAGGAATTCGAGGTAGAGAAGAGGAAGGTCCCAACAGGATCTAACCCCCTACACAATCGCTGATAACCTCTCTCCATAGACAGCTCTGATCACCGACGTGGGCTCGATTCCTAGCTAATGGAGGCTCTCCATGGCATTAGAAACACAGAAGAGTTAATCCTTTGGTCAAGTTTCTCATGGAGGTAGGTTTGTATTAGCACTTAAACCACATGTTTACTCTACTGTGATGCACAAGGAACACCAACCTTAACATGGCGTACAAATTTATGTTAATATTTGATCTACAATTATTCTTGTATTGCAAGTGTTTTTGGTCTTGTAGATTCACATACAAAATTGACTAATGAGACTCTATGTGAATTATCCATGTTTGGGAACAAAGTTAACCCACTTGGTTTATTTTATGTTATGAGTAAATCAGTTTGGTTTGAATGGGGGTTCTAGCCTTAGACCTTCCTTGAATATTAGGTTTTCAAGATTGATTAGTAGAGAGTTATGGAGCAATTTACTCCCTGCTGCAATTGTTTCAATCATGAATCATGAATATCGTCATAAACTTATTTTTATCCTTATAAAATAGATTTTGGGAAGGGGCTGGGGTCGTGGTGTTAGCACGCCCATGCTTTAATCGCCCATGCTGCTCTCCAATCCCAGTGACAACTTCAAAAACCCAACTATTTAAAAAACCGGTAGGAGCCTGTATTCCCCACTGAATTATGAAAAAAGAAAGAATCATAATATCAAGCCAAAGCATGTCTAAGGCTCCATGCTAATGAATATTGATGATCTAATATCCCACCACACTCCTCTAATTCTGTTCAATTTGTATTCACAGACCATAGAACTAGTGTAACTGTGACTTGTACAAAATTCACAGCCGAAATTCATCCGAACCAGGCTGGGACCTAAGCAGGTTGCTTTCCGACAAAGATATCCAAAAAAAAATTTGTTTGAGAAGTGTAGGACAATTGGTATTCTCTCCGAAATGACAATAAGACAAGGCCAAAAAGGTACAGTAGTCTCAAGATCATGTAGGATGATACATCCAGCATATCGAAAGTGAGATAAATGGAGATTGTATACTTAAATGGAGATTGTATACTTAAATGGAGATTGTATACTATGAGACCATTTATTTATCTCTGTTACAAGAAATTCATAATCCGTGTTCCACTGCTCGAACTCACCCGAGTAAATCCACTCACTAAGGTGGCAAACCCTAGTATCTCTGAGTTGGGTGGCCAACTCAGGGATCTTAAAAAAATTCAAAAACATTTATAAAAAATCCAAAACAAAAAGGAATTTACTTGTAATATGGTTATTTATGTATTCTATCATTTTGGCAAAGATTGGAAAGTGTTTTGGCCATAAATATTTTTTTTTATATTTTTTATTTTTCGAGATTATTTTTAAAACCGCCAGCAACAAATTGATTTTTTTAAAAAATCCATTTTCACTACTCTTTAAACTCATTTAGATGTGTTTCATTTATTTTTATTGTATACATATTTTTCCTATTTTTTAGGATTTTTTTATATTTTTTTAAATTTTTTGATCACTTTTAAGCTACTACAGTATCCAACTGGAGCCAAGTTAAATGAACTGGAGCTGAGTACTTGGCTCGAGCTTGGGCCGAGTACTCAGGCCAAGTTACTCTTGGCTTGGGCTTGGGCTGAGTACTCGGTCCAAGTCGCTCTATCAGACATTGGTCACAATTACTCCTAGCCATTAGATGTCAAATTGGATGGCTTGGGGTGTTTTGTAAAGTTTGAGAATATTTTTTTTAACTTCTACTCCAGTTAAAAAATCTTATAGACATCAATGGTTATGGCCTCTTTGTATACTTTTCCAAGGCAAGTGTTGTTTCCACCATCAAAATATGGTATATGCACGGCTTTTTCCTCCAATTGTGGCTAAGAACAATATGTTGAAATGACCTATTGCATACATGCTACATGCCTTGTAGTTTAGTTTCTTTTAAAGCAAATGTATACAATGAAACTATTTACTTTTGATACAAGGAAATCATAAGCATAATGGATCATTAGATTTGAAATTTGATTGAGGATGTGTCATTGATTAGGCACAAACTCCAAAATAAAAATTCTTGAAGATTTTGAACACATTTTCATTGATTGGATGTCACATCCAATGGCTAGAAATGATTGTAGCCTCTTTACACTAAAAATGACCCAATTTCTATTTGGCCAAGCCTGCATATATAGAAATACGGGCCTCTTAATAAATATATGTTTGAGATGGATTTTAGGACTTAACTTTTAGGAACACGTAAAATAAATAAGTTTTAAAAACTAGAAAACATAATACTAGTAAAAAAATGTTTGGACCTTTATTCTATTGTTTTTAGATGGAACACTTACTTGCATCCATCTTTAAAATGAATGATTTGCACTGTTTGGACCGCATGTTTAGAAATGCGGTCCAATCCGCATGAAATAATTTTCCTACTAAAAATAAATGGTCTTATAGTATACAATCCCATTTTAGAAACCCGCTCGATCAGCAGAACCAGTCACCTGTTGGGCTAATCCGGCCCAGTTATCTCGTATTGAAACCTCAAAACAAAATGGATAAACTGGTGGAACTAAAATAGTCTTTCGGCCCGGATTCATACTTCCTTGGTTCCAAGCAAGCTCGACACCGGCAGTTCCTAGCAGCTCCACAACCTATTACCATCTAAGATATATTTAATTTTCCTTTTTATGGAGTTGGTCATTGTAAACAACATGAAAGGAACAAACCCTAATATTCGAACCCTAAACCTCCGGGTTGCACCATGAAATCAAAGTTAAATCCTATGCTTTAAGGGCTTGTTTGCATCCTACGGTAAACAAAACTATGTTTGCATCGTAACATGGTTATGCAAATCTAGGTTATGCCCAAACTTGATTATTGAGAAATGACTGTTTTGATAACTTGGGTTTACACGATTTAGGACACATTTCGTAGATATGAAATATTTTTGTGCAAAACATTTTCATGTAAAAATTACATTACACATATTTGGTATGAACCAATACATAAAAAAAAATTTCCCATTATAAAAATTTTTAACAAAAGTTCAAAGAGAGAAACTTTATCAAATTTTAGAAAAACTACCTAAACATTTTTAGAGAAAGAAACTACCATCTCAATATTTTTAGAGATAAAATTATCTAAAACTTTAAATTTGATATAGTTTCTCTCTAAATATTTTGATAGAGTTTATCTATCTTAAAATTTGAAATTCAGATAGTTGAAAATTTCTCTCTTTAAACATTTTGAGACAGTTTCTATCTCAAAAAAATTTCAGGTAGTTTCTCTTTCTAAAATTTGATCTAGTTTCTCTCACTAACTTTAAAATACTTTCTCTCTCTAAAACATCTCTAAAACTTTAAGATTGTTTCTCTTTCTAAAAATTTTTTAAGCAATTTCTCTATCTAAAACTTGATATAATTTCACTCTCTAAAGTTTTAAGATATTGTATCTCTCAAACTTGAACTTTGATATAATTTCTCTCTCTAAATTTTTTGAGATAGTTCTCTCTCGAAAAAGTTTCATTTTATTTCTCTCTCTAAATTTTGATGTAGTTTCTCTATCTAAAACTTAAAATTTGAGATAGTTTCTATCTCTAAAAATTTGAATATCTTCACTCTCTAAACAACATTTAGGTGGTTTCTCTCTTTAAAATTTGATATAGTTTTTCTCTCTCTAAAATTTTAATATTTTATCTCTCTCTCTCTCTCTCTCTCTAGCTTAAAATTTGAGATAATTGCTTTTTAAAAATTTTGAGATAGTTTATCTCTATAAAAATTTAGGTATTTTATTTCTCTAAAATTTTAAGATACTTCTCTCTCTAGAACTTGAAATTTAAAATAGTTTTTCTTTCTAAACATTTTGAGATAGTCTCTCCTTAAAAAATTTTAGATAGTCTCTCTCCTTGATAATATATTTTATATCTCTAAAATTTTAAGATATTTTTTCTTTTAAAAACTTGAAATTTTTACATAGTTTTTCTCATTAAAAATTTTCAGATATTTTTCTTTAAACAATGTTAGGTAGTTTCTTTCTCTAAAAGATATAGTTTCACTCTTTAAAATTTTACAATACTTTCTCTCAAAAACTTGAAAATTGAGATAATTTTTCTTTCTAAAACTTGAAAATTGAGATAGTTTTTCTTTCTAAAACTTGAAATTTGAGATGGTTTCTCTCTCTAAATTTTTTTGTGTAATTTCTCCCTCTAAAATATGATGAGCTTCTCTCTCTAAAATTTTAATATTTGTTTTCTCTCTAAAACTTGAAATTCGAGATGTTTTCTCTTTAAAACTTTAAGATAGTTTCTCTCTCTAAAAATTTTAAGTAGTTTTTCTCTCTAAAATTTGATATAGTTTCTTTCTCTTAAATTTTGAGATACTTTCTCTATCTAAAACTTAAAATTTGATATACTTTCTCTCTTTAAAAATTTTGATATAGTTTCTCTCTCTAAAAATCTTCAAGTAATTTCTCTTCTTTAAAATTTGATTAGTTGCTCTCTAAAGTTTAAATATACTCTCTCTCTAAAAATTCAAATTTGATATGGTTCTTTCTAAAATTCTTGAAATAGTTTTCCCCTAAAAAATTCAAGTAGTTTCTCTCAATAGAATTTGATATATTTTATCTCTCTAAAATTTTAAGATACTTTATTCATCTAAAATATATAATTTGATATAATTTCTCTCTTGAAAATTTTTTAGAACGGTTCTCTCTCTAATTTTTTAGGTAATTTCTCTCCAAAATGTGATATGGTTTCTCTCTCTAAAATTTTAAGATACTTTCTCTCTCTAAAACTTGAAATTTAATATAATTTTTCTCTCTAAAAAATTTGAGATAGCTTCTCTCTCTAAAATTTTTAGCAGTTTCTCTCTCTAAAATTTGATATAGTTTCTCTTTTTAAAATTTTAAGATATTTCTCTCTCTAAAACTTAAAATTTGAAGTGGTTTCTCTCTCTAATTTGTGTATATGTTTTGGCAGTTGTATTCAATAAAGTGGGCTGCTTTGGTGTATGAAAATAGTATTGTCACAAGTTGTATTACCTCTTTCATGCTTACACAAAACAATATTTTTGGATAACTCAATTTTTTTTTTTGTTTTGTATACCCATGTTTCTTTTCTTTCTTGGCTAAAAAAAACATGATTATGCATCCAAAAAGTTGTCAAACGTGTTTTTTTTTTTTTTTTGCCGGATAACATAGTTATACAAAACCACGTTTTGTTTACCCTAAGATCCAAACGACCCCTAAATTTAGATTCCTGGGAAGGAACGTTAAGTATCTGAAGAACACTAATGGATCTAGACATCATACACAGCCTGTGTATGGTTTAGGTACACAACGGGAAACAACCAACCTACGCCCCAACTTTGCGCCAGAGTCCATACACAGGTTGTGCATGGTACGCAAGCCCTTGTCTAAATGTTCGATTACTTGAGCGAGCCAGCTGGACTGTTTTCGAGTAAGTAGAACCCGATTATCCCTGAATTGAGTGTCTAATTTGGGGATTTTAAAAAAAAGAAAAGAAAAAAGATTTAAAAATAAAAAACTAATTTTTAATATATTTTTTAATGTTTTCTATTATTTGGGAAAATATTGAAAAGTATTTAAGCCAAAAATACTTGTTTTTATATTTTCTTTTTTTTCTAGATTATTTTTAAAATTGTGCAGTTTGCATACAGTCACATCCGTAGGTGTAGAGGTATGGTGCACCGTCAAATTTTATCGTAGTATATAATTTTGATGTAAAATGTTCTTAGGATTATCTCAAAATCTATTTTGATATCTAATTATAAAATTTTAAATTTTAAAAATGGTTAAAACTAAATGGATCTATAAACATATGAAAATCTTAAAAACAGACAGTGTAGATAATATGTTGTAAAATGTACTATTTTTTGGACTTCAAATCCATTTATTTTTCATGGTCATACATCTCAATGTCGAGATGATCAATCAAAGGGTTTTCAACAATAAAACTACATTTTTTAATGGATTTTTGAGGTGCATCCGTAGTTCTACATTATAAGGTTGATAACTTTTTTAAAGATATATATCAAATTTAATGCTGATCTTTTGAGGCCATGTACATAGAGCTCTCTTAGAATCATTACTCTTTTAAAATGCCCGATCACAAAGTTACGTTTTTTTCTGGCTCCAACTCGAGACGAGTCACTAGGCCCGAGTTATTCATTCAAACAATGCTTTGTGTTGCTAGTGTTAATGAATGGGGTCCCTGAAGTCAACCGTTGGCATCACTACTGCTACAAATAATGCACGCAGAAACTTCCCCAAAAGCAAGAGAATATATGTCTCTCTCTCTCTAGGATGAGAATGTATGTCTCTCCCTCTCTCTCTCTCTAGGATGAGAATGTATGTCTCTCTCTCTACCTTGAAAGGTGGTCCAGTCATAGTGTGAATGCTTATTGTCAGAGGCCATGGCCGTATGCAAACCCACAAAAGATTGATTAAATGTCTTTTATTGGTTTCTGCTCAAGTTGGAGGCAGCAATTAAATTTCGACAAAGGGGCTGGGCTGGCTCCTCTCCTCTCCTTAGTAAAGGAGTAATGTGCCTTTCAACACCAGTCTGGCCACCCTTATTTTTGGCAACCAAAATTAAATCCATGTAAAAATAACATTTCCTCCTCAAGATAGTTACACAGCCACATGCCTCATAGAGAGTTGATATTTTTTTTTAAGGATCATTTTTTTAGAGATAATTTTTACTCTTTATTGTTGCTTATATCCCATGATTTATTTCCTTTTGGCCTTCTATGTGCACATGGGGCCACTCACTTGCCTGCATAGGCAAGAGTCAGTAAAGGGTAGAAATGATAATTTGAAAATTGGTGAGCTGGCTTTGAACTGCTAGGAAACAGGTCTGGGAATCTAAGACCACCTAGCTTTTTAATGGTTTTCACCAGTTCTTTTTTTTTTTTTCTTTTCATTATGTTTTCAATCAGAGAACTAGTGATCTAGATCGGGCGGTTCTGAGCCAACATAAAATTAATAGGTCATTATACTCATTGATCAGGTTTTTAAAACACTGGCAAGGACTATACAGTGAAGATTAGAAACAAAGGTGTCACTTTCTTTAAGGAGTACCCATGTTGGGTTGATGTCTTTGAAATCCTTCAAGTAAAACCATACTTCTTTTATAAAAATGATGGTGGTATTTATGAATATGTCAGATATTTTGAAAAGGGCTAAAGGCATTTACCTTTGAAATAAGGTAGTAAAACTAATTGTTAAGACATATTTATGTTTACAGCGGGCTCCGGGACCGACCTGATCACATCACTAATTTGCTCTAAATTTAGTTATCTCATTAAAATATGGGTTTCTATCGAATTCCAGTCCAAAGACAATTCAATCAAGAGACCTAATTTTCTAGGGACCATCAACAATGAATCTCAGCAAAATCGAGAAAAACTATGAAATAAATATACTAAACCAAATAAATGCAGGAAATAAACCAAATATGCGATAAAAGTAAATAAGTACAAACTTTCTCACCAATAGTAAAGCCTTCCCAAGTAAGAGCCTTGATCAGATCAAGATAAATATCGTCTTGAATTTTAGGTTTGGTATGAAATAAAGACCTAAGGTTTAGGCCATGAAAATTAAGGCTTCTCCTATGCAGCAATGGTAGTATTAGATGATATTGGGTTGCAAGGAAGTATTTCTATGCATCAATGGTAGTATTAGATGATCTTGGGTTGCAAGGAAAATTAAGGCTTCTCCTAAACTAGGGTTAGGGTTTCTTAGGCTCCTAGGGTTATGGTAAACTAGGATTAGGGTTTTCTATGCCTATGTCTGTAACCTTAGCTCGAATGTCTAATGCATGTGTCCAACCTAAACTACAAAGAGCTAACCCCAAAAAAGGTCTATTTATAAACAAATTACAACCTAAAACAAGAAGTCCTTCAATATGTATCAATCATGAACTGACATGTGGCAAATGCACCATGTGATGTCGAAAGCTAATTGTAGACACTTTATTTTAAAATTTGGCTATTTTTTTTATTTTTAAATTCTTAAAAATATCTTGAAAAAAAACTTAGTAGACCTATAGGGATCATATTAATCTAGTAACCCTTAGATTACCTTTTTTATAGTCCCTAATCCCCATATTAACCTGATCCACCCTAGATTACCTTTTCTATAGTCCCGAGTCCCTTCCATGATCCAAACATTCTAAAATACCTTAGATAATTCCCCAAATAATCTTTAAACCCTAGCAAATCACCCCAAAATCTAGAGAGTTATCCTAAAAAATTGTAAAACCGACTTAAAATAGAAAATTCGAGACAAGATCCATTCAAGATATGATAAGAATCAAGTCAAATTCAAGAAGATCATCAAAATCCTGGCCGCCCAAGGTTTAGACACCACGGTCAGTGGTGTCTAGCCAAGAAAACCTTGGACACCATGGTCCATGGCATCTAGACCTAGGAACCCAAAAATTTTGTTGACTAAACTCCAAGAAACCTAAACACTATGGTTCGTGGTGCCTGATCCAGTTTTGCTTGAATGCCACACACTGTAGCGTCTAAACCTGTTTAACCAGTCAGCTTACGTGGTGCCTGATCCAGTTTTGCTTGAATGCCACACACTGTAGCGTCTAAACCTGTTTAACCAGTCAGCTTAAATTTTAGTAGGAATCATTACCAACCGACGTTTGAAGCCTATATAAGAGTTATATTTCTGATTATTGAGTAAACACACTTAATCTTTAATCGAACACCTAAAAAACCCTAGAAGCCCCATCCCTTATACCTAAACCCTACCTTGCAAACCCCAATTCCAGAAAATAAACCCTAACTTAGGCCATCTAAAAACCCTACACGTCTAAACGTCGTGTTGCTGTTGTGACCCTCTGCCATCCTCTCCATCCAAACCTACTTGTGGTTCCTGTATGTGTAACTTTTACTTCATTTCAAAATCTCCTTTCTTAAACGGGCATCTACACCTCGATAATATACACCTCATACAAATGTATTTCTTATTAAGACCCTTCTTTTTTTTTTTTAATGTATGGATGCGGTCAGCCCACATATTGTAGAAATGCGAGGGTGGCAATAAACATAATTTTTAGATATTATTTTATCCTAATTTTTAGACAATATATAATCTTTAACATGAAGATCATGAATATGAGTAATAAAATAAATTTTAAATACCAAAAATAACAAGTATAATAAGAAAACATTTGGACCGTTAGTTACAATTGTTTTTAGATGGACCACCTATTTACATCATCTTTAAGATTGATGTTTTATATCTCTGGACCACATTTCCACATATTGTAGAAATACGGTCTTGCCCGCATGAAACAATTGTCCTTTATGTATCCAGTTCCGGTCGATAAAGTCTGTGTTGTTTCATTAGAATATGTTCCAAATTTTCAGTCTTATAAAACCACTCTTAAATGATACTAGTCGAATGAACCTGCTTTGTTTATGTGCTTCAAATAATAGAATATTTCTCAATTTAGGAATGCAAATATCAAATAAATAACAAATTACTTCATAGAAAAATCCTCATAATAAGGTTTATGAAGTTCAAATAATATTCATTCAAAGCAAAAAGAAATATCGAACTTTGATAGAACAACGTGAGGCAGAAACAACCTTTTACAAAAGTTTCTTCATAGTAAGTAAAGGCGTTTATAAACCTCTTGCTACAGTACAGTTGCTCTCTTCTCAACCAAACGAAAAAAAAAACTGAAATCTTACCCTTTAGAGATGAACTTGAGGTTGGGCAAGTAACAAAAAATGGGAAAAATATCAGCAAAAACATATCGTTATCATGAAAAATTGAATGCAGCTAAACAAACAAAAACGCCTATGAAGATAAGGAATACAAGTTAATGAAAAATTAGAAATATGTATTGAAGTTATAGTACTGCATGATAATTTTCACAAAAACATGAAAAATTAGTGCAAAATGCCTAAGATAAGATAGGGGAATGAGATATTGAAGAAGAGGAGAAGGAAAGAAAATGCATACTTTAGGATTGTATGGTGTAGTTTTCGTTAGGATAAAATTATATATTTTGGAAAATTCATTTTTGTTAAAAGAATAATTTCATGCAACGGTTGTATAGTAACATAATGCAACCACATATCTAAAAAACCATGTTTGTAACATTTGTATCACTCCAAATATTGCGCATATCATCCCTTCATCCCAATAGTCAATTTTCAAAAAAATAATATTCAATTTGCATCATAGATATGGTTAAAATGTGTCGCCTCTAACATTGAATCTAGATCGTCCATTTTATGAATTTCAAAATCTAGGCCTTTACAAACTGAAAACCATTTTTTTTTTTTCTCTTTAACATTGTTCATCTAATGATAACAAAGCTATCTAAAATTTTTGAAAAGAGAAAATACTTTTAAGTCCTAGATTTAAGCACTTTAACAAAATAGATAACGTTTGTTGATTGGACTAAAATAACATTGTTTACGATGCATTTTCAAATTTTGTTTCTTTAGTGATTGTTCAATTAAATGAAAAGAGTGTACATTTAAAAATTGGGATTGACACTACATGGTTTTTGAAAGTTCTTGCATTATATTGTTATAAAACCTGTGCATGAAATCTCTCTTTATATTACTATCAATTCATCTTCGCTTTCTCGCAAATAGAACTCTTTTAATCTACGGTCTGTAACTTTTTCCTCCCAAGACAAATCCCGTAATGTCTCTTCATCTCTATACAACAAAAACATTATCTTCCTTATCCAAACACTAAAATTGAAAAGATTAACACATGGAAAGTGCACCATTTTATAAATAGAAAAAGTTTATATAAGGTTGCAACCTTATATTGTTGAAGTAAAGGCGCGCCTCAAAATCTTCTAAGAGCATTTGACGACTTTGGAGAACCCTCCAATTGATCTTCTCAAGATGCATCTGGTAACAAGTTGATATAGATCATTTATTTTCAAGTGTTCATAGATCGAGCAGATCTATATCATTTTTTTAATTTTAAATTCCGCTAAAAATATATTTTCTAGCCACCTTAAGATTTCAACACCAGAACTACATCTCCAAGTAAATTTTACAGGCGCGCCTTGTTTCTACGGTTTAAAGAAAACAATTTATAGAAACCTCACCCTTTATCTATTCCTACACCTCTATGGTTCACCCTTGTCTCATTCCAATCTATATATTCCCCCACAATCTTGATATCCTAGCCTCCCCCCCAAAGTCTGCTACTTCTCGTGCATTCTCTGAAGTAGGGTTCACAGACCCATGCCCCACCCTTAATTGCAGCCCAATACATGAGAACAGATAAGACCTCGAATTGTACTTGCACCCCTCATTCATCCCAAGCTAAGTATACAAACAAAGATAGATGACCCAGATCGCCCATCTAGAAAACCGGTTCGGACAGATGGATCCGGGCCCTAATCCGCAATGAAGCCCAATGATCTGGCCCATAAAATTATTTTAAAAAAATTAAAAAAAGACTACAGAAAATGTTTAAAAATAAAAAGGGGACCGGTTCTATAACAGATCCGGCCAATTCTGCCAAAAGAATTAACTAGTTCCCAATATTCTCGCGGAACGGGACCCACCCTCAAGTTCTTGATCCGAACCGGTCAGTTCCGATCCAATTCGCTGTTTTTTAAAAGGTTCTGCGAATGCTAGAAATGTCCTAATTAAAAAGCTGGTTGTAATGATACCCCTCCATATGAACTGGGACACGTTCAGTTGGATGTCAAAAGGCAGTGATTCCAGCTATGATTGTAAAAACAAACAAAACCACTACATGAAATGTTTACAATCCAGGCTATCTTGATTGTATATAAGTTAAAAATTCATCGTGACAATAGATCAAATTATCCTTTCACAAAGGGAATGAATCTAATGCGCATATGTGACTACATTTGCTCACTATTTACAGATTACAGCCTTGCGAACCGATTATCGGCATCTTACTAAGCTCACAAAAAGTGCTCTAGGTTCAGACAGCTCATCTAAAAAAGTAAACGAACTAAGACATTAACTCTATGGATCAAAAGAGTGGGCATGCTAAATCAAACTAATAAATTGAATGTCTTAATGCCGGCCCTTGTCTTTAGAGAGCTTCTTCTTCCATTTCTTGATGGCCTTTGGGACCTTTGTCTTTCGAGCTTCTCTTTTCTCTTCTTTCACTTTTTTCTTGTTCTCCTTGCGTGCAGCTCTCTTTTCCTCTTGAGTGGTTTTTCTCTCAGTCTCATTTTCTGATTCGATTCCAGTGGATTCATCAGAGGAGCTATCCTCATCAGATAATGATTCATTGTTACCCTTACAATCTGCAATCTCCACTGCTTCTTCTGGGGCTGAAACCTCCTGTTGCTGCTGCTTCTCAAAGGGTGCAGGGTACTCATCTAGAATAGCAGGTACAAGAAGAACGCCAGAAAGGTCCTGTTTAAGACCAGTTATTGTTTGATAGTATATACCTTCTGTGTCTTTGCCACTTGTGATCATCATTATGTCCTTCTCAAAATCCTTTACTTGGTCTAACGTCCTTGGGATGAAAGACTGTTAAAGTTGGGAACAGAGATGAAATGTCAGAATCTAAGAACTAGTGAACGTTTAATTAAAAGAACATGGTTAGCAACGAGTACATATGGAACAAGTACTAGGCCCCATGAAAGCAAGCAAGAGGGCACCTTGAGTTTTAATATGGTGAAGCTAAGAAGGGTAGGATCTCTTGCAACCAGACAAACTGTGATATACCATGGTTCTCACATATGACTAACAAATGAAGCAACCCCAGATGAGTCTGCCACTACTATGCGACATTTCAAACAATACATAGATCATAACAAAGCAATGATACAAACTATCGATACATTACATGCATAAGCTGAAATTTGATTATATAAGTCAACAACCACACCATCATGTTTGATATATAGACAAATCCATATTTCTTTTATTTCTTATAAGTGCAAAGTAAATATCTGCAGGCATTCTTCAATGAACTCAGTTCAAATAATTGTATTTCTTACACGTCATGGCCCAATATAACATGTTGAAGTCCTATAAGAACCAATGGACAACTCTTTAGCCTATGCAGTATACAAGCATCCAAACAGTAAGAAAGGATCAGATAGCTCTTAGGATAGCCGAAAGAACTACATGTCCCCTTCAAGGACAACTACCACACAGTTTCAAGAGTTAACGGAGCTTGATGAGGTCAGGTAACAGTTCCATAGCATTTTATCAACATCCGGTGCACAATAATAAACTTAGCATGTTTGAGGTAAGTGCAGACTCATGGGGTGTAGACGGGAGAATATGACGGGTGCATGTGTCAAGGACTTCATAAACCAGGAGAAATTTGAGGAGAGGTGATCATGGTGTTGGGTCACAAAAGAGAGGAAGCTCAGAAGATGGGAAAAAAAGAAGGAATAATTATCAAAGGGGGAAGAACATGGAGAAAGCAGATTTCCCATAAAAGGCCTTGAGTTGGGGCATCAAATGAGGTCCACCTAGAAGCATCAGTCATTTTTTGGGGCAAAATAAAGGTAACAACTATAAGGCCCTCTCCCAAGAACCAATGTGAAGCTTGACATCTCCATCTTCTTGGAAAAGGAGTTTGCAGTTCAGGGGACCAGAATATCATTCGTGTTCACTAAGCACCCTTTTTCTATCAAATGGTGACCAGGCCTTCTAAAAGCCTTTGGCCACCAGCTAGACATGCCGTGTTTGTCAGTGATAGTTGCAGTTGCAGCTTCATAGAACAGCATATGATGGTGTTGCTCAGGAGAACTTCAAATCCAAGCTCTAACAACACCTCTTCTCATGGAGCAACATGCAAAGGGATGCGATGAAAAGGAAATGGGGAGAAAACTCCAGCCATCCATAACAACTCATATTTAAATTTTAAAGGGAGGATAAGCTGGTGTTGAGGGAAGAGTTATGTGAAAATTAAGATATAGTGTCGTTGAAAGTACAAGTCTCAATGCCTTTGTGCCGGCATGTATCCCCGCAAGGTTTGGGCAGCAACATCCTCAGACTCTCCAGCAAGAAAGGTCTCATTTGCAAATTATTTGTAAGTAATATATTTCCTTTTCCTTTATTGATAAAAATAGGAAGCAAGTTTTCTGAAGAGTAGGACTCACATGATCCTGCATTGTGATGTGGAATAATTTCCCAATGTTTTCACAGCAAGCACTAAAGCAGACACGAAAGGGATCTGTAGTCATCAGGTATTTATGGAGCAACTGTTACAGTAACAGCAATTCATCATGAAAGCCAGGTTCTAGTTCAATTGGAAGGTGTTATTTAAGCTTGCTGGTATTAGTAAATAATGTCAATTTCCTGAAACCGAGCCGTGCATTAAATTCTTGCTCCAATTGAAAATTATAGAACATCAATAGTCCATTTAAACTGAATAGTTAAGCGTGGCAACCAATTTTGCTATAATCTGATACAACAAAGTATAGTTGCTGGAAACACTAGTGATTCCGAATCGTTTCAGGAATCGGAATCACACAATTGTGGGTGGCCAAATGATTTCCATAATCAGAATTGCCGTTCGTACTAAGCTTATCACATGAAGCAGAATTCCCCCCATTTGGGAATCACTCATATCCAATAGGAATCAAGGTTCTTACCTTGTTGGAATTATGGTCCCATCAACTTGGGAATCGAGATTCCTAACTTACGGGAATCACACACCAAACCAGTTGGAACAAGGACAAAATTTATCAAGAAACGAGTTCCAAAAGGCAAAAGATTCAAGGTTTTAGATTATCTATAAGCAAGAATTCCTTAGTATTGGATTCCATATATTCAGGACGCTTACCCAGGGCTCTTCTATTATTTTTTTAATAACTGTGAACATTTGTATTGATAAAGAGAAAGAGAGATACAAGGTTAGTCCATGGTAGCCTCAGGGCCGAGGCACCTGGTAAAAAAGAATGGGTCAAAAGACCGTATCCAAAATGGGGTTATAAAGAGTCCCCTTACAAGTATTCAGCACATGTACAAAAAGTAAATGAGAAGGAAAGAGAAAAACAAGTCCAAGGCAAAAACGGCCCTAGACTGCATCATGGGCTGCTGCTCCGTCCTCAGCAAGCAGAACCCAGGGTTCTTCTATTATTGGAATTGATGTCTTTGATAGCCGTCCCCTAGCATTGAAGTCAATGTATTGAGTGCCTTTTATCACAGTTTTTGACAAGTATTTGAAACACGGTCCAGAACCCTTCAATTTCACAAAAAAAAAAAACAAGGTCCAGAACCCTTCACTTAATACTTTATCCAGAGTCTTCAGATTGAATAATGAAAATAAAATTACTTTGTTTATTAATAATGTATTTTTATGAAATAAGACATTGGAAAAAGGACAAAATTTATCAAAAAACGAGTTCCAAAGGGCAAAACATTTAAGGTTTTAGATTATCTATAAGCAAGAATTCTTAGTATTGGACTCCATTTATTGAGGATGTTTACTTAGGGCTCTTCTATTATTGGAATCGTTGTCTTTGATAACCCTTCCCTAACTTTGGAGTCAATGCATTGAGTGCCTTTTATCACAGTCTTCGACAAGTACTTGAAACAAGGCCAAGAACCCTTCACTAAATACTTTCCCCAGTGTTTTCAGACTGAATAATGAAAAATAAGATTGCTTTTTTTTTTTTGAGTAAAGTTAACTTTTGTATTGCTGTGAGAGTAACATGAAACAGAATGGGGATTCGAGAGTACCCACAAGTCGGCTTTCTTGATCAAAAATAGGTCAAAAGACCCTTAACAAAATATTGGGGCTTATAGACTTGCCCAATTACAAGAAATGTACTGGAGCGTGAGTAAACAAGAGTTCACCCATAGTGGTCCGGAGCAAAAAAGGAGATGGACCAGCGGCTACTATAGAACAACAGCAAGAGTAAGTAAACAAGGGTGCACCCACTGTGGTCCAGAGCCAAAAGGATATGGACTGGTGACCGCTATTGAACGACTGCAACCCAAAAAATTCTCGTCTAGGCGAGATCTTCTGCTAGAGCCCTAGATCCGTCTTTCCCCAAAAGGTCGGCAAACTTATTGGACATCCTCAAGTTATGCTTCCATGAGACGACCATATCCTTGCAAGTGTAGGCAATCTCATCAAAAATCGAAGATAGGTAGCACAAAGGTGGTGATATCCCGGCTGCCCTGGAAATGATATTTTGAGCGTCTCCTTCCACACAAAGGTGTGATCCCCAAGCTCGATTGAAGCTTTTAATACCCAAGAGCAGAGCCATGGCTCCAGCGAACTGAGAGTCTTCATGGCCTTGGTGCTCGGAGTAGGTGAGCAGAATGTTGCGTTGGTGGTCGCAGAAGACTCCACCTCTAGCTGAGCCAGGGTTCCCCAGAGAGCATCCATCGAAGTTAAGTTTGATGGTGCCTTCTAGACCGGCCAACCAGTTGTTGGGTCTTTGAATCTTATGTGGTTGGAGATTGAGGACGTTTTCCCATTGGCTGAAAAAGGTGTTTGCTAGTATCCAAGAGAAGGCCCTATAGTTGGAGGCCCAAAAGATTACTAATGAAGTAATCTTGTGGACTAGTACTGGAACTTCATTTTTGCAGCCTTGAAAGATCATGACGTTCCTTTCTAACCAAATGACCCAGTTAGTTGCTGCAATAGCGGCTTTCCATAAGGTTCTTCCAGCCTTCGGCCAATGAGAGGCAAGATACAAGGAGATTAGAACCATGACCGAAGGTGGGGTGACCCATTGGAATCCGAACAGCTGGATTAAGAGGCTCCACAGGTCATGTTCTTTGCTACAGTGGATGAAAAGGTGCGGGTTCAATTCCTCCTCGCTTTGACACAGCACGCACCTGTTAGGGACTGGGATCCCTTGCTTTTGAAGCTGGTCAACTGTGAGAGCCCTTTGGGAGCAGGCTATCCAGTTGAAGGTCTGCACTTTAATAGGGGCGATAGTGGACCAGACCTTGGAGAGGACTAAGATGGGGATGAGTGGCAAGGTAGGAGTCGAATACGTTTTTTGTAAAACGAGGCCACCGAAAAGGTGCCAGAAGGAGAGAGAGTCCAAACAAGAGAGTCCCTCCCAGAAAGGGCAATGAAGTTGGAATGCAGAGCTGCCGAGAGAGAAAGGAAATGGACAGTTTCCTCCACTGTGAGATTTCTTCTGAAGGAGGGGTTCCAGACTCTTCGATCCCCTGAAAGAGGCATTTCATCTGCCATGGTGGAAGCTTTATTGGAGGCAAGAGAGTAAAGGGAGGGGAAGAGGTCCCTTAGTGGAGTGTGACCTAGCCAAAGATCTAACCAGAATCCGACTCTAGTACCTTCCCTAGGATGAAAGCAGATGAATTTTTTGAACAAGGTGAGAGAAGATGTAAGATGAAAGCGAATGAAAAATAAGATTACTTTGCTTATTAATAATGTATTTTTAAGAAATTTAAAGAACTAAGACATCTATTACAAATTCTTGAAATTTAGGAATGATGTAAACTAGAATTTGTCGACAGCCATAGAGTTTTTAGATACCATCATTTATTAATTATTAATACATTTTAAATAACAAAAATCTTGAAATAATGTTTAAAAAATTCCAAGCATTCCATCAGATTTTTGGTGATCATTTTGATGTTGTCGATCTAGATTCCAAATATCTCTAATCAGTATTCCTAAAAGCTAGAAGTGAGTTCTCATATTGGTTGAATCATTGTCTTGTGCACCTGCGAATCGCAAAAAATTAGTAGAGTGGAATCAAGATTCCAAAGATACTGGAACGGGATCTAGAAAATGTAGAATCACGATTCCTAACTTGCAGGAGTCGAGATCCGCAACAATCTTTTCAAGAAATGCGGAATCATGATTCATAATTGCAATCACTACCGAGATGGACAATTCCAATAGCTATACAAAAAAGTTCCCAATTGCTGGCCAACTTCATTTTCAGCATTAAACAATGCTCCTTTCCTAAGCACTAACCAGCAATTAAAGATTGGTTATACTTGCTTCCACATTATTAGCCGAAGCCACAATGGATATAGAAATTGGTTCCAAGAATCCAATGCTAAACCTTCAAAATGAACACCCTAAAACATGCACCCTTTGTGCAGTTGTAGAACTGGTATATCGTGCTAGTTAAGGACTTTAGATATCTTTTTCTTTCACAGTTAAAAGGCTTTATATATACCAATGCAACTTCATTATTCACGGGCAAAGATTATAGATTGATTTACTTTAATCAAACATAGTCATTCCATCAAACAATCAAACACATTTGTTCTATCAAACAACTTATCAATTTTAAACAGAACAAAACAGTCTCAAACGCTAAAATAGATAAACTTGTCAAGCTTATTTCAGGAAATACATCACAAAAAAAAAAAACATTACTTCAGGAAATTGCTCAAGTAGTAACTGACTGCAATTATCATTAACTTTGTTTCAAAAGAGATAGATAACAAAAAGATGAGTCCAAATTATTCATATTTCATCCATTTAGTTCAGAACTCTGTAAGGAAAACAGCTTTATTTCAAGGCAAATTACCTGTGCAAAAACAGTTTCCGCAATCTCATCCTCTACAGATGGAACCATATCCCTCGCTAAAATTTTTTCTTGAACCTAGAAGGTTACAAACATTTATAAATCAATATGACATTTGTGAAAAATATGAATTTTTCTAAATTTAGTTACACAGTAAAGCCTACCCTGTCTAGGTAAGAGTCCACATTTTCATCTGCAATCGACAAATCAACAATGAAATCAAAAAGTTCTCTCACTGTCATAGTTGCAACACCATGCTTCTTGAAGAAATCCTGCATTCAGCACAATTAATATTATGCGTATTTCTGTTAGAACAAACAGATGCTAAACTGGTAAAGCACATGTTTTGGTTGATGAACTCACTGATACATGAAGGCAATCCTCACGTAAGAAATCCAATGCACGAGGATGATCTAGGTCCACTGATTGAGAAACATCAATAATATATAAATGACCCTGCAAATTGCCAATCTATCAAGGAGCAAGATTTGGCAACAGAAAATTTTCCAGTACAAATGCTCCAATATTTACAAATTTCCAATGGAGTTCATGTCTTGATAAAAGAAGTAAAAATGACTCACTTCGTGATAAAGTATGTTGTATTCACTTAAGTCACCATGCACCAGTTTGCATTTTTGGTACAACGACCTCATTATCATAATAATCTGTCACAAGAAAAACCTCAGGTTTATGCAAAGAATATAAGAATGATAGGCATGAGTAAGACGAGTATAGAATATACCAGAGCCATCAACAACATGAAGGAGATGGTGGTTAGCATGTTCACAATATCCATTTAAACCACTAAATCCTTAAGACAATCATGTCTAAGGGACTTTCTATTTTCGACGTTCATTTCTTTTTAAATAACTCAGCTGAGTCCATCCGATTCTTGCCAAGTCAATCGCAATGGTGACGAGGTCACGTCCCAAGTTGTCTTGAGAGTTTAAAAAGTCCGTGTACTAGGGATGAGAGTGCAACTTGAAATCCTGAGCTTCTAAAAGTTTAAAAGTAATCCTTGCATCAAATTCGGAATTGTTGGAGTAAATTCCAACAGATAATAACTCATTAGCTACCAAATCAAGGATCAGCAACTATTGGTTATTACAGTACATATATTGGGTCTTTTCGAAAAGTAAATTGTTTGCATCTATTTTTCCCTATCAATGCTTTATCTTTCACAACTAATAAGGTTCATAGTAATCTTCAGCCAAGGAATCCCGTGCTAGCAATGCCATGCACCACATCGACAACTAGAGCTTATGAATGATGCTGGCTAAGTATAAATCTATAGGTGCTTTTTCCTTTCCCTAGGAGCATAAAGGAAACATGTGAACTCATTTAATAAAGTTACCTACCATAAGGCACTGCATTATCGATGCACCCTTGAACTAAAGTACACTTCTCAAGAGATTATAAAATAAATGAAAGTTAAATTTAGATTTTTCTTTATCAGCGAGCTAAATGTAACAATATTATATTACAGAATTATTTGGGATTAAGATTTGACATGTCTCTAGAAGAATCTGTACATGCCGGATTTGAAGAGTTCCCATGTCTTAAGAATCCTAATCCAGTCTTGTCCATGTCATGCCCATGCCCATAACCTCGCCATGTATAACATCAGTGTAGGGCCTAGGGTGAAGAATCCATGCAAATTAGTATGCAAGTTGCATACTCAATGAAGAGGAATAAGGTATCACAATCGCTAAATACTTCATATCTGTTCCCTAGAATCCTCTACAACTGATGAAATGTAACAAGAATGGAACATGAAATCATGCTTTGCACCTAAAACATGTACCAAGGAAGATTCCGCAAAAAATCATTCTTGTTTTGAAACATGTATAGACCATCAATAAGGCATAAAACAAGATCCAACTTAGCTTTTCAAGTATAGCAGCCTATTCGCTATGCCGTTAGTAATAAAATACTAAGATTATAATGTCAGGAATGTAGTAATGATGAGTACAATGACAGCTGACAAAAACGAAATATCTATGAAGAAACCACAGCATTTTCTTCGTCATGAGAGAAATATTTGTCACAAACCTCCAAATAACATTCTCGTAATTTATCATCAGATAAAGCAGCATCTTTAAGGCGAGGGGCAGCCCAGCCTTCCTTTCCTATTTTAAACAGACGTTAATAGAAATCATTTCACAAGATTTATGCTCAAGTCTAATTTTTAAAATAATAAAATAACTGTAGAGTACTATACATATACACAAATGCATAAGCCATTAGCAAGTTGCAAAGTTCCACCAGTTATTCTTTTTTAATTGAAATCATTCCTATCACGATGGTTTCCCACCAAAAGGAAGAATGTGTTAAAAACAGCTAGAAGATTTTTCTTGGAGTGAAAGGAACTAAGAAACTCAGGAGACATTCAGAACCTATGAATTCCATCACTAAAACATGAAGCCTCAAGAGGTATGGTGTTGGACAATGGATTCCGGCTGCCTTTAGCCTGCAAAATGAAAAAAATAACTTCATGAACATGTAAGAGAAAGAAATATAGTAGCATAATAACAAGTAACAACTACAACAATGAAACATCTTCATTCTCACTATATACAAATTAATAAGAGAGACAATTTTGCACTCGACAATATTTATTGAAATGGTGTCCAATCGAAGAATTTAAGAACCAATGATATCACATAAAAATATTGCCTAGAGGACATGAGATATTTTCCAATCACAATGTATTATGATACTTGGAAAACTTCTCTGACATAATGGCCATGAACATGAGACAGAACACCAAGCCCTCCGCCCACTCCCCGGAATCCTCTGTGATCTCCGGCATCCCTAGCCCCTTACCGTCTCACTCTCTTCTGTCCATCCCCATCCCCTCCAACACTTCCGCCAACCTTGCCAAGCTCTTCCGGTCGTCACTGGTCCTTCCAGCCCCAGAGAAACAACTCCAAAGGTATTGAACGTTAGGCTAAGGAAGTTTGGAGAGAACCAGGCTTGAAATGCAGGCAGTTGTTTGACGGTGACTTTATTTTCTCCTTCCCCTCAGCCGTAGGAGCGATCTCTGCTCCCAGCAGCTTCTCTAAAGTCTTCTTTAAAGGCGTGACCCTTCACCTAATGAAATGGGAGGAAACCAGAGGAGCTTTCAGGAGGCAAAAGGTCTGACTCACGGCCTCAAACATCCCCCTCCATTCATGGTGCCTCGACACCTTTCAAGCTATTGGAAACGCATGTAGCTCTTTCGTGGTGGTTCACTGACAATCCCTGAAAACCCTTCCTCTAGGTTCCCTTCGTTTGATTATGGATGTCCTGAACCCTCAATCCATTCCATCCCTTCTCTAGCTTGAGGTCAACGACGAAGTCTTCGTCTCTTGGTCTATGGCCTCCCCCCCTTCTCATCGTTTTGCTTCTCCGGCTAACGGCAACGGGCTTGACCAATCCCTTGCTAACAATGAGGGTTCGAAAACTGTTTCCAGGAACAAGAAAGGTGGCAAACCCCGTCGACCCCCTTTCAGACAATGTCAAAATTTCTATCCCTGGCAGACGCCTTCTCTCGCTCCACCACCACCACCTCTGCCTCCCCCTCCTCCGCCACATTGGCTCCCCAGCCTTCCCATGCTCCCATTGATCGTTCTGCCTTGACTCCCGTTTCGACCCATATTCTCGTTGCTTCTCCAAACCCTTCCACCTCTCTTCCATCTAGCCCTCTTAGGTCTAGTCTCTCACCTCTATGCCCGCCTCCTCGTATCGACTTTGATACCTCCTTGGAAGAACCCATGCCTATGCCTGAGGCCTCTCCTGCCCTCACTTCTTGTACAAGAGACGTTGCTTCTGCTACATTCAAGATTTCTGCAACAATGGAGACTTCGTCCCAAACAACCACCATGGACCCTTTCTTCCATCTGTTTGCTCCTCCCCCCATTTTGGTGGGCTTCCCGGCGGACCCCTCTAGTGGTGACCCCATCATCATCTCGATCCCCTCTTCACCTATTCCAATACCTGTTCCTCAGCCTCTAATAGCTCTAAATCCTTTTGTCGACCCTTCTCAGGCCTGCTACCTCTCTTCTTCTCCTCTTCTCTCTACGCCTCTTCACCTCAACCACTTGCCTCACCCTATACTAACCCCTTCTCAGACCCTACTGAGAGCTCAAGGAACTTTTGCCCTTCACCCTTTACTCCAACCCCCACAGTCTTAGACCTTGCTTTGCCCTTGCCTGTCCCCGTTACCTCTCACGTTCCAACGACCTTTGTAGGCTACAGCTCAGTAGATGTCAATCCTAAGGAGCCTGTTTCGGCTACTCTTGGTGTCGTTGTTGACCCCCTAAACCCAACCCCATCTTCGTTTGTACCCTTTAATTTGGTAACTTCTCCCCTCGCCGCTCAACTCTTTCTGTCTACGCAACTCCTTCCTCTGTGAACGACCCGTTCGGCCTCTCGCCAGGCATTTTCAAGCCTACCTCTGCTGATGGACTGCCATTCGCGATACTGCCAGCTTTACCCTCCTCTGCTGTCATTGTAGGAATGGGCACTGCAGGTTCATACTACTCAGTGGACACAATGGGAGACCCACTCTCGCCCCCATCCGTGGACTCAGACTATGTTAATGGAGTTGACACTGGCCAAGGGCAAATCCGCGAAATTTTGAGATTCATCGGCTTTCCAAACCCTCCTGAAGGACCATTCACAGAGTTCTTCAAAGTTAAAGCTCAACCTAGAGTAAGGGTAAGCAAAAAAAGCTCTCGTGAAATCTCAAAATTGGTTTCTACTATCAATTATGATCGACCATCCTCTTCCAACATCTCCTTCTCCCCCTCTCACCAACAATCAGCCCCTAATGACCGGTGAGACGTTCCCTCAGGAACACCCCCCTCTCCATAACCCATTAATGCTAATTTTATCCTGGAATATCCGAGGTCTAGGTCTCCCCCACAAGAAGAACGCAGTCAAAGACCTTTGCTTCAAATATCGGCCATCTATTTTGGCCTTGCCTGAGACCAAGTTACCGTCACTCTCCCTACTTCAAGTTCGGCAGGTCTGGGGGCACTGTCCATGCCAATGGGCAGCGGTGTCAACCGAATGAGCTTCAAGCGGAATCTGGGTTATTTGGGACCCGATGACCACTCCTTGGTCTCCCAACATTTAGCCAGATTCTTGATCACTATTCTTTTCTCCAGAATTCCAAATGGGTTTCAATGGAAATTTACCGTTGTCTATGGTCCTAACCAAGACACGCTCCGACCTCTCCTCTAGGAGGAACTCAATCTGGCTGGTCAACTACCCCACCCAGTTTGGTGCCTAGGGGATGACTTCAACGTCACTAGGTGGTCCCATGAAAGAATTCTTCTACAAGGATATCCTCGGCCGTGTCCGCTTTCTCTGACTTCATAACATTCAACAACCTCCTGGATCCCCCCACTCGAGGTGCTCATTTTACTTGGTCTAACCATGCATCCAATCCGTCTCTTTCGAGATTGGGTCACTTTCTGACTTCTATTGAATGGGATACATCTTTTCCTGGAACTCATTCTTTGGCTTTACCCAAGCCCACTTTTGACCACTGCCCAATCATCCTTAATACCAATCCCTCACATAGTGGCCCCAAACCTTTTAGATTTGAATTAGCATGGTTGGAAGAACCTTCTCTTTCAAACCTATTACCGGCTTGGTGGCAGGAGCGCTCTAATGTAGTAGTTAGTTGGCAGGGTTTAAATTGCAACGCAAACTGCAGTTATTCAAGGGTTACCTAAAATCCTGGAGTCGAAAGCTTCTGGGGTTACTCAGACCCCAAATAACCTCCATCTTGCCGTCCATTCAGGCCGTAAACAATTTGGAAGAAACCAGGGCTATCTCAGATCTTGAACTTCATGAAAGGGACAACCTTAAGCTACTATATCAATCCCTCCTCAAAAACGAGGAAATTTTCTGGTACCAGAGATCCAGAATCAATTAGTTCACGAAAGGGGGATAATTCATCGAGCTATGAATGCAACCTTCATTGCTCTCGTACCCAAAATCCAAGGTACTAATCAGCTTAAAGATTTCAGACCTATAAGCTTGGTTAACTCCACCTACAAAGTCCTTGCGAAGGTGCTAGCTTCATGCCTCAAAGAGGTCTTACACCTAGTCATCTCTCCCAATCAAAGTGCTTTCATCAAAGACAAACAGATTTTGGACGGAGCCCTTGTGGCTCATGAATACATCCACTCCAGACATTTGAACAAAGACCCTGGTATCATAGCTAAGCTTGATTGGGAAAAAGCATATGATCATGTCAATTGGGAAATTTAAAAAAAAACTCAAACCAGAATGGGCTTCGATGTCAAGTGGAGAAATTGGATGAGAGCTTGTTACTGTCACCCTCACTTTTCAATCCTCATTAATGGCACCCCCAAAGGGCTCCCTTCTACCTGAGGACTTTGACAAGGAGACCCCATTTCTCCCTTCCTCCCCCCTTTCTCCCTTCCTCTTCACCATCTCGGCAGAGGGTTTTAGCTGGTCAATTGATAAGATGTATGCTGCAGAATTGTTGCACGGCTTCTCTGTGGGACTGGGGCCCCAAGTTTCTCACCTCCAATACGCAGACGACACCCAGGTCTTAGGTAATGCTTTTCCCACGAAAATCCACAATCTCTTCCTATTCCTTAGATGCTTTGAATTGCTACTGGGTTCAAAGTAAATTATGACAAAACCACTATGATGGGGATCAATGTCGACCCTACCACACTCAGTTCCTATGCTGATATTTGGGGTTGTGGAAAGCAAACATTACCATCTAAGTATTTAAGTCTTCCTCTCTGCATTGGAAAACCTAACAAAAGCTTGTGGTCCCACATTGTTGATAAGTAGACCGCAAATTAGCTGGATGGAAAGGAAGGTTTTTATCCCCAAGTGGCAGGCTAACACTTATCAAAGCAACTTTAGCCAACATTCCAGTATACCAGATGTCCATTTTCCATATGCCAGCTGCCATTAGCAAGAGGATCAAGCAAGTTATGAGGAGGTTCTTTTGGTCAGGAGCTGACTCTAACCTCAAATTCCACTTGATTGCTTGGGATAAACTTTGCCAACCAAAGAAATGGCGGGGCTTGGGTATTAAACAATTTGATATTAAGAATTTAGCCCTACTTGGCAAATGGTGTTGGCGCCTGCTTACTCTCAAGAACCAACTTTGGATCGACATCCTCAAAACAAAGTATCGTCTACATGATTCTCCTTGGCTCCCTGAATTTAGAGCTAATAACAGGTCTTCAGTCATTTGGAGGCCTATTTGCTTTACTTTTCAATTATTTAAACCCCGAATCAGGTTTCATCCCAGATCAAGGTATCGAATCCTCCTTTGGCGTGATCTTTGGATGGGCCACACGCCTCTTAAGGATAAACACCTTGATCTCTATCGTCTTGCTAGATATCAGGGGACAACAGTAGCCCAAGAAATACTACTAACTAGGACCTCTCGCTCTTGGAACCCAGTTTTCAGGAGAACTTTAAATGCCCAAGAACTCTCGAGCTTTGCCTCTCTATTGGCAGATTTACAAGCATGTTTCCTAGTCCCTACGGGTATAGATCGCATCATTTGGAGCCCTGCCCCGGGAGACTCTTTCTCGGTGTCATCTTTTTACCACACTCTATCGCTACCTCCCACTCTCCCCCTAGCACCAACTTCTATGGTGGCCCAGGCCTGGGATTCTTTAGCTCCCCCAAAAGCCAAGGTGTTTACGTGGTTGGCCCTTTCTAAGAGATTACTGACTGTCGATCAGTTGCAACGACGTGGTATTCAGATTCCCAATCACTGCATCTTATGCTTAGAGGAAGAGGAAACTAATAACCACCTCTTCCTGCATTGTCCCTACGCATACAACCTTTGGGGTGCAATGCTCAAGTTGTTCAAAGTGGAATGGGTACTACCTGCTGACGTGACTTCCATTCACTCCTCAATCAAGCCTTTTCCTTGGCCCAAAACAGGGATTATGCTCTAGAAATCAGTGGTGGCCGCAGCCTTGTGGTCCTTATGGATGGTGCGTAACCACTGGATTTTCAGGGGGGAGTACTCCCCTTGGTCCAAAATTTCAACAAGCTCAAATCTGCCATCATCTTCTGGGCCACAAATCACCCTCGATTCAAAGGAATCCCGACATCGGCCTTTCACAAAGATTGGAGCAATGTCCTTAGACATCATTGCTCTCACCCCTCTAGGTCTTCTCACTAGAAACCACTGCCATAGGGGATGCTAAAGCTCAATTTCGACGGATGCTCCCTCGGTAACCCTGGCCCGTCAGGAATTGGAGCCATCCTTGGAGACCACCTCGCTCTATTATGGCTTCAGTTTCCAAATACATCAGGCATAAAGACTCGATGGAGGCTGAAGTGGAAGCTCTCCTAGAAGGCTTACTACTCATCCAACAACTCAACTTGCCCGCTCTCATTGTAGAGGGTGACTCCAGGAACACCATAACCTGGGCACAAAATCCTGCCTCTCCCCCCCCTGGTTTTTGGCTCGATCTGATGATCAGATTCATTACCTCTGCAGTAATATGTTCGTCGT
The DNA here is from genome assembly GCF_000471905.2 of Amborella trichopoda. The sequence continues at coordinate 1,910,760 of NW_006498806.1, forward strand.
GTGGATGCATACATGGAGGGAAGGAAACCACGAAGCTGATTCCCTATCAAAAGCAATAGCGGAGATGGATGGACACACTAGGAGCTTTTCCTCTTTTTTGGCTTTTTCTTTTTCTACTCTTTTTGTATGGAGGATCGACCTCTTTTCTTAGGTTGCTGCCCCTTAACAGTAACTTTTCAAAAGAGGCTTTCAATTCCTTCTTTCTTTTTTTCTCCTTTCCTTGAGCACCTTCTTTGTGGTTAGCCAAGGTTTTGTACTCACTTTTATTAATTAAAGGTTAACATTATAAAAAAAAAAAAATGTACTATGATACTTGCTGCTGTCCCTCTTGTGGCTGGTTAATAATTTCAGGTTATAAAAGAACCATAAACCTAGGAATAGGCCTGATGACGGGGTGCTCAGGGTGGCGCACCCGCAACATGACGTCCTGGGTTCAATTCATATCAATAGTATAACTGTTTTTTTTTAATGAAAGTACCAATAGTATAACTGTTAACTGTTATAACTGTTAACATGTAAATAAAATTAATACTATATAAATAAATAAACCAAGATATTGAAAATTACATGGCAGACAAGGACAAATACAAAGTTTGCATATGAGCAAGTAGAAAAGGTATTTGAGTAGAATGGGATACACAGATCCATTCACCTCTTGTTTATTAACAATTGATGAGGGAGACAAATTTGAACTCCATTCTATTATTGACAAGGGATCCAATCGAATAATTTAGAGAAGCAAGATATTACAAAAAGACCTTGTCTAGGTGACATGAAAAAGTCCAAATCCCATGGTATTATGGTACTTGCTGTTGTCCATCTTTTGGATGCTTAATATTTCCAGTTCAGGAAAGAACTCCAAACCAAAAAAATGAAATGATGTGGCAAACAAGAATGAATACAGACTTTGAAAACAAACAAGAACAAAATGGTAAGACCAAGAGTACATATGTACTTCCTTCAGTAACATATCCTGGAGCCCTTTTATCTAACAAGGGTTTTATAAGTTCTCCGCTAGTTCTTTTCCTGGATAACAAGGAATACTACTGTAAAGTACGCTGGATTTGTCTAGAGCAATTAACGGTACCACCTGCTTGAAGAAATTAATAGATGCAGTCTGCTACAGGTGCATAAACTGTTTTCAATTTGCCAAGAACACGCATCAATATCTCTAGGGCCCTTGTTTCTCGGAAAAAATATTGCAAGAAGAAAAATCTGTTTTACTTGACATTTAAGAAAGCTCAAATAATTTGGTTACACATTTATATAATTCAGAGCATCCATGGTTGTTCTATTTGAGATTTGAAAAGCTCAAATTGATTTTGTCACACATTTATGTAATTCAGATCTAGATATGTTTATGCCACAACTTGCGAAAAATTATTCAATGAATTACTTTTAAATTTGAATTATTCAATAAATTACCTGACACAATCAGCCAGGTAGGGCACATATATGCTTTGATCTTTTATTTGCTGCTTTTATATCAGAACAAACTAACACACTTATGGACATAAAAACATATACAGAGACACTTATGCAACTATATATATATAGCATTAGGTTTATATAAGGAGCCCTTCTTATATTGTAGAAGTAAGGTGCACTTCTAAATTTTGTCTAGAGAAGTAGTTGAGAAATTGGAGAAGCTTATGCCGGCTCGAAAATAAAATTTTCATCTCTAGTTATCAAATTGAAGACTCCAAAAATAGTAAAATATGAGCACATCTATAAATCCTCAAAAATCTTGAAAATAGGTCGTTCAGATAACTGTTACAAAACGCACTCTTTCAAGGACTTGAAATTCTTTTTTTTTTTCATATCCATAATCTCAAGGTTGAGATAATCAATTGGAGGGTTTACCAACATCAGAATATTCTCTTCCTCAAGATTTTTGAGGTGCACCTTACTTCAAGAGTATGAGGTTAACACCTTATACAAAATTTTTGCTTATTTATTGATGCAAGAAAGAAAGGTCAGAAATTAAATCCACCTTTTTCTTGAATCTCAAACAAGTAAAAATCAGCAATTATAGAGAAATGCATGGTTGTAAATCAAGCCAAAAAAAGAACTTTCTCTATAAAGTTCATTCCAATTAACATAAGAATCCCAAAATTTGACATTCAAACTTTTATAGGCCTATGAAACCCTAAAATTAACTTGAGACCTAATTAAATATTTAAGATTCTAAAATACCCCTAAAGAATACCGAAATTCCAAAAATACCCCTGTAACCAGTAACACATGAACGGAACATAAACGGTACCCATGAACAATACCTATGAATAGTAACCAATCTCAAAGGCAAAGGAAGGAAAAAGAGAAGGCCCAGCAAGGGTAAAGAAGAGAAGAGGGTGATGAGATCGAGAGAGAAGTATGAGGAAGAAGCAGATTTAGAGGAGACGAGGGGCAATAGTCCCTACCTGTCCTTGCTAGGCAGCTAGGCCCCCAAGATGCCTAGCCACCCGCCTGCACTTTTTTAAACATTGTTCAAACCCAATTCTATGTCCTTTAAATGCTTTCTCGACATTCATTTCATTACTCTTTGAAACTAGGGCCACAATTTGCAGTATATGACTCAAATAACTTCGACTGCACTACTTTGATTCCAATGCCCTAAATCTCTTGAATGCTCCACCTCTTTGATATCCTTGAGATCTTCAACGGTCATGGTTTTAATTAGTCCCCCTGCTGCCTTCTCTCCATATTCTTCTCGAGCAAAGATCATCTTTTGAAACATCTTCATTTTGATCCTTATCATAGATAGGCTCTCTAAATTCTTCAACTTCGTCCAATTGCTCATCAAGAATAGGATCACCATCAAAGAGATCACCTGGTTGTTCATCAAAAAAAGGATCTCTATCAAAGATAGGAGCACTATTAAAAATAGGACCTTTCACTAATTCAAAGAATGTTAAATCCAATTAAAGACAGGATCCTTTTTGTTCTTCTTCAAAATTATGCTCCCATCGATGCCATCAAATATTGAACCCATCTATGCAATTTGACATGTCATCAATTTGTCCCACCCAGAGTCGGACTCTGATACGCGTCATTCTCCAAAAAAACCCTCACGATTTGGATCTAACCCCGCAGATTCCTCTTCATTTAAGGTACACCGTTGTTGGCCTTGCATGCACAACAGTTGTGTAACCCTCCGTCAAGTTGTTGATTTCTTTGTGTAATCAGATCAAATCAGCATCCCTACAGGTAAGACCTCTGCGACCAGCCATCGCAATCTTTATCCACCATTGAACCATACTCTGATACCACTTTGATGTAGGGAAATCTGAAGAAACAGTAAAATCAGCAAGGAACTAACGAAACACAAGCCCAAGTAGAAGAAACCAAGAAACCATAGGTTTCTTCTCTATAATCTAGGCTAGGGTTCCAAAAGCCTAAGCTTTTCTTTTTCTTTCAATTTCTAAAAATCATGTGGAATGGCCCTCGCAAAGCCCTACCACCTCTTATATATTATAATTTAATATTCAAAGATATTAAATTTCCATACAATAATTAGAATGACTCACAAAATCCTTACTTAAACACAAAATTAGTAATGGCAATTTTACCCCTAAGAATAATAACTTATGAACAGCACCGATGAATAGTAACAAGTGAATAGTAAACAAAAATATAAAAGAACCCTATAATTCCTTAAAAAACTTAAATACCCTAAAAATAAATCGTAAAACTAAAATTAGAACATATATACTTTAAATTGAATAAAAATTAGCAATAACAATAATTTTGTCTTACATCATTCTCCCCTGGTTGGAGAAAACTCGTCCTCAAGTTTTGAAGTGTGCTAAGATAAACTTCTTCAATTTTCTTTATGTTGGCTCAAATATTAGTCGTGGTAAAAAGAAATCCCCAAGAAATGGATACTGGAATCTATAATAAGGAATTGATCGAAACTTATCAAATTTGGTTATCCTTGAACTCACATTGAAAATTGTGCAAGAAACTTCAAACTCAATTTTTTGGCCTTTAGAGGCTTTCCAACATCTATCTCATTACACTCTGAAACTAGGGCCACGATTTGTTGTTTATGAGCTGACTATACCTCTATTGTGCTATTATGATTCCAATGCTCTAAATCTCTTGAATGCTCCACCTCTTTGATATCCTTGAAATGTCCATCTTTTTCTTCGTCAAAGATCGATTTAACCACAAAATCTTGATATCATCGAAGATTGGATCTGCTACAAGATCTTGTTCTTCATATATGTATGTATCGATGAGTCGTGGCACGTCCCAATCTACAACCTGCTCATTTTCGATATAAATTGCGTCAAATTCAAGAATGTCCTTCAAATTGAAAGCTCTAAAGTGATACTCCCCATGTCTAGGTCATTTGTCACTTTCCTCTTCACTCGATTCTTCACGGAGCATGGTGATGAAAAGGGTGGTACTCGATATCTTCTTGCGCAGAATGATTACCACCTTGCCCATGAATGATGCTCGTAAACTGTTGTGCCAACTGCTGAACTTGCTTTTTAAGTTCCTCAATTTTTTCATCTTTGGGATCACGAAGTGGATCTGCGAAAACCCTACTTCCACGGTCCTTTCTCTCAGCAATGGGTTAGTGGAAATCACAGACCCGAGAAAGATAAGTAATAAAAACTTCGCTGAAAACAGCAAGATCCAAGCTGATTTGGCAAAACATGGACCAAAAAAGTAAACCCTAGGCTTGCCTGTAGTTTCGTGGCTTTGAAGAATACCCGAGCTCTAATACCATTTGATGTAGGAAGGAAAGGTAGAAAATTATTTCCACCTTTTCCTTAACCTCGAACAAGTAAAAACCAAAAATTATAGGGAAAAGGCAAGGCTATAAATCAAGCCAAAAAATGACGAATTTTCTTCCTTAATAAAATAAAATTCATCCAATCAGCATAAGCATCCCAAAATTTGACATCTAAGCTTTTATAAGCACATGAAACACTAAAATTAACTTGAGATCCAAATAACATTTAAGCCTCTAAAATACACTAAACAATACTAAAATTTCAGAAATACCCTTGTCAACAGTAATGCATGAACATTACCTGTGAACAGTAATGTGAACAATTCCCCTAAACCAGTGGTTTAAAAAATGGATAGGTGCCCCAGATCGAGCACCCCAATAACCCATCCGGATCGATGAATCGGTGGCTCGGATCGGCAATCGACTGGATCAGTCGAATTCGGCAATAAAAACATCTAAAAAAAATATTACAAATCATTATAAATGTTGTTTTTAAGAATTCAATAAAAAATGAGGGTACTACGTTATTAACTTTCATTTTTTTCATCAATATGCGAATATTGAGATGTTCTTTCCCTGTATGAACTTATGTTAACCATTAAATTTACATCACACAAAAGAAGAATCATAGAATTATCATGGATGAAATATCTTATAATATCATATAATTTAAAATATATTATTGACACCTGTAAGAAAAAATAGTGGATTACATAATTTATAATGCAACTAAATTAATAAATAAAATACAAGATTTGGTTATCAATGTAAAACTTATTAGAAAGCATACCAATTTTTGAAATAACACTTTAATTTTTCAAAAATCTAATTGTTTAGGTTTCTAGAATAAATTTAGCGGAAGAGATTGATAGTAGAGAGAGAGAGAGTTTTCAAATGGCCTCATTGTATGAACCCTATCTTTAAATTAATATTCCTAAATTTATGTTATAGACCACCATGTTATAAAAATAAAAAATATAATTAGATCATTTATTCCTAGGTAAAAAATAGAATTGGATGAAATGTCCCACATCTAAAAAATAGACTATTGAATGGGATGAAATGTCCTACGATCCAATGACGTATCCATGCTCCATCTTAATTAGACCATTGAATGGGATGAAATGTCCAATTCCTAGGTAAAAAATATAATTAGACCAGTGAATTGGATGAAATGTCCCACATCCAAAAAATAGAATAAATTTGACGTGAATAAAAGCCTCCTCAGTACCATCCTCAAATGTGTGCTTGAAAAGCATGATGGAGCATGGGCACGTGGTGCTAGGGGTGCTTGAAAAGCATGATGGAGCATGGGGCACGTGGCGCTTTAATGGATCGTGCCTATGGTTGAAAGAGGCACGTGGTGCTAGGGGGTCATGGTTGACAGAGGCACACGTGGCCTTGTAATTGCCCCCATTTTTAATGAAATTTACAGAAACACCCTCCCGACTTTAAAAAAAAGTGTAATGAAGTCAATACTCGGTTTGATGACATCATAATCAACAGACTCGATGAGTTTTGATGTGATGCTACTAATTTACTATGCAGACACGGCCGGATCCCGTTTTTTGGTTGGATCCAGAATGGCCCAACAGAAATCCAATCCAGATCGAACTGACGGTTTTTTGAACACTGCCCTAAACAATGCCAATGAATAGTAACCAATGGATAGCAAAGAAAAAATATAAAAAAAAAAAACTCTGGAATCCTCAAAAAAACTTAAACCCTAGAAATAGACTCTAAAACTAAAATTAAAATATATATCTTTTAATATTAAACAAAAACTAAAAATTAGGATAATTTTGTCCCGCATCACATATATGCACATTCATGTCAACATGCCTATATCAATGTATGGATACAGTAAAAACGTATGCAAATGCAATGCACACATGTGTGAACATCAGTGCTTCGAAAAAAGGATTGGGATAGGAACCAGGCAAGGCCCGAGCTGAGTAGCTCAACAAGTCTAGTCTGGGCCAATGAAAAACATGAAAACAAGGGGGAAGAAAAGTCAGAATGCTGAAGGAAAATTAAAATTATTGGCAAGACAAAATAAAAGGAACAAAACTTATGGATTTGGAAAAATATCCGCTGATCTCTCTACATCTAGAGTGCTTTGAGAAGGACTATTCCTTTTTATGTGGATTGTATACCTTGAAGAACAGGCAAGCATTTCTTTCACCTTTTTGGGTAAATTAGATAGCTTGTTTTTGTTCTTTATGGGCAGATTGGGGTGCCCGGTTTTTTGCCTTTTTAGGTGGATTGGATGCTATGGAGAAAGAGTAGGAATATTTTTCTTCCACTTTGGGCCATAGTTGACGGGTGCGGGTGCGTTCCCGGGAGCGGAAGCGGGAGAGGGAGAGGGTCCACGGAACCATGGATTGTTGGAAGCTCCTTGTGGTTGGGATAGTCGTCCGTAAGATCCTATATCAAGGGAGTGAAATCCCTATCACAAGGAAGTGCGATTCCATGGGGAAGGAATTGCAATATTATGTTTTAAGGGATCAAGAATAATGCGTCGATTCACAATACCATTAGCCACAATACTGAATCATTGCATATGAATCAGTGCCAAATGGAGAAAAAATCATATGCACTATGTCATACACTTGAGAACTGCGGTTCGAACCTGCTGGGAACGCAGATCACAATATAGGAAACCGTGTTCCATCCAAGATTCCTAGCTGGAACCGCGGAATCGAGGTTCTGGAGTGGGTCAGTAACCTTTCCTACAAGGCTCCAGCAACTATGCTTTGGGCAGATAGTGAGCCTAGTTTCTTTCATTATTTCGGTGGATTTCAAATTTTAGATGGCCTATTATCTGTTTTTTTTTTTGGGGGGGGGGTTGAACTGAATAACATGCTTTTCTTCCTATTATGGGTGGAATGTGTCTTTCCTTGTCAGGCAGATTGAATAATTGTTTTTGCAAAGGGTGAAAGAAAGCTCGAATCCGAACGAGCACACACGAAGCAGGGGAGCTTAGCTATCAACAGCCGGCCGAAAGCGGTAGCTCAGGGATCAGCGAACCGAAAAGCTCAGCTCTGCTTCTTTGTATAGCCTTCTTCTAGGATGGGTTGGGAAGGGCACAAAACCAATAATGTGAGACCCAATGAGTCTCGGTTGACTCGGTTAAAGCTAAGAGACTCGAACTAGTTCACCATGGAACTGCTCAGTGATCCAGAAGTTAGGTCATTAGCCTGGTCTACCTCAGTTTCGCGGCTTCAGGCTCATTGGACCTCGCAGGCATGATTTGAACGACTAGGGCAAGTCTAAGCCTAAGTTGGACTTTTAAATCACTAATAAACATTTCTGTGTGCTCAAATGTGTGTGTTGCATTTGTGTCTTTACATCCATGTATGCACATGCTTCTTCATAATTTCATATGAATAAAACAAATTCAGTTCAATATACCCAAAACTGATTCGGAGAGCATTACCTAAAAAGGTTTCTCATTTCTTTCTCTGCCCAAGTTTTTACCATCTTCCTTGGATTGTGCTTACAATATCCATGTCTAAATCGAAAATCGCCTTGAACATACCTCTCTCTATCCCTGAAATTCAGAAGGAAGAATCAGTTCAACAAAAGGGAAGATTCATAGGAAATCTTACAATGTACTAATTTTAGTTACAAACGCAATATTACTTTACAAAGAAGTTACCAATTTATATAATATTCTTTTGTTCTTCACAAGCAAAACAAAATAAAAACTCAAATTGCACACATGAAAACCGGCATTTGTAACCAATCAGGCATTTAATTCATGGTAGAGAATATCTTAACACGAGGATGTAGCATAAATCCATATTTGAATGCAAGATAATATTAAATTACACAAAGAAGGACCTAGAGCATTTTTCAATTTAGCATCAGGAAATTAGCATATATGTTACATGATCTTTCGTAATATGAATTGATAACACGGGAAAAATTTTCTACTTAGTCTCTTATTACCATAAGGATCATACAATGCCTAGGTGCATGAGACAGATTCCTGCAGGTTTTTCAATGTACATGTTGTGTGTGTAACACAGTTTACAAAACTCAATGGGTCAATCGAGAATCAACACACCAGATTCGATGGCCTGCCCATCATACACATTTAAAAATCATTATGAATTAGGTCAAACTCATTTCTCATATCACAAGCAAAAGGCAATGAATGAAAACACCGCCTAAAGTAAGGGCTGACATCCAAAATGCAAAGATGTGCCAGGCATATAACCCAGGCTCAATAGGACAAGACCAGAATGGCTAGTTGGACCAGTCCTCTGCCAGATTAAAGCAGTTAGGATTAAAATTAGGTTAATGCCAATGTTCAACTGTCATTGGCCAGTCGAACCTGCCTGTTCAGACTGGTTAGACAGGTGGATCGGCCACAAGAGCAGGAACAATTATGGGGGGTATGTTAATCTGGTAATCAAGCACAAAAGAAGCAAACCAATTGTCCTAGAAAGGGATCGCCTGAAGAAACACACTTGATGTATGGGAAAGGGAGCAAGCAAAGAGGAAGGAAGTGAACCAAGGTGCAGCTGCAAAAGGATAGGCCTGCACTCCAACTTGTACGACTATATTCATGAGAAGAATCTTAGGAGAATTTTGAACAATGCATCTTCCAGAGGCCATAACTTCCCATTCGGAAATGGATTTCAGAGCTCTATGACACCAAAACAGGTATAGCTTGGCCTCTAAAGGCCTGAAATCTGAGTCCAAAATCTTCCTAGCTAATTAAGGGTAAAATCATTTTTTTCCCACATAAGGTGAAAGTGTTATTTCATGCTCAATTCTAATTGGGAGTCCAATTTCAAGTAGAATTGAGATTTCATTTATTAATGTTGTGAGTCAGGATTTAACCAGAAATCACTAAGAAGCATAGCGAGTAAGATTCCCTTTCAACTTTCAATCGAGATTTAAAATCTTTGCTTTGGCTATTCTCTATTGTTGGTTTGTTATTCATCATTTGGTATTAGATTAGGCTTGTTGCCAAAGCGCCAGAGGCACTACAAGTTGTGCAATCGCTAATAGAGGAGGTAAAGGAGGCCATTGCCATGGTGGTGGATCCGGACCAACATAGGAAGAATTAAACGATCTAATAAGGAGATTAAGGAACAAATGCATTAGATGCATCTACCGCACTGAACGCGGTGCAGTGGGTCATCAAAGTGATGGAATTGATTCCGCGGAGGAGATGAACCCATTTCATATCCAGGGGGAGACAATCCCTTGATGTTTGAGGATCAGTTCGTAAGTGCTCTTGAAGGTTCAGACTGTGGAATTCGGGTCAATGTGCCCGAATATACCGGTTAATTGGAAACCTATGATTTCCTAGATTGGATTGCTCGTAGTGAGACCTTCTCCGAGTGGAAAGAATTCTCCAAAGAAAGCTAAATGGGGCTGAAGAGTCTTGCCCTGCTTTGGTTGCAACAAGTGCAAGAAAATTGGGTTTGAAAAGGGAAAGACAAAATCGTAACTTGAAGGAAGATGACATCGGGGTTGAAAGAGAAGCTTGTCCCATTCGATTAAGCCCAAGACTTGTATCAGGTTTCATCACCAGCCACAGAAAGCGAAGATCACGCAAAAGACACCGAAAAATTCTATATTTTAATGAGTTGTAATGAGATCCACGAGAATGATGATCAGCGCGTTGCACATTATGTAAGTGGCCTGAAAATTCAAATCAAGAGTTGATTTTGCACCGAATTTTTGCGATGATGAAGCTTAGCAATTAGCCTGAAAGGTTGCAACAATGTTGAAGTTCTCCTATGTTCGAGGGTCCTCTTCAGCCTTTAAAGGGCGTACTGCTGGTCCTGGACAGCAAGGTGACCCTCAATACAGTGATAGAGCAAAGGTAAGAAAAGGTATGGCTGTGAGTAGGGCTCTTAAAATGCAAGAGCAGGGTCCCAAGTGTGTAAGTGTGGCAAGCCTGGGCATCATTTCTTTTGAGTGCCCTAAGAGGCAGCCAAGACACCTCTCTATAATGTGGACAGGAATTACGAAGGATGTGTTCAGATGCGGCCAATCTATGATGAGGAGCATTGTGTTCAAATGCGGTTGCATAACACACTATGCAGCTGGATAATGCATTATGTGGCCCGGAGCACATTGCTCCATCCAGCATATAAAAGATATGATGAAACGCCCTCATATGCAGGCGCATTGCATAGGGCACGATGCACCCACATATGCGGCCTAATGCTCATGGGAGGAGATCGCCCATGAGCAGGGGCATTTTAGGTAATGTTAGCCACTGAAAGAAAGGGAAAAGGATATGAGGGGTGTTTACACCCCCCAAAACACTGTTCAAACCATATTTACATGTAACTATGAGGTTAATAACAAGAAATTAGAAATCAAATTTATTTTCATCCAAAGTTTTCAAAAGAAATTAGAGGAATCTTTGGACGGCCAATACAGCTAGTTTTCGAAAGTGTTTTTTAAGGTATTTGGTTGAAGATTCACCATGCACATGATGGGTAATCATATGACTTATCTGAATGACACATGATGGGTAATCATATGACTTATCTGATTGAGACTTGAGACTTGAGACTAGAACCGTTTAGTGTATTGATTATCTTTTTTATTTATATGTCATAAATGAAAGTAGTGACTACATAGGGTTCCGGGGGTGTAAAATAAAAAAAAATTCATTTTTCTTTTACTAACAGCAGAAGCGAAAAAATAAAACCTACTACAACCTATGGATCTTAACTATTACTGCCTTAAAGAAAATAAAACTTTATTTCATAAACTGATTTCAATTACAAGTAGATTCTAAGTCAAATTGGAATCCTAATTCAAAAAGAAATCCTAATACAAATAGAAATCAAAAAAATAAAATGAGAATTAAAACTGAAAATAAACAAGAAAAGCTAGGAAGACTAATCTGAAGCTGGGAAGAATATATGAACTTTGCCAAGGGCCACCCCATAGGACTTAGCACAACTCACACCTGATTACCAAACCGATGGCACACTAACCCTTAACCCTGCTTGAATCCTCCAAATCTGGGAAGCGCCTATGGGCATGTGAGCATGAACACAAAACCACTAGGTATCCTTCAACCCAAAACTAGGGCATCCCACAATGTGGCACCGCCCTTTGAACAACAAAAATCATTGAGCTGCACATGCCTCCTCTCAAGTTAGCCAAGGCGGCATGCCACCTTCTTATTGCTCTGCCTTTACTGGGTGGGGCATCGCCTAACCAAGAGAGAGGAGACCAGAGAGAGCGATAGAGAGTGAAAATTAGGGTGTTGAGGAGAGAGGAGAGAGAGGTCTAACCACTTGGATGGTGAGAATGAGAGGAACCACCCCTTTAAATAGCCCTTCAGGGCCTAGGGTTATGCCACCTTCCATTGTGACTCAAATTTGACCAAGCTCCTAGGTAATCTATGAGTTGCAGAGAGAATAGAATCTGAGCTATCCATGCCTTAGATGGATAGTGGGTAAGCAACATGAAGGAATCTCGGTGACTTCCTGGCTCTCATATCATCCCTAGACATCTCTCCGATCTCAACAAAGAATTACCCACTGAAACCCTCAAGGGTAGTGCCCATGCCCAAAGGAAGGGTTTTTTTAACATGACCTGGGCAATGAACCACTCAACCCAAGGCCAGTCAACCAACATTCCAGTAGAGTACAAACAGCCACTATAAATTATTTATTTTTACATGCTCTCAAGGCCTTTAAAGGCCATCAACCCCAACAATAAACTTTTGGTCTTTGGAGTTTAGACTTACAGAATCTCAAGGCAATGAAGCAGTGAAGGAACCACTTCTTGATGGTGATCATTTGTGCTCAGTTTCCTTTCATAGAGCAGCCATGATCCTAGTCATGTTGCCCTTTGAATATGAAGCCTGACTATTCCATTCTATAACTACTTTCTAAATATGCATGTTTGTCCAATTTGTGTACAGTAATGAAGAACATACATATCAATATGCACGACTACATGCATCCTTGTAAGTCACAAATACATTAGTGCTTTCATATATTGTTTGTGTATCTGCATCTAAGTAGTTATGCATACGATAATATTATTAAAAGGATAAAGAAGCAGAGAATGTGAAACTGATAACCAGAGATATTCAACATAGAGAAACCAAAGTATTTCTTTAGCAGGTAAATATAGACAACCAGGTTGGAGGTTGTGAATGGCCTTTTTTTCACCTCAGTAAACATCCAAACAAGCTATAAGACAACCAAAGGACCATAAACTGTGGTTCCAGAAAGCGGTTAGCGGAACTCAAAGAAGAATAACTTCGTGCCAAGCATTCACTGGGGGAAGCCCCACGCAATAACAATGCAGAAGACCCCAGAGATGGTGCATTAGTGCAGCCTCTCATACAGTGGTAAAAGAATGGCAACTATTGTCATGCTTCATGAGAAATTAAAAGTCATAACCTAACTGTTGCCAAGCAACATGAGAAGAACTCAAATGAATTACATTCTTGCAGTAACACCTTCCATTACATAAAGACACAAGAAGACCTTTTGTAATCATAAACTAATTAAAAATTATTTTAATATTTGCGGTTACTGACAAGAAAACAAAAAAGCAATACCCCAGAATTCAAATAGCACCATTCAACCATTCATAATTCTCCCAAGCCTAGTGGCTGGGATCTCCCAAGCTAGGTGGCATTTTTGCCTCGGAATCTTGATCCATCGATCCCGGAAAGGGATCTTCAAGGGATCTCAATTTTTAAATTTTGAGATCCCGATCCCCATTGTCAGTTATGTCGATCCCATTGTTAGGGATCTCGATTCCCATCTTAAGACCAAGACAACGACCAAACAGATATTTCTTATTTATAGCAAGCTAGAAATGCAATTGTTCTTTTAATATAGTTGCATTATTTGCTAGCTATAAATAAGAGATCCTACTTGAAAGAGTAATGCAGTCCTAGACAATATACACTCAAGGTTGGGAACAAGATCTCCAAAAGGTTGGAAACGAGATTCCTAAGACCTAACATTTTGGGATCTTGTCCGGGACACATACAATGCACAAACGATGCTCCCAACTATAGGGATCTTCTAAACTTTCAGGATCTATAGTTTCAGGATCCGCCGCTCCCGCTACAGATCCTGCAATTGATCCCAACAACTATGCTCCTAAGCATTCCAAGAAAACGCAGCTGCCAAAGGCATTTGGACTCCTTATACCTGCACAGACGACCAACTTCTGGATGTATCCGTCAAATTTGAAGGTGAACGTCATATACGTTCACAGTTCACCCTAGGCAAATTGTGCACATCGATCGGACATCCATGAACCAGCTTAAAGAGGAAAACTAAGGATTTACAGCAGGGGATGTACTCATGTTTTTGCCTATTAACTAGTACCTTTTGTCCCTTGGGCTTTGGTCTAGCTGTAGAAAGACAGTAAGCATTCTAAACCTGTCCTTTAGGGTTTATCATTTTTCACAACAATCAAGAAAAAGAAACTCAACTTTATGCCTCCTTCCACACCTCACCCAGTTTCATCATATACACTTTATATTTTATACCATACATCACTTTTAATTTCTCAAGTTATGAATCAATATTGAATAGCTGACTTCAAGAATTAACGCCTGGTGGTTGGTATCTTTTCATCTTAGACATTGTCCCCATTGGATTAACCAACCAGCAGCAGCAGTAGCAATAATAGAGGAAACAGCTATAAAGCCAAAGACAAATTCCATTAGCACTAGGCATCACCATATCCCAGCCGCTGACAGTCGTCAATACACTTTTATAGATGAAAATAGTATCCATCTAATTCTTATTACAGTTTAATTTAATCAAAACCAACACATCATATATATAATGAATTAGACCTTAAATGCTACTGAAGGAAGGAAAAGTTATTCATTTAAAAAAGGAAAATAAATTATGAAGTAGGTTTATCTAAACTTACTTAAACACTAGTATAGAAGTTTTGTACACTTTAATAGCCAACTCCTGACCATCAGCTTTTGATGCATGATAAACATTTGCCTGCAAAGAGAGAAGAGTGTTCATACTAGACATTTTGGCACCAATAAAAAATGTGATTAACAGGCATACATGTGAAAGCAAAAATTTGTATATGCAACCCTTGCACGTATTTTTGGCTGAGTGAAACAGGGTTTTTCTGGGACCCACCCCATTGTATTAATTGCACAAAAATAAGGATGTTTCAGAGAGGTACCGATCCAAAGTTCCATTTAGAAAGGGTGCGTAGAGAGTCACAATAACAAAAGAAAGAAACAACAAGAAAACACTTCCACTTACATATCCCATAAACAAAAAGTATAACCAAAATTAGGTTTAACCAGTGTTTTAAAATGCAGCCACATTGCTGCATATGCGGCCGCATCGCTGCATATGCGGCCGCATCGCTGCATATGCGGCCGCATCGCTGCATAAGCGGCCGCATCAGGCGCTATGCGCTACCCAAACAATCGCGCTTTTCCACATATGCAGTTTGGAGAGATGCGCCCGCATCAGAGCCGTATCCCTCTGCATCAGAGCCGCAACCCGCATCACGCCGCATAATCTGTCCACCATTTTTTTCAAAACTGTACCCCTCAGGCAGGGCAATAAGGTCATTTTGACCTTTGAAAATGGCGGGAAAGGGTTTGGGGGGTATTAAACCACCCAAACAACATTTTTCAGCCACATCTATGGCTTTGATTGGATCGATTGATTCAAAAAAAAAAAATTGGGCGGAAATTTTATTTGTTGAAATTCTTCGATTTGTAATACAAGATACTACAAACTAAAATCCATGAAGATTAAAAGTTACAAATCGAAGAACTTTTCCCAATACTTTTCAAATAAAATTTTTAACTTTAAAAAGTTTCATGAACAAATACAGTAAAGTTACAAATTCATGAGTTCATAAAATTTATTGATCTTCATAAATGCTCTGATATCGTAAAGTTACAACATGCTTATAAATTTATAAAGTTTATAAAAAGCATACAAACCGAGTCAAAGAACTTCATGGACTTCATTGACTCTTGTCAAGATTAAAGAGTTTATAAAATTTGCAACTTTAAAATTTTTGGTTGCAGATTTGTTCTTATGGTTGTTGATTGTTGAATGTTTTATGAAGCTAGTTTCAAGTTTCTAGTTTCTATCAGGGAATCGTGGATAACATAATCTCCGATAGCTAGTACTTTTGGAGTTAATGAATAATCTAAATACCTACTATCACATATATCACCTCCATATTTTTTTCCATGCATTAACCTAGTTTTTTAGATTGTTTTGAGTTTGTTATATTTATTGACCACATCGCCACGATGTGCCCGCATCCGGACCGCATCAAGCCACATCGCCGCATCGGCCCCCCCAACGCTTTTGGCCACATCCCGGATTTTAAATTACTGGGTCTAACTTCACGAGGTTTACACAAATCTGAAATGAACAGTGTTCAGATCTCTCTATAAGGCAGAGAAGGAAAAGTGGGAAACCTTGCCAAATCTACAAATGTTCGAAA
This sequence comes from Amborella trichopoda, assembly GCF_000471905.2. The sequence goes on from NW_006498806.1 coordinate 1,926,982, forward strand.
GGCCACCGACCTTAGCAAGAAGATCAGCAATTTCATTGTCTCCACAGTTGATGTGTGAAAAACAAGCTTCAGCAAATCCACTCACAAAGTTTAGTATTTCATTTACCTTCCTCTCAAATTTCTACTCTGATTTGTGTTTTGAACACGTTCTAATGACCAATTCAGAGTCAGCTTCAACCCATAAATGCATCCCACTCATGTACATATGCAGAACGCATATAGCAGGTTACTTAGGGCAGGCACACGGAAGTCAAACTTTGGTGACGTTGCATCTTTGACGTATGAATTTGGAGAGATATAACACAGAAATATGGAACTCTAGAGGCATTTGAAATAAAGATTAGGCATTTCAAGTACTTCAGAGAGGGTTTGGTTGATTTAGATATTAGTAGTAAAAAACATTGGGTTACTATTTTGAAACATCTCTACAAAGGGCTGATGAGGATGGAAAAAAGAGTGATAAAGGTTAATGGCGCAAATTGCAATGAACCTCCCTCCAGCATAGAAAATAAAGGGAATGGGATTGCCTTCCATCATCTATGCTCCCATCTTTCTTTCTCCTCTTGATGGAGCGTCATGTGGATTCACATACCCAACGAAGGTCCTCTCCCCAAGCATCCCAATAACTGGATGTGCATCTCAGATATAGAATACAAACAATGCACGTATAAGGGAGGATACAAAGAATGATGCATATGTACCGTAATACATTCATGTGTATTCTCCCGTAATGCATGTAAATGCATGCTCATTTACAAGTTTCCATAAACTTATGGTTATCAAAATTAGATGTCAAAGCGGAAATTAATTGAACAATGAGAAAATAATAAAAGTACAGAAATATAAAGGAGTTTGAATGGATCTGCAAACCATAAGAATTGGATGATAACATACTTCTTTTCCGGTAGAAATGCAGCCGTTAATATCATGGAACACACCACGGTTCAACATTCTGAACAATACCATGCGAGTTCTTGGATCTATAGCCTGCCAATATCATGATACTATTACAACGATTGCGATTTAATCAATAACAAAACAATATATACGAGGTAATACTTAATAGGTGAATTCTATCTTAACTGTAATAGGATACCAACAATTAGGAAAATGATTTATCACATAAAAGTTAAGTAGAATGTTGGCAAAAGCGAGGCTGCCAACCTCATGTTACAGGAGAGATAAAGCATGATTAGGCCAGAGCAAATAAAAGGTTTTGGAGAGTAAAATGCTATAAATCAACCCCTTTGATCATAGGCACACGAGACAATAAACCATGACAATTTTCAGATAAACCATGCCGAAAACTTGATTCTTTTAAATTGCATGTAACTTACAAGCGACAAGATCTCAAACAACTGCTAAAGAAATATAGTAGTCTAATTCCCAAATCGAGAGGTGTCATCAATAACTTTATGGATAGTCCAAGTAAAAAGATAGAACACGTCCCCATAACAACTATTGGGTTTTAAACCACCTCAAAATTCAGATGCAATTAACATGATAACAATCAAAAAGAAAGATAACAGACAATAAAGATGCCTGAATGACAAGCTTGGTAATTCATGCGTGATATAGAAGAGACAGTCAACATAATCATTGACCCTCAGAAAATGCATGTAAACTAAAAGGTAGCCTGCTCAAAGGACCACTCATAAAGAATAAAAAGGTAACCTGCTCAACAGTGGCACGGTCTGCTTTCTCAGTAGTTCTAGTCCTTCCAATAGCCATACCTCGAACACTTTCACGAATAGCAGTTGCCACTGAGTTTGACATGCCAACATTCAGTCTTCCCTCCCATTCCTGCACAACTCAAATCCCCATATCAATATGCAACATACATAACATCTACCAAAATTAAAAGAAGGTAACTCAGACTCAGCAGGACAATTCTAGTGAAAAGAAACTCCCATTTAACAAAAGTTGTTAATATTAGGCAAAGCAACTAAGGTTCACAAAAGAATTCCCTCAAAAACAAAATGGTCAACAAAAGAATATCCAGAGAGATGAATGCATTGTCTGACCTCAACAATTTCTATTTGTAAAATTTTAACCCAAATAGACCTAGCCACAATATCAAGCCATTTAAAACAAAAGCATATAAATGACAATTAGACAATAGCCATGGCAAGTGACATTTAACCTTTTTTTTTTTTGAGTCGTTAATGTTTACCATCTTTAAGTAAGGGGTGTCTGAAATTAACAAATGAACAGAAGATCATAGCCTTCATAAAAAGAAAGCTTGTTGCATTACATGCCACATAGTTCTTCTTTAATTAGTTGGCTGTAAACAAGGAAGTATTACGCATTGACCTGTTAAAATATTCATTTGCTCCCAAGTGTGATACTTAGACCCCCAAATACAAAAATCATTCGAACTGTTACTAAATACTAAACGTCCCATTCCTACTTGCAAATTATGACTTCTTCCTTACACCTAACATTGCTATTTAATAACTAAAACACGCGTCAATGAAGAATTATGAATTAGCACTTGGCAATTCTCAAGACAAACCTTCTCTGGCAAGATAATAAGCAATTTCATTACCATCCAGTAATAAATGGTATGAAGACAAATGACATATGTCCAACATCTCAATCATCTCTATGAACCTGCAAGCATTATTATCTCTACTTCCAACCCAATGAATACGTTCATTCAGGAAGCCACCAATGAACGTAACCACCAATAAATATAAATCAAATGCTTCAAAATACAAACGTACGATTCTTAGCTTTTCCATAACAATAGGCTAAAAACATCACCCTCCAATCGAATTCCTTCAGCTCTCTCATGCCAACATAGATCTTGAAATGGAAAAGAAACATGTGGATGGTTTCCATGCAGCAAAAAGGAGGAAAAAACATTCATGTTTCAAAAATTATGTTGCACTCAGATTCGTCAATACACCATAGGATTGATCAAATCTCAAGTAATACTCTTAAGGACATCATTGGCCAGTCTTGTAGTGTGATTCAAATCAAAATTTAAACATGTTAGCTTATTCTTAATTTGGCTCATTAATATCAAGACATACATGAGAAGATGTCGCAAAATAGATGACTTCCTCGTATATCAAAAACAAAATCAGAGAGTTCCCAAAAAACCAATACAAATTCAACACAAAGATGCAAACATACAAACATATAAATAATCCTTTTGTGGGTAATCCATTTAACTCAAACGAAAAACAACTTGGGACGCAACTGTAGATACCCCACTTTTTCGACTGATGGAATTCCATGAAACAGGTAGCCAAAGAAATTGTAGGACTCTGACCTAGTCACCTTCTTGGACCTAAAACCCAGACTTTAAACCCACCAATCTGACCTAGACACCCCTGAGCGTAAGAAACATAGAAAACTAACCATACACCAATCCGACACCCAAAAACCTGAAAGCCAACACTTTAAAGTCCAAGCCACATAGACCCCTCAAAACTCACCCAAATTGGACCAACCTTGATTCCAAATTGTAGAGGAGGCCGTCAGCTTTCCATAGAGGAGGCCATAAGCTTTCCGATGATTCAAGAATGACTTAAATTGAATATACAGTTTGGAAGTTATGACCTCAACAAGATTGTTTTCAAAAATTCCATTTTGGTTCATGTGCGAGCGATTTTAATACGCATGCGAGTTGATACAATACACAATAAATACTCTATCAATACGCATTGGTGTTCAGTTCGTACGCAAAGCCTATTTTTGCCAAAATTTCCAGGAAATCACCTTGAGTGCGATTGTTATAAATACACGTGCGTGTTCTATACTCACGCAAAGCCCATTTTCTCCGAGATTTTCTAGAAAGCCACTGTGAATGTAATTGTCAATGTTGTCTACATGTTAACATAGCACGCATTCCCAAAAAGCACCAAAAACATATTCTCATGGCTAAATCCACCAAGTTGACCCAATACACACTTAGGAAGCCCTAAATTGCTGAACCCACTAGCTCAAACCTACTTAATTAAACTAGTCTCCCTCTAAAACCTGCCTAAATTGGCCAACCCACCCTTAAAACTATTATAACACCTTCCAAATTGAGCCTAAGACTAGATTAAAATCTCAAAGCCTAAATTACGCCCGTAATCCTTACCAGCCTAAACTAACCTAGCCCTAGTTTTGACCCAAAATTATGTACTTGAACTATAAAGATGGATCATTAAACCCTAACAAACCCCCAATAAACCCCACCTTTAAACCCTATGCAACACACAATGGCCATTAGAAGAATCAGGGGGATAGATGGCAGGTAACTGCCCCTGTTCTGGGCCCACAGACATTGTGAACCTACATATTACATTCACATTCTAACATAACACGCATGAGAGCTATGTTAGCTGGCAGAAGATCGACGAGTAAGATCGAGCCACCATTTGGGTAGGGCCATATTCAAGCCGTTCTCACCCACTGATAACAACCAAACCTAACCCAAGGACTTTTCAAGGCCCTTCATTAGCTTGCGGCAGGCTCAGAGGTCCTCACAAGCCAGAGAACTGGGACTAAAAGGGGTACCTTTTTAAGTTAAGGAATATATACTATTAACTATTCGTCTTCTAGGGCAGCCTTGTAGACAGGCGCGCTAATACGGGAATGACCCCCCTTGCCACAATTCCTAAGGCAGATGGAACCCTCCTAGCTACACTATTCCCCTCGGGGGGAGTACTACAGTCAGTGTACTCTCGTTAAGCAGGAGCACAGTCCTATACCCTATACAATATAGCATAGTACAGGGGCTACTTACTGAACTAACAGACCCGTATTAGTCTAGAACCCTTTCATATAGCCCTAACGCTAAAATTCTGACAAAAATTATTCGCCCCTCAACCATAGAAGCCTAATCTCAGCCAAACCCTAGCCTAGGGGCAACTCCAACAAGCTTAGTTTCACCTCTCTAGCCCTCACACAAAACACCAAAACTCTAGCCTATGGACCACCAAGACTAAATTGTAGTCCACTGTGGCCCGCCATACCATGAAGGCTCCTCTGACTCGACACAACCTCAAGTCAAGCGTCTCTAGCTCAGGACATTAAAAAGACAACAGGAAGCGGTCCCCTTGCACCGATTACTCTTAACTAGGGACACAACTACGGCTTTGCTCCATGTAGACCCAATCCCTCTTTTCTCTCTATTTTGTATTTTTTATTCATTTTGTTTAATTAATTTCGCTATGTTTCCAAGGTATTTTCTAAACCTCTCTCTCTTTTATTCTCAAATCTTTTTCCCAAACTTTCTCTTTAATGAATTTTCAGTTTCATTGCCTCACAAGTCATCGAAGCCGGTGGTCCATGAGAAAGCAGTCTCACGGCTAGTTTCTCTTGTAGGCTACAATTCGATCAAACCTCAAAACTGCCTTTGAAAGACTTTGTTCAAGGTCGAGGTCAGGCTGAACAGTCAAAATGCCATTCCCTTCGAAATCGGGTATAAACATCAACCACTTGACAAAGTAGTGCAACTAGAGTGAAGGTCTAAGCCCCATCTCTTCCTCTAGAAACACGACCCTCTATCCCTAGGATATGCTGCAAGTCTTGCACAATGGAATCATAAAATCATATATCATTTCCTTTAATTTCCAGTGATATAAGTGAAAATTAGATCACTCTGCTCTCCGTGACTTCTCATAAAGCAATCAGTGACTATTACATGTAATATATTGATTGAATTTCAGATATCCGGACAGAAAAAAAGCCCCTTTCATGTGATATAAAGAGAAATGATTTATCACTCTACAATTTATATGACTTTGAAGCATAGTTGTCAGGTTCAGGTGTGGGTGTGTTCCCCAGAGCGGGAGCAGGCTCGGGTCCGTGGAACCATGGATTGTTGGAAGCTTCTTGTGGTTGGGATAGCTCCTTGTGGTTGGGATCGCCGTCTTTACGATCCTATTTCAAGGGAGTACGATCCTTGTCACAGGGAAGCGCGATTCCATGGGGAAGGAATCGCAATAGTATATTTTAAGGGATCAAGAATGATGCGTGGGCTCACAGTACCATTGAGCACAAAACTGAATCATTGCATATGAATCAGTGCCAAATAGAGAAAAAAATCATATGCATTGTGTCATACACTTTAGAACCGCGCTTCGAACCTACTGGGAACGCGGATCACAATATAGGGATCCGTGTTCCATCCAAGATTCCTCTGGAACCATGGAATGGAGGTTCCGGAGCAGGTCGTTGACATTTCCTACAAGGTTCCAGTAACTATGCTTTGAAGTATTGTATGAGATATCACTTCAAAATAAACTTCCCCTACAGTATTTCAGATTTCGGAATGATAAGAAGCATGATGTGCATTAATCAAAGCCCAAGATATTTCTCCACGATAACTAACACAATAAAAGTTTTATGATTAGAATGAAGTAATAAAGCTGAGACATTAGTCCAAGAACAACATTAAAACCACAATGATTCAAAAATAATAAGATACACACTATTGCACTGATTTTATCTGGTGATGTTTGGTTCAATAGGTGCGTAAGGAGGGTTAGAAGTATAATTATCATCCCTTAAGACACTAACGTACCAGCCAATAGAGTAAAAGAAAAGGCAACTGCTAACCTTTTCTCTTGTTGGTGATTACTTTAACTGAACTTTACTGAGATAACAGAACAGCCTGACTTTTGAAAGAGAGAGTTTCATTGCACATAAACATTCTCAATAAAGAGCAAGTCCAGCAAGAAATCCCATAAACAATAAGAGTAAAACTAACAATGAAATTCTAGAAACAGCAAGCTTAAAGTTATGACGCTCTCAGTGCAGCAACTGGTCCCTGCCCATAGAGGGAGCCATCAAGCTCAACTTCAATGGATGCTCCCTTTGGCAACCCTGGGCTGGCAGGAATTGAGGGTGTTTATGGCAATTGCTTGAGCCCATTTTCTGACCAAATTTTCAACATCATGAGCTCAATGATGGTTGCTTTCAAGCAAGTTTGGAGAAAAGCGAAACCTGTGGCTGATGCCCTTACAAAAGAAGGGGTGCGGATTTCCATTATCTCATTATTTACCATTTTCCTGAAGGCAGGCTTCTCAACTTAGGGCCATCTATATAACATTTTGGGGGTTCTTTCCTCTTCAGGTTTTCCATCTTGAACATTTGATTCCCCATTTTGTCTAGGGGATTGTCTTGTAATTATACAGTACATACTAACTTTACTCCAAAAAGAAAAGCAACCTTAAATCTTGCCATTTATTGAAGTCTTTGAACAAGAGATTAATATACAAAATCAACACAATAACAATATGAGGAGATTACCTCGAGGGGGCCTGCATGAATATGGCTTGAGAACTTCTGGTTCCGGTTGCTAAGGGGTTGTAGTGAAGTAGCTGTAGAACGTGGCCGAGAATGAATGCCACCGTGAGCATTAGGACGCTGTGCATTTGGCAAACTGCCATCAAAATCTCGATATTCAGAGTCATCCCTCAAATCCAACCAATCAAGAGCATCTCCGACATCCTCATCCACAACATCGTCAGAGTCTATGGACCAATCAGAGTCAAGCTCCGATTGCTCATTAGTCATCACTTTTGCCCTTCAAAGCAACTGCGGAGCGATTTCTTCAAAAATGCAATCAAATGGATCCCTCCTTGAGTCCAACCTTCCTGCAGCTCAAACAAAGGAATATAAGCATTAGATATTCATTTCTCACGCACTACAGCTGGGGGCCTCTGAAATAAAATGCATTATTCCAGGAGACCAGCCAGAGAAGAGAGCCCCAAAACCCAACAAGGGAAAGAAGAACGAGCAACAGAAACACAAGACACCTTTCACCTTGCAAAAAACCAGAAGGAATTCCTGTATAAAAGAACGACCCACATCACGAAACAAAGTTGTTTTGTTCCCTGCTGCTTCATAGTGGCCATTACTATAGATAAAATACAGGACAGTAAAAACCAGAAGCTCAGTGAAGACAGGTCACCGTTTCTGTTACTTTCAGTCGATTCAGCCATTATAGGGGCCTATTGTTTGCTGGTGTGCAGTTTTTAATGGATTTTTACTGGTTAACTAATTCATTGGTTATCTAATAAACAGAACAAAATGGCAGTGAGACAGGTCATGGGATACTCACACATGGATATAACCAAGTAAATCAGAAGAATAGAGTGAAATTGATACTAAAATCCAACAATAAACAGATTGCAGTAAATCAGAACGAACAGAATGAGTTTTGATAGTAAAAGCCAACAATAAATAGATTGCAGTCTATGACTTCCACCACCAAAAATGATATTTTACACATCACAGCACAATCATGGAAATCAAATATCCATAGACTTCAATGGGACGCGAGAGTGACAGAGAGATTGACCTAAATTTTGCAACAAAAGAGAAAAGAAAATGACAACACATTGAAACTTCACTAAATTACAGAAATGGAAGGTTACAAATAAGCTCAAGATTTAGACCTGATAAGCTCCAAAACTCTCAAATCACTACTTATTTTCCCATAGTGGAATCACAGACGAGGAAGAAAGGGGAGTAGGGGCAAACAGGGCTCACAACTATCGATTTGGTGGTTTGGCGCAAAGTTGAAAGAGAAGCGAGAGAAAAGAAAATACCAGGCGCTCAAATAATTTTTTGGAAAATGTTTTAATGAAGCCCTATAGTAAGAGCAAACCTATATGAAATCTTACCGAAAATTAAAAACATTTGAGTTGAGGACCTTTAATATCGATTATATCGACCATCACCATTATTCTCGTGAAAAAAATTAAGATTTTTAAGTATGGTTCTAGTTTCTATAAGGTCGCAACCTAAAACAATCTTAAGGCGCGTCATCATAATCAATGTTTAAAAATTGGGTGCCTCATCGAGTATCGGTGACACCCATCCGGTTCCATCAAAGTATCGTCGAGTTCACTGGGCGTTCGGGTATCGCATTTTTTCACGCGTTCGATGGCGTAATGGATCAGTGATTCCATCCAAAATCGTTCACTATAGCGACACGTGATCTAATCAAAATGGCCCCATATAATAACTGGCACGTCCACTGCTCTGCATGCGTTGTATTCTAGCACGAGTTGATAATGTCATGAGCTTTTGGATTTTTGTAAAGCTTCACACCTCTTGAACAGCTCGATGTGGGATTATTATTATTTTTATAATAGGTTAACTTTCATAATATGTAATTTTAGTTTAAAAAAATCTTAAGATTATTTGAAAATCTATTTTTATCTTTAAGGCAAATTATCATAAATATACTTTAATTTTCGTCAAATTGAAAAAAAACTCTCAACTTTCATAAACCTCGTCCACACCCTTTTTCCTCATGTTTGTGTTTTTTTTTACCAAACTAACATTTACGGTAGTTGTATTACCATAATAACTGCTGCATTATGGTACTTCAAGTACCATAATAACCAGACTAAGCATTACGATACTTTAAGTACCGTAATGAGCAGGCTAATATGGATCCCGGATCCAAAAACCTTGCTTTTGTTTATATGATTTGTTATAAGGTTATAAACAATGTTCTGTCAAACAAATATAGAAAAATCTAATTTAGTGATACCTATGACGGTATCATGGAATCAGATTAAATTACCTGAAAGATGGTCTCTCCACTTTGAAACTCAGCCGAAAATACTAGAAAATAGAGAACCTAAACAGATAGTTGAATATCCTGATGGTAAAATTGAAATACAATTTCCATCATCAAGGTGAACAAGACTTAACATAACTAATCTCCCTCCTAAGAGATCTGCTAGAGTGTCTACCTCATATGTTCCTACAATTGATTATGAACGATCCCATATTTGATAGGATTGTATTAGAAAGTTTAAGAAAAACCTCTCAACATGTGCAAGAACCTATGTATAAAGTGAATACTCATGATTCCTCTTATGAACAAAAGGTTGAGCAAGAAGAGCCTACCTTTTCAGATTTTGAATTCGGAATGAATGTCATTCAAAGACAAGAAGAATTTTAAATAGATAAATAATGGTTAAACAATGATTTTAGCTCTGATGAAAATAAATAAATTAGAGAATGGTTTCTAAATGAGTTTGAAGGGAGACTCAGAGAACTTTTTCATGAAAAGTATAATAAGTTTCTGATAGAACATAAAAAGATTATTAAATTATTTGGCTAGCTTAGGTATATACTTAACCAAAAAAGAATTACTATCTCGTAATTTCTTAAACAAAAAATTAAAGTAGCTACAGAGACCTTTCAGACCTTTCATACAAGTGAAGGTAAAACCATAGAGGCAGTTCATCCACTTGAAACTGCTCTTGTATTGAAAGGAGAAAAGGTTGATGCTAAGGCTACCCTTTTTAAAATGGAACCAAAAAATAAAGACCAAGTTGCACAAGTAGAGGGCATAGCCTATGTTATAGAACAAAACAATTATACCAATATTTTCTTTCAATCTTCAGGGAACCAACCATGATCCTTATTTGAAAGAGAGTAATTTTTTTTGCAGAGATTATTAGATTAGCATTTTTTACTACCTTTGTTTAAATGTTTACAATGTTGTTCTAAAGAGTTTTGAAAAATAACTTCACTAGATTCAGAAGAACTGTCTTCTGATTATTCTTTTATTAAAAGAATATCATACAACTGTCTTTTAATACTATCCTTGATTTGAAGAGCGTTAATTTTATTTTTTACTCTGCATTTATTTTTGTAATGTCCTACTTTGCCACAATTAAAACAAATAGGTATTTTTCTTTTCCTCTTTTGTTTAAATGATTGATCCTTCACAATTTTTTTATAAAATTTATTTTTCTTAGTAGAAGGCTTTTCTTGTTTTGAAAATGATTTATACTTTCCACCTCTCCGAGATTTTTATTTATGATGTGAACCAAATGGTAGAAAGGTATTATGACCAAACTGTTCACAAAAATCTCCAAGCTATATTTTCCTTGTCATTTGTTGCTTGTCTAATTGCCTTTGGAGCTTAAGGTCTGTACAGAGAACAAGACCTTCGGCACAAATTTATGTCGATAATTATCCAAATGTATATTGGGAGTAGGGTATAATATCATTATACTTATTTTTAAGCATTGTTTTAACCTTTTCAGCAAAAAGGTTTGGAATACTGGAAATGAATTTTTCTTTCTAGTGATCCGCTTTGCTATCTTCTCTTGCTAATAGCCTTGAACAAAGTACATATTTATACCATTTGAAATGGGACAGTGTTGGACAGCGAAGATTCTATAGTAAATCTTCTGATCTAGTGCTAGTAGAGCAGTGCTACCTACAAAGTGGAGTATAATTATATAGATTCAAGTATTTACTACTTCTCCTCTATCTACAAATGTTTATTGGACTTGCCCTAGGCCTATTTCTGTTTTAACAACTCATTTCTTAGTAGCATCTAAAATCTTATTCAGACGGATTCATCTAAGTGGAAATCCCACCATCCTCGAAGCGAGCTAGTAAATCCACATACAATAGATTTAGCAATTTCGTGGTCCTTATTACCACTAGTTTTGCATGCAGTAGCATGCATACCCATGTGCTCCATTAAATCAAGCACTAGTGTTTCATAAAAGCCATATATGTTCCAGTTTACTATAGACATTCCAGAATATGATGCTGAATTGGAGATTAAATCTTCTTTAATTTGAAGGTCTACAGGAATAGGCCTAGGATAATACATTCTGGTCAGGGCTACAGGATTGGTTTTCCTTATGTAATAAAGCATTTTCCATTTCTACTATTTATTGATCAGCATAGTCATTATTTTCATGTACAACACTTAGTCCTTTTCCTTTGTTAGAGATATTTAATTCTGAAAGTTTCTTAACTAATTCATCCACAAGTTCCTGGTTATCTTTTTATTTTTTATACCCTGTAAGTTAAACTTTCATGCTTCAATAATGGGAGGAGGCTTGAATAATAGAGTTTTTTTGGGTTTCCCCTCTATTTTAGAAACATCCTTTCGAGTGTTGAGAGAAATAAACCTTGAAATATATTTTTGGATTTTATATGAAATCTCTTGGATAATGAGATGTGAATACCCTTTAAATGAAGATGATAATGAGAGGTGAGATTATATCCCAAATCTAGAAAGGCAAGTTTATATCAAATGGTGGGATAATTTAACCTATACGCAACTTGAGAAAGAAAAAATTACTTTAAAAAAATTTTCCCGGTTAATCTACACTATCGAAACCGATGAATTGATGTACTATTTAAACCAAATAGACACTAACCGAATTTAAAAAACAGAGCTTAAAAAGAGGCTCTTGATGGCTTTACGGGAAAGAGGAAGACAAAATGTCTACCTCTCAAACAGATGACGAAAATCAAAATGAAGAAGGCTTCGATCTAGAGTATTCTAAGCCTTTCGCATCTCAACACAGTTAAAACACTATTCAAGATAAGGGGCAGACCGACTCCAATCAATCTAGGATACGTGTCCCGACAATGCCTGAAAAATCACAAGAAAAAGGCGAAGGAATCGAGTTTTTTCACTAAAAGATTGTAGCAACAGTCACTGTAGCAATCACTGTAGCTCTTTTACTATGCAGTCACTGTAGTACTTATCACTATTCAGCTAATGTGCGGACTTCAAAACAAATCAAGTCCATCGACTCTCCACTGTGCGGAATTCAAACTAATTCAAGTCCACCCACACTATGCAGACTACGAACAAATTCAAATCCACCGACAATAAAAGTCCATAAGAGGAAGCACTCCCTCTTCAGAATGGCATCAGAAGTTTTCAAATAGTTTTAGAGTTAAATACCGTAATGCTTAGCCTGGTCATTATATTACTTAAAGTACCATAATGCGTTATACAATGCGCTATACGTCATGGTAATACGACTATCGGGAAGACTATTTTGGTCAAAAAATGTTAAAATGAACATAAAATATCACAAATATACCTTAATTTCCATATATTTAGAAGAAAAAAACCATAACTTTCAAAAACCTCGTCCACACCATTTTTCTTCAATTTTGAACGGTTTATGACGAAAATATCCTTCATGGTAGTCGTATTACAGTGAAGGACCATTACGGTACTTTAAGTACCATATTTTATATGATATTTAAAATACTGTGAGGAAAACTCTTGGTATTATGGTACTCGAATTACTGTAATACTTTCGTGGCTTACAGCCAAAATCATTTCCTTCATTGCGGTTCTCTTTTTAGCGTTTTAGGGTAGCTTTGTTCCACTCCTTCGGCTCAAAATTTCTCGAGGTTCAATCTCTCACCGTTCTCTTTCTCCCTCATTTCCCTTATCACATCAAATTCTAGTTTGAGGTAAGAAATCTTTTTCTAAAAAAAAATTTTGTTTGATTCAGTATTGCGAATTTTAGGTTTTTCTCTGATTTGGGGTAAATTTATGGAGTTCAAATTAATTTCTTTGTAGATGATTGTTATGCATCAGATTCATGAGATTCATAAATTTATGCGAATTTTAGGTTTTTTCTCTTATTTGATCATATTCAATTTGATTTATTTGTTGATGATTGTTATGCATCAAATTCATGAGATTCATAAATTTATGTGAATTTTTGTTTTTTTCCCTTATCTCATCAGATTCAATCTGATTTCTTTGTTGATAACTGTTATGCAATGGGGATTAGGGGTTTAGGAACTTGATTTTAGTTTGTAAATTTTATCCATCAAATAGTTATGTTTAGGGAATTTATTTGTTTTTATTTGTTTATTATTTCTTTAGCAATTACAGTCAGTCTTCTCTTTTGATATTTATAAGAGCAAAAACCCTAAATTTTTATTTTTTTTAGTAAAATCCTAATTTTTTCAAGATGCTCTTAGTTGTGTCTCAGAGAGAGAGAGAGAGAGAGAGAGAGTTTTCTATTGTCTTGTAGCTTATTTTAGAATGGGGTTTTGGTTATTTGCATTGTTAGAAATAAGTACTCTGTACTATTTTGGATTGATATGGCTTTGATTACGAATTACAAAATAAGCATAGAAATTACTCCTACTTTAGAATAGTAATCTTGGTCGTAGAAACCGAGGATGTTCTCCATTATATCAATAACTATTTTGTTGCAAAATCT